>JACEFZ010018755.1:122500-177500 GCA_014155875.1 Cepaea nemoralis | reverse complement strand
ATGTCTGCATAATTTCCTTTCCCTTGCGCACCACGACATCCGTTGCTATTTTGCCTAGAAAAGGGGTTGCGGCAGGGTGAGAACTATCAAACACCGTGTGTAACAATGATATTATTGACTTTGAACGTTTCGTTGCACTGGCAGTGTCTTCATTAGCATGAAAAGTGTCAATGAATAGCTATGCAGATTGAGAAGATCGAAATGTAGTTAGAATATCAAATAATAAGGTTGGTAATGATTGATGAGTAAATACTACTCATCATCATCATGTACCACGCCAATAAGCTTGGGCAGTCATGTTTCGCCATCTTACTCGATCACCAGAGTCGTGGATCAGCTCTATGTTCTTGTCTCGACCGTGTCATGTGGCCAAACCATCCAAGTATTCACTTCTCCAACTTCCCTTTGTTCTTTTCCCTTCCATCTGGCCAGTTGTCACCAAGTTCTCCAATTTATTTCTTCTCTTAACGTGTCCAAAAAACGTGTGACTGTCTACATCTAATTTCCCTAATCAGTTTACGGTTTTCATTTGTTTCTTGTAGGACTTGGTCATTGGTTTTTCTGTCTGTCCATATTATTCTTTGCATTATCCTCAGAAACCACATTTCTACAAGCCATCAGATGTTTGTCAACTTGTCAAATCATGGTCCACGCTTCACATCCATACAAAAGTACAGTTACTACTAGTAGACCAAATAAGATAAATGACCCTTATAACTCTTAAGCCCCTTAAGGAGCATTGAGAATATGATCGTAGACTCAAATTTGTTAATCAGCACTCGATGGTTTATGAAGTCAGTATCACGCTATTGCCTTTATGTCCCAAGACATTTCCTGGTGTTCATTTTAGACTGGCTCGTACTTGGAGCCTTCGTCAATTTTAAACATCCGTAGGAAGCAGATTCGAACTCCCGACCACTGGCCGGCAGGCAAGCGTCTAGCCACTACACTATCGCGGCTCTCAATGTAAAGCCAATCATTAATTTTATATCCTCAGTGTGTTGCCATATGTCCAACACTAAACATCATGTATATCCAGCCATGCATACATCTGTTTAAAGGAGTTAAAGGCTAGAGGGTCGACTTCATCGCTGCGGGTTTATCCCATATAGCAGGTAAGACTACTGTGGAGGACGGACGAGCCATGGATCAGGCTGGATATACTGAATGCTCTACGAGAAATAAGACGTTTGCGAGAACCAAGTGATGACTGTGAATCTACAACCAAGGTCAGACTGCGAAAACAGTAAGTTAAAAGAGGTGTGGCCAAACTAGAACACTATGTTGGAAGCCGAAGAAGATTAATAAATCAACACAGAAATGGTATCGTTAGCCGCTACACGCTGCGGGATTTGCTGAAGAGGGGACCCGAGAGCTTATGGAATGAATGGTTCGATGTGCAATGAGGATGATCTGTCGACTGGTTAACTTCATATGGCTGGGTCTTTTATCCCCAATGCGGCCTGCCGAAAGCGTCGAACAAAGCACGAACTCCTTAGTCCCCCCCCCCCTTTTTTTTTTCTCTTCTTCTTCTTCTCCCCCACCCACCCCCTCTTCTCTTCTCCCCCCCCCCCCCCCCCCCCCAGGAGTTTCCGAGAAAACTGCACTCGCGAATCTAATAACTGAGCCCCGAATCAAACCCACAATATTCAGAGAGCGAGGCAGGCGGTTTCCCCACTGGCCACCAAGACTCATAATGCACATGTATGCACCGTAAACGGATGTCAGTCAATCAAGCGCCATCTCCGCCTGGAAGGTCGGCTGTAATAAATCTCCAACACCCTGTGTACCGCGTTTTCATTGTCCACACATATCAGCTTCTGTCTGACCATCTTTTGATGTTTTGTTGTCCACCCACCTGCAGCATTGTCTTCTTCTGGCATTTGTTTTCTCTAATTTACGGCTAACACGTCAATTGACAAAGGACTGTGTATTTTATACTGCTCTAGTATCTTCCTGAAACAATTTAGTTTAATGACAGCTTATACGAAAAAAAGAATGTATGTTCTAGCGTACCTTTGCA
The DNA here is from genome assembly GCA_014155875.1 of Cepaea nemoralis. Classification (NCBI taxonomy): domain Eukaryota; kingdom Metazoa; phylum Mollusca; class Gastropoda; order Stylommatophora; family Helicidae; genus Cepaea; species Cepaea nemoralis. The sequence continues at coordinate 175,477 of JACEFZ010018755.1, read as the reverse complement.
ATATCGAAAATGGATTTTTTTTAAATACGTACGTCATTCAGAAAACAATGGCAAACTACTGAACGTAAACTTGTTTAGAAAATCACGGGCAGCCACAACAATGCTGAGGCTGAATGTGATGTCCTGAAAAGGAGATGCAATTAACTTAAGTATTTATTTTCTTTGATGTTTGTATCATTCAGCAAAGTTTTCTTAATCCAACATTTTGTAATACTTCTTTATTTTTTTTTCTTCTTTGCCACGAAACGAAAATAGACACACAACGATAAAACTATACGTATACAAAAATCCTACTGCCGATAAGCAAAGGTAAGCTAGAACACGAGTTCTTGTCTTCCATATATACTCAGGTCAAACTAAAGTGTACGAGGAAGGTGAACATGTCGATTGTGATGAAAGCAGTCCATTAAAGAGAAAGCAACACTTCAAGAGACGGAATCATGCACCTGTTGAGGTAAACAATATAAAATGACACAAAGTAGTGCAGCTTTGCATAACAGAATTACAACACATACAGACGTTGCAGCGATTAGCCCTCATCAGCAAACAAACACATTCACAAAACACAACATATAGTCAAGGAGATCTCCTGTGACTACATCAAAACGTGACAGACGAGAAGAACAAACAGATGAAAAAAAAATAAAAGAAATAAAGAGAAAATGAAATTGCTTTCATTTGTTCATCTTTTCGTTCTTCTCGTCCTGTCGTCAAGTTTTGATGTAGTAAAAGGAGATCTCCTTGACGATATGTTGTGTTTTGTGAATGTGTTTGCTGATGAAGGCTAATCGCCGCAATGTCATGTATGTGTCGTAATTCTGTTATGTAAAGCTGCACTTCTTTGTGTCATTTTATATTGTTTACATTTTCACAGCTTTACCGCAGTTCCTCCCAATTGTATTCATATTTTTACCTGTTGAAGTAGCAATGTGGACACAGGTGGGGCAAGAGAAAAGGATATCAGAATGTGGATATAGTCATATAACTATTACAATAGTTCAATCAGTTCACATGGGCATTACTTTAATTATATCAGTTCACATAGTCATTACTTTAATTCAATCAGTCCATATGATTCTTTACTTTAATTAAATCAGTCCAGAAAATTACTACTTTAATTCATTCACTCGATAGAGTTTTTACTGTAATTCAATCAGTCCAAATAATTATTACTTTACTTCAATCATTGCAGATAATTCTTACTGTAATTCAATCAATCACTATAACTGTTATTTCTATTCTGTCAGTCTGAATATTTATTACTTTAATTCAATGAGTCTAAATACTTATTACTTTAATTTAGTCAGCCCATATATTTATTACTATAGTTCAATCAACACAGACAATGATTACATTAATTATATTAGACCTGATAATTATTACTTTAATACAGGCAATCGATATAATTATCACAATAATTCAATCAATCAAGACAAATATTACAATAATTCAGTTAATCCAAATACTTATTACTATAATAAAGTTAATCGAAATAAGCATTAATTTAACCCAATCAGTCCAGATAGTTACTACTTTAGCTGAATCACTCCAGATATGTATTACTTTCACTAGTAACATATTTCAGAAGTAACAATCCAAAAGACAGAATCAAACACGTATTTAGGTAAAATGTAGGCAAAAGAGAGGAGTACAGATAAAGATACCAAAATAAGAATACACATGGCAAATGGAATTTTTTTAATACTACAAAATGTGTGCAAGACTGAATATTCATTTCTAACATATGCGTGTATTCCACCACTCGGGCAAAATGTAAATATGTCCTAAACCTTCACATACCCACAACAGATTTCCGAATGGGACTGTTCGATTTTTTTTTTTTTTTTAGCTTTTCCATTGATCTTATGTTCTTTCACCAGCCTCTGTGGCTAAGGGTTTTGCGAACGCGCTTTGTGAGCCCGTATACCCGGGTTCGAAACACGGCGGTGCTGGTTTTTTCGAAAAAGGTATAGGGGCCGGTCGTTCATAAAGCAATGGCAAACTACTGAACGTAACACTTGCCTAGTACATCAACAGCAGCTGAAAATGCTGGTGTTGACTGCAACGTCCCGTAGAGGATACGCAACAATTTTTTTTTTTTTTTTTTTTAATGTTCTTTCCAAGATGTTCATATCTTCTTTTTTTATTTTGTAACAATATATTTCTATTGATTTTATTTTATTTGTAATCTCTTTATTAAGTGCCCATGTCTCACATATTTATGATGCAGCTGGGAATATATGCTGCGAGCGCTCGTAACTTTGTCTCTCTACTTGTTACCGGTTACATGTTTTTTTTTTTACTTGAGATTTGCCGTTTCGTGCCAAATATGCTGGGGGGGGGGGGGGGGGGGGAATCAAGGGCCACCGAAATTGTTCAAAGATATCATGTTTTCTGTTGAGTGATCGCCTTTTAACGCTATGTTATCACTATTGACACCCTCATACACTGTGTGCTCGGTCCTCTGATACAGCAACCATCTCAAAGTATATGTTCTCACAATTCCCAGGTGAAGTGGGTTGTAACGTCTCCGCTCCCGTTTTCGAAGACGGCATCGACGTGCTTGGCCAGGCTTCTCGCCCGAGTCGTGTAAACAGACCAGTGTTAGAGATTCGTCGCCAGCTGGGTCCGCATTGCATTGGCAATATCCGTCCAGTCTATGCTTCTTCCCGCTTATATTGGTACTTTGTTTGCCAGCAGGCCCACACGCTCATTGCTCCTTTGCGCCGGCATATTAGGAAGCGTGTACGATGTGAGGAGTGACCTTCAAATGCTGTCTACCCATTCAGCACCAAAACTGCTATTTGCAACTTGCTGTAGCATATTCATGGAGTATGATATATGATGATCGTTTCTGTGGCTCTCTATTTTGCTGCCTACGCGAATGCTCTAGAAGCGGTGGTGATATTCATAGTCACACGACGTGATGCAGTCTTCGGGTATCTGCCACTATCCTTTTTGACCGGTTTTTCTTCATCGTTTGCGTTGTGTATGCACAAGCTGATCTTGATGCGCGCTTTACCCACCTGACTGTGTAGATGATACCTTTTAATGATGTGGGTGGGTGTGTGTGTATGTGTGTGTGTGTTTGTGGGTGTGTGTGTGTGGGTGTGTGTGTGTGTTTGTGTGTTATAATCTTCATATAGAGATGAGAAATGTACTGGAAATGTAGCTAGTAATTAGTTCACACACACACAAACTCACACACACACACACACACATGCATATTATGGAACGACCAAGCATCTTTCATAAGCAGCAAATGAATGTGATCAAGAGACACAATAAGATCATCTGTTCTGTAAGCGCATTAGAAATACATCACTGGCGATGTCTGTGATTAAATATGAAGGTAAAGCCGCAAGCAACATCTTACTTAATGACAGTTCATGTGAATAATGTGCTGAATTCTTATGCGGTAATGACTTTTCACATGCAGGCACTAGTTAACTGAGCAAAATCGCCACTCTGGACTCTGTGTCTCCTGGCACATTAATTGCCATGACGTTCAGCGGTATTATCTCTACCGTGGAGCTCAACGTGGCTGAGCGGTTTAACACGCTTAAATTCCATCTGTTGAACACGGCGTGGTCTATTTATTTCATCCACCGATCAGTTTGGACTCCAATGCTGACTTCTCGTTCTTGAATTGGCGACGTAAATTACATGTACCTTAGAAGGCGGAGCAGGTTCACCTGATAGCGAGGGACACTGGTAATGGGAAAAGCTATCCCCCACACAAAAATTAGTCCAATGCATTCACTGCAAGTTCAAAATCACGAAAGAAAAATAAATCGCTTCACTGAAATATCCTAACTATCCTAATTGAAAATTTGAGATAACCGATAAGCCCATGGTAAGTCTTAGGGATGCCATTATGGAAGCAACATTGCTCGGCTAAGTTAGAGCTATCATATTACGAGTTCTTCGGAATTGTTTTCTAACTGAGCTGGTGTGGACCCAGCCTAAAATAAGTACCAGCAAATGTTCTGGGAAGTCACATCACCCTTCAGGTGCCGATGGGTATATGGAAATATGGACCATATACACAATACGTCGCAGAGGTGACCTTTATTTTAAATGCTTGTTCCTGTCGCTTGTCGTCCCTGGAGGAAAGTGGACTCAACAAGCACACCTTAAATATCATTATACTTGGGAATTATTGACAGACTTTTGACTCCACTCCTCCGTTCTGTCTTCCATTCACTATCTCTCTCTCTCTCTCTCTCTCTCTCTCTCTCTCTCTCTCTCTCTCTCTCTCTCTCTCTCTCTCTCTCTTAATCCTTCATAACATACCCTGACAACAGTTTCCTCCAACAATTAATAAAATATTTATTGCTGAAAAAACTATGTCAGTTGTATGTATTGAATGTGTATATGTAATTTGTAGTGTCTTCTATTGTGAGTGCAAGATAGGACTATGAATGTCTAATCTCCGTATCGCATCTCGCCTCGTCATACGGCCAAGCCACAGGACATCACACATATAAATGGACAGCTCTCACCCTGGATGCTCTCCTCCTGCTTGAGTCTGGACGTAATCCAATTCTTGAAAACAAATGTTCAATGTCTTATCACCAGAAAATAATGCGATTAAGGTAAGTCACTGAAATCCACATATTTCCTATTTTTGGAAGGTAGTACAGTCCATCACGGAATACACATCGCCACTGTCCAACCTTGTCTAGTGCTAATATAAATGTTCTACACACTGTCTCTATATAGTAAAGTGTTATATTTATCCACAGTGCAGTTTTAGGTCTCCCTGCTTGCCACAGGTTAACGTCTTTTTCATTTACGTGCTTTACTTGTATATTCTTTTGTGTATACAGAGTTCTGTATTTGACTTTAGGTTATCTCTTCTCACTATTAGAACATGTCTATGTTCTTGGTGGTTCTAGGTAGGTACTTTATTTGCTCAAGTGAAGTAAACTTCATTTCTTCTCTGATTACAAGAGTGGTATTGGAACCTGTGGGAGATATATTTAATCAGGTGATATGAGTCTGCTTCATACTATTTCTTATGTGAGAGCCTTTCTCCAGCCGTACTGAGAAGCTTCCGAAAGATACTCTGACATAAGACAGATGAATTCACTAAAGTCTAAACTATTCGCTAATAGAAAGAAATGGTAAAAGCTAAGCACAAACACTTATTTCCCTATGCTAGACTATGACGCTAAGGCTAGATTACCTTATATAAAATCTATGTTAATCCATGAATTGAAATACACAAACGCAGATGCGTTAATATCCCATCGCCTTTAAACAATAAGGGACGTATATTTCTTTCCAAGTACAGGATGCATAGATATTATCCGTCCAGTTTGGGAGCACACTAATCTCAAAAACAAGTTTCCCCCAATTTTATACCGAGTTCAAATTCTACGTTCTCTTTTGATGTCACTACATCAAAAATCGTATTTTGCCGTTTCCTTCACATCAAAAGTCCGTGAAATCACGTATTCGTTCCTGGCATCTCCCGGTCGTCTTCTCCGCTATTCCCCGTTTTCCCCTACGCTCGTACATCACAGAGTCCTAACTCTTTGATCACCGTCTTCGTGCGTTCCACCAAACCCGATGTATCCGTGTCTCCGTTGCTCGTCCGATACGATCGGCAGTCACTGACCCCTTATCACACTGTATTTTCCTTCTTTATCATTCGGTCAATAACCCACACTTTGTTCTCGATCAAGACTGAAGGCTCGATTGTAATTCTGACTCACGGTCCATAATTTTCCATTCTCATATATTGCAATTGTATATGTAAGTTATCAAGGAATCACTAAACTAGCAGTTTCCCGTGACAGTTCCCATGACCTGCTGTTGCTACTTGGACGCTGTCTGCCACTAGAAGGGCCAGTTGGGAGTTTCCTTCATCCAGCTGAAACCAAGATGGAATTCGTCGTACCCTTTCATCATAGCTTTCATCATACCTGCATCATACCCTCCCTTCATCATATCCTTGATCATCATACCCTCCATCAATCCCTCCATCATCATACCTTCTATCATACCCTCCATCACTACCTCCAATATCATACCTTTCCTAATACCCTCCATCATACTTTCCATCATTCCCTCCATCATACCCCCATCACACCCTCCATCATCATATCATCCACCATACCTTCTGTGACCGAGTCTGTGGTACTTCCCTCCCATTTTGCAGACATCCAAGTTGTTTAATATTAGTAACATTAGAATGTACATACATATGCATAATTGGCGATAGCAGAAGTTAAGGCGACAGCGAAACCGAGAATTTTGGCTGTGGTTGGCCTCACCATGCATTTGGGCCAAATGGCAATAAAGTCACGGACTTGAGTCGTTCGTTTGCAAAGAGGTATCTGCTGGCGTCGAGTCGCACCTCGAGACTAGATATTGCCCGTAAGTTGTAGCGAAGAAAATCTTACATTGTGGCAATATTTCGTCAACAGTAATTCTAGTTCTCCCATAACAGATTCAGCTCGAATTAGTCCCGACTCCTACAGACGAAGCGTTTGTTCTAAAATGAGATTTACGTTAAATATTGTTTTAATAAATAAGTGTGGTATTAATATATATGTAACTTAATATACACATAATTATGTATAAACTACATGAGAAACTTTGTACCTTAACTTATTGCGGAATATAATACACCAGACTAAGCCTTGTGGAAGATTTAAAGGATCGGCATATTTATCGGAAATTGGAAGCGATCCGGAACATAGCAGATGTAAGAAGACGGCATGACCCAAAACCATGCGTGATAATGAATTCCCAGCAGGAATACAAATTAATATTAATAGATATTTATATTACAGGGATTAGTAATATTAAAGTACTGTTCTAGAGGAACGAGATAATATTAATAAATAATTTTAAGATAACTCAAGATTTATAATATCGTAACTTTCCACATTTTCGATACTCTCGATACGCGTGCTAGAGGTCATACACCTGCAACATGGTTATCTTACTTATTACAATATATTTATTCTTATTTTAAAGTGGCGGAATTACTGCCCTACTAAAGGAACTCATTCAGTAAGGAGGAAGGTTGCCACGCCATTCACAACGTACTGATATCCATATTGAGGTAATATGTTCACAAATCAGCCTGTATTATCTCTGCTAAAATGTTACAAACCTATGCAGGGATGTCAGTACTGGTGCCTGGGAAATATGTGTAACTTTTTTATTATGACACTGTGATTCGACAGAAAATGAAAGTGGCGACATAACATAGAGTTGGTGGTATGATACTGTGACTTGACAAAAATGACAGTAACGACAGAATATTGAGTTGGTGGAATGAAATGCAACATATGAGTCGGGTATAGACATAGCCAGACGAGACAGGAGGATAGTCCAGTCACGATCATCCATACGATGTAGCTGTTGTATTTTACTTGCAGATTGTTATGTACCCAACCGCTAATCGAAGCTACGTCTGGCTTCTACAACAGCTCAACAATTACCAACGCTTTAACCGTGCATTATATTTGCTTCGTGGCTTACTTCCACATCAGGCTTATGAGAATAGAAAGATAACATTAACATTAAGTGCAGACAAGCACCAGATTTCAATAGATCTCAAGTACTAAACAATCATAGTTACCATATGACGAACAGGGATAGTCAATATCCTAAAAATAGTAACAAAGCTCAACCACCTACGCCTAATGTGAAGAGACATGAGAGGTTCATTGTCGCCGGAGAAGAGAGAGCAGAGACCAGGGTTTGAAAACCATGACTGCCGGCTGTGATGACCGGAAGCTGGAGCTAAGTATCAGAAATCCCGTCTGCTACACACCTAACCTACAAAATAGAATCAGGCCAAGCACCAATCCCCGTCAGTGATTAATAAGCAGCGAGCATACTAACTCTATAATTCAGACATTCAGAACTATAACAAATTTAATAGGCAGTAGGAATATATATATATATATATATATATATATATATATATATATATATATATATATATATATATATATATATATATATATATATATCGACTGGAAAACACATACATGTGTTTCAGATGCCACTATGATATATATATATATATATCATAGTGGCATCTGAAAACATATGTGAGTGTTTTCCAGTGGAGAACACTCCGTGTGTAAAGTAATAAACCAATTGTTTAGATTTAAACTTTTAACAGAAGACTGTTCTGCTAATATTTAACGATAAAATAGTAAGTTAGTGTGACAGTCTTCCTATCTCCGTGTTGTGGGAAAGAAGGAACTTTGGGATCCTTTTCTTCCCAGGCATAGTGTAGCTGGATAAATAGGTCTGCGATCTTTATTCAAGTATTACTATTTGCCTTACTTTCCTTCGCCTTGTCACTGTTTAGAAGTATAGATCATCTCTGGGGACTGTAGTCTCATACAGCCTAGAATTACGAGTCATTTCGATCTTTTCTTCGGCAGTGAATAGTCCTTCATTCAGAAAGTCTACTTGTTGCTACTTTTGTGTGAGAAATCTATCAATATCTAGTGACCACGCTACAGATTGTGGGCTGCGTCCGGTTTAGAAACAACCTGAATTCTACTTTGTAGTTCTACTGTAAAACTTTCAGATCACCTGTCACTAGATCAACCTATTATTAAGGGTGTTGCCTCACAATAGGACTCTAACATATATTAACAGTCATTGGTATAACGTATCTATCAATAAGTAAACTATTCAATAGCATAATCATAATATAGTTTAAAAACCAAAGTAAATTAGTTATGATAATTGATAGTTACAATACAATAGGACATAAAAACCAATAATTATAATATAATAACCAAATTTAAGCCTTATCAATAAAAATATATTGATTATGTGGTTGTTTCGGGATTTGAAATTTAAATATTGAGCACAACCCACTACTGGCAACGCCGATCGCATTCTGGTATGAACCTAAGGCCTATCCACGTCAATATGGAAGCACTATACTCGAGTTTCGCCCTCGTTTGAGCTCGTCAGTAGTGCATATCCCTGACCGGATCCGGAAACAGTCCCGGATCACGCGTGTGAAGCGGGTGTGTAACCACGCGGCACACACTGGACACACCAAATTATCACAACAGAACATCACAACGCCACCCATCGTAGGCTATGCTCAAGATTGCCCAATCGCCGCGACCGACGTCCGTCAATCGATGGGACCCGAACGATCAGGACTTCTCACTGGCAAGGAACACCAGGCCTCCTAAATCCAGTGAGCAATAATCAATTGATTATGTGGTTGTTTCGGGATTTGAAATTTAAATATTGAGCACAACCCACTACTGGCAACGCCGGGACTGTTTCTGGATCCGGTCAGGGATATGCACTACTGACGAGCTCAAACGAGGGCGAAACTCGAGTATAGTGCTTCCATATTGACGTGGATAGGCCTTAGGTTCATACCAGAATGCGATCGGCGTTGCCAGTAGTGGGTTGTGCTCAATATTTAAATAAAAATATAATTGGAAATAATATAATCATCTCCATCATCATGTACCATGGCGGTAAGCGTGGTCGTTCATGTTTTGCCATCTCACTCGATCACTAGAGTCGTATATCAGCTCAGTGTTCTAGTCTCGGCCATACAACGTGGCCAAGCCATCCGGGTATTCACTTCTCTGTCCTCCTCTTGTCTAGCAAATAGTTACTCGTTCAATTCAATTAGTCTAGAATAGATAGATATTACTATAATTGAATCTGCATGTTAAATATTATTAATTCAGTAGGTCCAGATGGACTTTTTCTTTCAATCAATCGGTCCAAGTAGGTATTACTTTAATTAAATCAGTCAGATAGTTACTACTTTAATTCATTCACTCAATGTAGTTATTACTTCAATTAAGCTAGTCCAAATAAATGCTACTTTAATTCAAAGAGACCCAATCTTCATTACTTTAATTTATTCAGTTGACATATGTATTACTCTAATTCAATAAGTCCAAAATATTTATTGCTTTGATTCGACAAGTCCAATTATGCGTTACTTTAATTCATTCAGTCCAAATATTTATTACTTTAATTCAGTCATTCCAAGTATTTTTTTTCTTTAATTCAGTCACCCCACAAAGTTATTATTTTAACTTATTTGAGACTGTTAATACTTCAACTCTCATCATCATCATGTGCTATGTCGGCTGGCATAGGCGTTCATGACTCTCCACAGGTCTTTGGTTTTCTGGATCAACTCTGCTGATGGTATTCACCCATGCCAATCTCAGTCCATCCGGCATCATTTCTCTTGGTTTGCCTCTGCCTCCTTCACCTCAATCTTTCCAGTTGTCACGATGTTCTCCAGTGCCTCTCTTCTCATCACATGACCAAAGAAAGCTTGAATTCTACTAGGCCTTAATATTAATATTTTAAAGCAGCAAATGTTTGGATTGAAAGCTTTAAACAGAAATGCCCACAATTACTGTGACTGTATTTTTAAATCAACAAGTACCAGGATGATAAAATACTGAGAGATGAAAACAAAAATATTAACCACATGTGATAATTTCAAAGGACAAATGACTGCAGCTTGCAAAACGAGACAACACAAAACAAAATCAAAGAAGCACTTTCGTTTTCCTACAAATACATTCATCTAACAGCCATTTTCTTTCCCTTCCTCTTTAATGAGTTCAGCTTCCGGTGAAACAAAAAAATAATGACAAGCATAAAAAATTAGTTCTGTGTTTAGCGGGAGATTCAGAGCCTTTGGAGAAACGGATTTCTCTGACCCACATTCGGATCAATACAAACCAATAAATTGTTCAGATAAAGCTGCATTTCGTTGGCTGAATACTTTCATGCGTGAGCGTTGGTTGGGATGGCATGTGTCTTAGCCTACGCAATTCTTGTGTGCTTGTGTGCGGAGCTCTGTTTTTTTTTTTTTGTGTGATGATAATACCAGCCCGTGAGTCAGAGCCTAGATCGAGAATGAAAGCAATTATGATATTTCACTGCAAAAGTGGGGAGAATTGTGAGAGAGGAGGTCGTGTTGAAGAGAAGCGAAGATGATCAGTTAAGCAGACTTGGGAGGAATATCCAGCTGTGTGATTTCTGAGAGCAATATATGCGAGTTCTCTCTCTCTCTCTCTCTCTCTCTCTCTCTCTCTCTCTCTCTCTCTCTCTCTCTCTCTCTCTCTCTCTCTCTCTCTCTCTCTCTCTTTCTCTCTCTCTCTCTCTCTCTTGATATATCTATCTGTCTGCCTGTCTGTCTAGCAGTCTTTCTAGCTGTCTATCTGTCTATCTATATGTATGTCCATATGTATGTCTATCTATATGTCCGGCTGTAAGTCCGATTGTCTGTCTGTCTATCTATATGTCTTTCTCTCTGTGTATCTTTCTGTTCTTCTGTCTGTCTTTCTTTATGTTTAGTGTCTGTCTGTCAGACTGTCTATCAGTCTCATTGTCAGTCTGTCTGTCAGTCTATCCATATGTCTGCCTGCCTGAGCACCGGTCTGTCTGCTTGCCTGCATTCCTGAATTACTACTGCCTGTCTGTCCATCTACATATCTACAGACACATACACGCAAGCTGTGTTATTTTAACCTTTTTCTAAAGATTATCTACCTGCCAGCCTGAATTACTGCCTGTCTGTCCATCTACATATCTAAAGACACATATACAAGTGCTGTATGATTTTAATCTTTTTTCTACAGATTATCTGCCTGTAAGCTTGAATTACTGCCTGGCTGCCCATCTATATATCTTTTTTTTTAAATGTTGCATATCCCTTACAAGATGTTGCAGTCAACACCAGCATTATTCAGCTGCTGTTGATGTACTAGGAAAGTTTTTACGTTCAGTAGTTTGCCATCGCTTTCCGAACGATCGGCTCACAAACCCCCGTAAGTTACCAGCGCGGCGCGAACCGCTACCGATTCTCGCAGCTGCCGTTTTCCCCCACGTAGATATACGGGATTACGAACAATGTCGTTAACTCCTTGGCCAGGGAGATTACACACACACACACACACACACACACACACACACAACCGTGCTGTATGATTTTAACCTTTTTTCTAAAGATTATCTCCCTGCAAGCCTGAATTACTGCCTGGCTATCCATCGATATTTATTTTTTTTTGGCCTATCCTTTACAGGACATCGCTGTCAACATCAGCATCTTTCAGCTGATTGTTGATTTCTTGGCAACATTACGCTCAGTAGTTTGCCATTGCTTTCTGATCGACCGGCTCACGTACCCCGTAAGTTACCGACGCTGCTAGAACCACCATCGATTCTCGCGCACGTGACGTTATTCACGAGAGTATACGGGATTACGGAGAAAGTCGCTAGCTCCTTGGCCAGGGAAACACACACATATATGCTTGCTGTGTGATTTTAACCTTTTTTCTAAAGATTATCTGCCTGCAAGCCTGGAGGTCACGTATTCGAATCCTCATCTATCGTGAACTTAAACTCATCTAATCTTCTTGGTTGACCCAGAATAACATAAATACCAAACAAAAGTTATGTGAAATAAAGACGGCCTGTGTGACTTTAACCAAATATTCCAACGTTTAGTCTATAAATACACGGGCTAGCACCTTATACCCAATATGCAACAGACCGTGGAACCTTGACATAATCTGTCAGTCTCGCTCTTGATCTTAAACTAGCTCTTTATTCTGACTTTCTTAGACTGTAGGAACGAACCTGCAGCTGATGGAGTTGTACTATATACATATATATAGATATGTGTGTGTGTTTGTGTGTGTGAATATGTGTGTATGTGTGAGTGTATGTGTGAGTGTATGTGTGTATGAGTGAGTGTGTGTATGTGTGTGTGTGCTTGTGTGTATGTGTGAGTGTGTGTATGTGTGAGTGTGTATGTGTGTATGTGAGTGTGTATGTGTGTATGTGAGTGTCAGTATGGCCAAATGAATAAGAGCGCTAGTTCTTACATATCCGGTGTGCTGATGCCCAGGTAGCGGGTTCAACCCCTACACCTGTCAATTGGACTAAAATGTTGACTTCCCGTCCTTGAATTTGGAACGCAAATTACAAGTTCCTCTGAAGTCGGAGTGGGTTCGTCGGATGGCGAGGGACATTGGCAATATGAAAAGCTAATCCACACACAAAGAGTACAATTAATACCTTCGCCTCTAAAAGTCTCCGGTTCACATCGAATTTCAGTATAATATTCTCCGGACAGGTTTACCAGAGGGTTCTGATGACGGCCTACTGCTTTTGATCTCTAAATCGTGTGAATTGCGTGTCTAATCTTCTGAGGCAAGTTTCGAAAACTGAAGTCCTCATGAATGTTCAACGTTCTTTGGCAGTTGGACATCACGGAGGGCAAGCCGTATATGTCTCTGACTTGAACTGTCATTTTTTACTGCCAGTATATTACCTTACGGTGTAGGACAGAAGGGTCTTGAGCCTGAGAAATTAAGGCCGCATGGCTAGTGCAATCGCAGCGAACTGTGCAGGTTAGAGTTTTCTTTTTGCCCCGGACAGAAAAAATTCCACGCCTTACCGAGGATTCGAACCCGGGTCTCCCGAAGGAGAGCCCGCATTCTAGCCACTCGGCCAGCCGCTCCTTGAACAAATCTGAAAATTTAGAAACGAATCTGCAAAAGGGTCGATATAGTATATATTGAGGCAGGAAGTTCGAATCTAGATATTACAAAACAGGGTTGGAGGCAAGATTATCGATTTCATTGCAATGGGTTCTATCCCACAAGGATCCTTCTTCTTTCAGCTGAGTGACCTGCCTGAATCGTCACACAGAACACGAAATCTGTCGTTCCTCTGACGACCCCTAATTGTCTCTGAAAATAACATGCATTCGTGAACAGTCTGAAAAGGAACACACGAACGTCATAGAACAGGTCTGGCGGTTGACTGCCACGCGATGGAGGAACGTACAAAAAGCAAGCGGATCATGATAATTTAATCTAGTTTTTCCCTATATGACTCGGTATTTTTCCGCACAACTGCCTGTCGAAAGTGTCGCACACAGCACGAAATCTATAGCTCCTGCAAAGATATCCCCAGGGGTCTCTCCAAGCAAAATTTTAATTTGTGAACCGAAATAAGAAGTCGGAAAATGAACAGAAGACCTCCGGAGCGCGAGGCGCGCGTCTTAATCTCTTCACCACGGAGAGCTCCCATCATTGCACTTGACGTTCTTAAGGCGAATGTGTCGATATAATTAATATCGCAGCTTCTCGTTAAACTGGCACAAAGCGTAAAGACTGAAGCTCAAGGAAAAGGTGAAGAATAATTGGTAGTTTTTAATCCGCTTGTTCAGATCACGGTTACATCGTCACTTGTAATGCCACGCTTAATTAAGATGATTGACAGTCATCCCCTGCCTGCTGTGCTAATATGATTGATTACAATCAAGACGCAAAGTGACAATCAATATTTTCTGTTCGTAAATGTGACGATGTCTGTTTGTTTATTATTGTTCTGTAAATGTTTGGCTTATGTAAATATATTTGACAAGCGTCTATAAAATTTGGAGGCATGTAATGAAAGACTTTTAATTTAGCACCAATTAGACACAAAGGACTTTAGGAACGTTAAATTTTCTTTGATAAAAGCATGCGGACAAAGACGAAGAAGAAGGAAGAAGAAGAAGAACAACAACAACAAAAACAACAATTACAGTAACAATAACAATGGCGATTGTGATAACGATAACAATATAAACAATAACAACAACAAAAATATTAACAATAATAAAAGTAACAATAACAATAATAACAGCAATATCAATAATAACAACAATAAGAAAAATAACAATAACAACAATAGCAACAGCAATAACAATGACAACAGAAATAACAATAACAACAACAATAATAAAAGCAATAACAACAACAAAACCAACAATAACAAAAACAACAACACTAACAACAATAATAACAAAAACAACAATGACAACAATAACAATAATGACAAAAATGACCACAATGACAACAATAACAACAACAATGGCAATAAAAACAACAATGACAACAATAAAATCAATGACAACAATTACAACTATGACAACAATAACAACAATAGTAACAATTAAAACAAAGACAACTATAACAACAATGAAAACAATAAAAACAATGTCAAGAAGAACAACAGTGACAAAAATAACAACAATAACAACCATAACAACAATAACAACAATAATAACCATGATGACGACCACGACAGCTAGCGATGTGACAAACAGAACAACAACTATAAAGCAAAAATGAAAACAAAACACAAAACCAAAAAACAGCAGCAACGAAGGTAATTTATTCCATCATGCTCACAAATGTATTGGCATCTTATTGCGTTTCATTTACATCCGATTTCGGTTCTCGTTCGCATGACCTTGTATTGGGAGTTCCCGGTCTCGAGATACAGCCAGCTGGGACAAAGCTTGATGGAAACTGATTTATGCAGGCTGGGCAAGATTGGGCAAGATTGTGGATTAAACACTGATCAATCAAGAGAGACCCTGCGTAGAACCATCATCAGACAATGCTCATTTAACGGCCAAGTGAACATCCAGGATCTACAACAGGTAGCAGCGAACCGCCAGACATGGAGAGCCATGACTTCTGCAATATGCGCCGCCTTAGGCTCAAGAGGAAAGACTAACTAACAAACTAACTAATCCAAGGCATTCGTGTGCTTTATTTTTGCTTTCATTGTTATTTTTTATTGTGGTATATGTTGGGATAGGATACACTTTTCTATGGTATTGCATTGTATTGTATTGTATTATTATATTATATTATATTATATTATATTGCGTAATATTGTGTTGCATTGCGTTGTGTTGTGAGTATTTTTTTTTAAAATTGTATTGTATTGTACTGTATTGTATTGTATTGTATTGCATTGTATTGTATTGTGTTGTGTTGTGTTGTATTGTATTGTATTGTATTGTATTGTATCGTATTTATGCCAACAATTATTATTGAGGAAAACTTTACTCTATACTTGAAGTTAATTACGGGTTATAGATTCTGCCACATTCAGACGCTAGCCAGTATGTTTCCTTGATCTATCGAGATATTAGACACCATATCAACTACGGACAATCTGAATCAAATTGTGTGCTCAAACAATGAAGACAATAAAGAATTTAGACCTGGTTAAGACTGCGGATCGTGTAAGATGCTATGACTGCACACGCTTATGGCACATGATAAAGATGATGATGAAAGTGCCATTTAAAATTGTCTTTATTCAAGCAGGACCAGCTGCCGCGAGCACGTTATGAGTGGCAGATAGAACACTAGAAGCTATACCGGTGGCTCCATACTGTCGGACAGAGAAGGGGATGGTTGAACACAAAAACCTTCTGGCTTGTATGTAGGCTGGGGGAAGTCAAAGGTTGGGGACAGTCAAAGGCTGGGGACAGTCAAAGGCTGGGGACAGTCAAAGGCTGGGGACAGTCAAAGGCTGGGGACAGTCAAAGGCTGGGACAGTCAAAGGCTGCGGACAGTTAAAGGCTGGGGACAGTCAAAGGCCTGGGACAGTCAAAGGCTGGGGACAGTCAAAGGCTGGGGACAGTCAAACACTGGGGAAAGCAAACCCGAAAACATACGTATTGAAAGCGGATGTAATGAAGCACGGACAGGCACAAGACAGTAGAAAGCAACTCGTTTAATGTTGCCTGTTATTGTTGTTTTTTAATATATTTTCACCTTGAGACTGTGCATATGTGAAGTTTTAGTACCGGGCATACATACCTCGTTAGTTTCTGGGCAAAGAGATGGGGAGGAGAGCTGCGAAACTCGTCGTCCGTGAAGGTGGTACTTTGTCACCGGTTGGAAGAACGTCTCTACACTAACTTTACTCCGATACATGCTTTATCTTTTTCGGGGTACAAGCGATTTTTGTCGATAATGTATCCGACTTGCGAGTTAAAACTCACTGTTTTCAAGAGGCTTCACATACAGTAGTAGCAGCAACAACAGCAGCAGCAACAACAGCAGCAGCAACAACGACAAGAACAAAAACAGCAGAAGCAACAACAACAAGAACAGCCGCAGTAGCAACAACGGCAAACACAACAGCAACAGCAACAGTGGCAACAACAAAAGCAAGATTAACAACTACAACAATAACAACAGCAGCGGCAACAACAATAGCAACAATAATAACAACAACAACAGCATCGGCAAAAACAACAGCAGTAGCAATAATAACAAAAGAAGCAGCAGCAACAACGGCACACACAACAACAACAGCAGTAACAACAACGACAGCAGCAACGTCAACAACATCAGCAACAACAATAACAACAACAGCAGTAGCAACAATAACAACAACAAGCAACAGCTGGAGCAACAATAACAGCAGTAGTAACAGCAACAACATCAGTAGTAACAATAACAACAACAGCAGCAATAACAACAGCAACAATAACAACAGCAACAATAACAACAGCAGCAACAACAACAGCAATATAATTGTCACTGAGCTATCTCTTGCCTTTCTCAACTAGACATTTATTTATGAACCCAATATTCTATCTCAGCTTGAAATACAACATTTATTTATGTTAAACATTATTTGCCAAAAACACTTTAGAACAAGAACAGAGCTGCAGTTAATTTAATTGTGCAATGTATAATGGAATACACGATTAACTAAATAAGATATGTATTATGGCCACGCACACTCGTGAAAATTACTGCTAATTTAAAATATTCGAAAACGATTGCCCTAACGAGAGGCATTCGAGATAAGAAATGATGTGAGGCAAGGATTCCTCATGTCACCCTCGCTTTTCTAATTAATTATCGACTGGATTATAATAATAATAATAATAATAATAATAATAATAATAATAAGTCTTTATTTTCAAAGGGTTAAGAATTGGGCACGCAGGCCTGTTATGAAGAAAGCAACATGCCAGAAATCAATCAAATGGTAACCTAATCTCCCTTGAAGAACGAAATACCACAATGTAATATACAGGTAAATGGTAATATTCTTAAACAAGTGAATCAGTACAATTATCTCGCCTAGAAGAGATTAGAACAAGAATCGCCATCGCGAAAGCAGCCTTTTGAAGATGAAAGACATACTGACCAATAAAAAGATGCCAATTGCTACGAGAAAAAGAGTGCTGAATTGCTACATTTAAGTAGCATGTCCTTCACAGGACGTTGCAGTCAACTCCAGCATTTTCGTTGTTCGTGATTCCTGGGCACGTTTTACGTTCAGTAGTTTGCCATTGCCTTCTGAACGACCGGCCCCTATACCTTTTTCGAAAAAACCAGCACCGCTGTGTTTCGAACCCGGGTATACGGGCTCACAAACCGCGTTCGCAAGCCCTTAGCCACAGAGACCGATTACCTGTATATTTGTATGGATGTGAAGTGTGGACAATGAGCAGACAAGCTGAAAAACATCTGATGGCTGTGGAAATGTGGTTTCTGAGGCGAATGCAAAGAATACCATGAACAGACAGAAAAACCAACGACCAAGTCCTATAAGAAACACATGAAAATCGTAAACTGATAGAGAAATTAAACGTAGACAGTCAACATTTTTTGGACATGTTATGAGAAGAAATAAATTAGAGAACTTGGTGACAACTGGCAAGATCGAGGGGAAGAGAACAAGAGAAAGACGGAGAAGTAAATACTTGGATGGCTTGACAACGTGGCATGGTCGAGACAAGAACATTGAACTGATCCACGACTCTGGTGATCGATACAAATGGCTAATCATGGCCGCCCACGCTTACCGGCATGGCACATGATGGATGGATGGACTCTCCCTTCGGAAAACCTCACTTCAAGAGAAAGAATCATACACCAACTTACGTAGCACTGTAGACAAATATGGTGAAACAGATAACGATATCAATAATAATAGAAAAGGCTAAATGAGCTTCTATCAATCAATCAATCATGTGCCATGCCGGAAAGCGTGGGCGGTCATGATTCGCCATTTCACTCGATCACCAGAGTCGTGGATCAGCTCAGTGTTCCTGTCTCGTCCATGCCATGAGCTTCTATAACACAAGGGAATTTGTGGAAATCAAAAGAAATTAAACTTACATCAAATCTTACACAATTCGATTCTAATGGTAAATCGGTAAAACTGTCTCATCTCATCTCATCTCATCATGTTCCTCTTGTACCTTGCGGTGTCGAGGTGAAGTATAAACTTCGTGAGAGTGCCCGATTATGGGCTTCATATATCGATATTCCCATGGACTCTGCTATTCCCTCCGTCCAACGTTTACGTGGTCGGCCTCTTCCTCTGATTCCATCTGGTCTGTACATCATTGCTTGTTGTGGTATGCTATTGACTGGTAACCTACTTGCATGGCCAAACCATTTGACTTGCTGCTTTCTGATAAAATCTAGTGCTGCTTTAACCCCCACTTTAGTCCTGATTTCTTCATTGCTGATCTTATCTCTTCATTGATACGTTGAGTATTCTTCTCAGGAACCTCATTTCTGTTGTTGTGATTATTCTTTTCTCCTTTTTCTGTCATTGTCCAGGTTTGGCATTGGTAGCATAGAGTACTACACTGTACTACTGTATGAATCAGAAATATGGAAAACGACGAACACGACTGACACATAAACTACAAACATGCACTAATTGATGCCTGCGAAAAATAGAAGGAATAAAATGGTGTGAGAGAATCAACAAATCAGAGCTCGGGAAGAGAACACAGCTAGATACCAATGAATCAATAAGTGAAGAAAAGACGCTCGCGCTAGCTAGGCTATATATTGAGAAAACACTAGAATAGTACAACAAGACAAAGAAATAGCGGAAGACATAAAACTAATGACGAAAAGAAGTATATTTTTAATGACTGTGCAGTGTTTTAAAATATTGCCGGTCCACGTTATGTATTTACCTATTATGTTGCATGAACTTTACAGGGGGTAAATACAAACCTTGGACCGGAAATATTTTCAAACACTGCACAATCATTAAAAATACATCCCATGGAGATGGCAAGCACAGAGCTGCGTGAGATATCTAAAGATAGGAAGGCTCGCAGTGAGTTGCTTGAGGGACTATGCCTCAACGGGGGATAGAAGCACAAGGAGAACAAAACTTTCCTTTCACCTCACAACCGTTTTTGGACTGCTTCAATTTTGCTGATGCTGCCACATCTCTGTCTACCTCAGAATTTAGTTGTATATCCTTTTACAGGACGTCGCTGTCAACTCCGCCATTTTTGGGCTGTTTGTAATTTCTTGGCAAGTTTACGCTCAGTAGTTTGCCATAGCTTTGTGAACGGCCGACACCCATATCATTGTATGAAAATCAACGCAAGGTGGTCTGCTGTCCAATCGCCCGCAGTTGTGTTTCAAACGCGGTATGCGGGATTACGAATTGCGTCCGTAACGCCTTTGCCACAGAGCCGGCCAAGTTCGACATTTTCTTCTGTTGGTTCATTTTATTTTTATCATTTTGTTTGTTTGTTTGTTTGTTTGTTTGTTTGTTTTTGCGCTTCTGCTCTCGAAAGGAAAACCTTATTCTGACCGCAACAGTTCATCTGACTGCGACATGGCTAATGGCTGGATCACTGGAAATTGGACTAGTTAAAGGTTAGGGATCAGCTGAAGAGAGATACAACCCTCTTAGCCAGACACACTGTGGCATAACAAGGCGGCATGGGATATTCTCTTGTACATAGAATCAATAAGACAATGTACTGAACTGAAGTGAACAAGTAAGGAACCAATTTCCAAACCGCGGGGCGTATGTGTAATAAGATGCTATCTCCCATATTTATATAAACCAGTCGACACATGATGGGCGATCTTGTCAATATCATACTGGCAGCGTTTTGCTTCCTAGAACATCTCGTCGTACCAAGTTTAGGCTGGATCGACCTGACAGCACAAGTCAATGATGTTTTTTTTTTAATCCCCGCCTCTATGGGGATTTAACCACACGACCACAGACAAGCTTGCTAGCCACTGTACGTGGACACCGTGCTGGACACCTTGCTGGTCCGGCTCCCGGGTATAAATTATACGCATAACATACGCCAGGTGGCTACAGCTCGGTGCAGTGATTGGCTGAATCAACCCGAATAAAACTGTTTTACTTTCAACAATATGAAAATCGATTTAATCTCATCAGCTTTTATTCCACGCGGCTCCGTCTCTTTCCGCAGACCAGCCTGTCGAAAACGTTGCATCGTTCACGAACTCCATAGCTCCAGCGGTCTTCGAAACAAAAGCTGCACTAGTTAACCAAATGACTGAGCCAAGAAACAAACCCTAGACTTTCGCAGCCCGAAGCAGACCGTTTGACCACCTCGCCATTTGATGAAGGGTTTATTTTTAATGGCCGCGAACTCTCAAGTCCAGCAGGCATGATATTGAGCACATGACCAATCGAATGACGACTGGTAGGTTACATTTTGGGGCTAGCATCATATACCCAAATACATCGCACCATATACCCTCACATCGCACCATATACCATTTACATCGCACCATATACCCTCACATCGCACCATATACCATTTACATCACACCATATACCCAAATACATCGCACCATATACCCTCACATCGCACCATATACCATTTACATCGCACCATATACCCTCACATCGCACCATATACCATTTACATCGCACCATATACCCTCACATCGCACCATATACCATTTACATCGCGCCATATACCCTTTACATCGCGCCATATACCCTTTACATCGCGCCATATACCCTTTACATTGCACTATATGCCCTTTATATTGTGCCATATACCCTTTACATCGCACCATATACCCATTTACATCGCACCATATACCCATTTACATCGCACCATATACCCAAATACATGGCCATTTACATCGCACGGTATACACTTATTACCACACTGGATAATTACTGATTAATTGTCATTATTATTAGTCAGCCATATAGTCATGTTGTTTTTTCAACATTCCCCCATACCCTTATAATGTATGCCGACTCTGTGGCGAAGTGGTTACGGGTGCAATTCGTAATCCCGCAAACTGCTTTCGGAACACAGCTGCGGGATATTTGGCAGCAGACCGTCTTGCGTTAGTTTTCATAAAATGGTACGAGTCCCGGTCGCTCAGAAAGCAATGGCAAACTACAGAACGTAAAACTGCCATGAAATCTCAAACAGCCAAAAAATAATGGGGTTCACTCCGACGTCCTGTAAAGGATATGCAAATAACTTTACCTAATAATGCATATATTGACATTGTTATTATCCTCGATTAGTCTCATAAGTGATGTATGGATCACGTTGAAAAAGAGGGCAGAATGAATGTTAGACGGGTCTGCGTGCCCAATACTTAACCTTTTGAAACTACAGTTACAACGATATAAGCGTCGGTGTTTCAGAAATCAATGGTAAACTACTGAACGTAAACTTACCTAGTAAATAAGAAGCAGCTAAAGAATGATCGGATTGACTGCGACGTCCTGCAAAGGACATGCGACTAACACATTTGTCCATTCTGTTATTCCTTTCTTTACTTCTTTTTTTTTTTTTCGTTGAGCACAGAACAACAAAGCTAGAAGTAGGGTTGCCACAAACTCCCCCGACATGGCACGGTCATCTACCATTCTTTCAATGACGTCCCGACTTGTCGTTGATAGCTGTCATCTCAAAGTCCACAGATATGTGTCAGGTTTAGGCTGGCCTTTATTAGACTTTCCCTCTGGGGCCAACTGAATGGCAATTGTGGTGTTGAGCCTTAAGTGCTTTTTGACAACTGGGACAGTCCAATCGTCTTCTCGATATGTTGGTGTTACGTATATATATATATATATATATATATATATATATATTAGATAGATATATATATACTATATATATATATATATATATAGAGAGAGAGAGAGAGAGAGAGAGAGAGAGAGAGAGAGAGAGAGAGAGAGGCAGATGATCTCATCAGTAGAGACAATGGCTATGGCCACCGTCAAGTAGAGTTACTGCCCACAAGGAAAGCAATGATAAACTACTTTCTGCACAACTTGCCAAGAGACCATACTTACTAAACAAACGGAACAGCGCATAAATGCATTTGAATATAAATGTTATAGACGAGTTCTAAGAATATCTTGGGTAAAGAAAAGAACAAATGCATCCATACTTCAAGAGCTGAATATTGAAGAAGGTTGGCTATTAAAGACGATAAAACAAAGAAAATTGAAATATTTTGGTCACTTGAAACGTCACGAAAGTTTGGAGAGAACAATAATGAAGGGGTATATGCCTGGGAAGAGAGGAAGAGGAAGGCCAAAGAGATGATGGGTGCAGGATGTGGCGGATGAACTCCAGATGGGTGTATCGGACGCGGGACATCTTGCTTGTGATCGAGAAGTTTTCCGGAAGGTTGTTATCGGAGCGAGGTTCTGCAAAGGACATACTACTGAATGAATGAATATATATATATATATATATATATATATATATATATATATATATATATATATATTATATATATATATATATATATGCTTTCTCCAGATATGATGCATGACCTTTGCAGGACGTTGCGATCAACCCCATGTTGATTTTTTAGGCAATGTTACGTTCAATAGTTTGCCATCGTTTTCCAAACGAGAAATCAACGTTTCAGTCCAAATTAGTGCCGATGAAGTCAAGGCGATGGATGCACAGAAGGCAAACATTGTTAGGGAGAACGAAACGAGAGTGGATACGGCCTTGTAGACAAGGCAAAAGACCGTGAAATGATTGTCGGAAGCACCTGGTATAAACAACGTCCAGGAAGATTATGGAAATTAAGGAGTCCTGACAGCAGGATTAGAAACCAGAGTGATTACTTCCTGATCATCAGAAGGTTTCGAAATGCGTTAACAATCGCAAAAACACTTCCGAATGCAGATTGTTACAGTGATCACAGATTGATTACAGGCACATTGAAGGTAAGGTTAAGGAATGTCAAGTATACACCAGGATACACTAATTATGGTCTGTGTACATTGAAACATGACAGGGAAATACATGACAATTTTAACATAGAAGTAAAGAACAGATATGATACATTGTCTGGTCTGGAGATCATATTTAACGATGTGGATGATCAGTGGGAAATGTTGAAGAGTTCAATCAGTTTGGCTGCAGAATCAAATATTCCAAAATTAAAGAAAGTAGGTCGTAAGAAATGGATGATGAAGAAATGTTACAACTAATGGAAACAAGGAAGCACAAGAAGCATGGCTACAGAAAAATTGCATATAAATTGAAAAACAACACAACAGTAAACAATACCAAATTAATGCACAAAAGAATTCAGGAGCTTACTAATAAAAGAACACCTACATCAACAGGCTGCCTGAAAACAAAAGATGGAAACATCATAATAGAACAATTTAAGATTGTATATGTATAGCCAGATTATGTGAAATAACAATGAAAGACCATACATTTTTAAGATGGAAGTTCAAAATGCTCTTAACTATATGAAAAATGGCAAGATCCCCGGTTCAGACAACATCACAACGCAAATTATCAATGCCTTAGAAGAATATGGAATAGATCAAGTCACCAGACTGCTGAACACAATTATACTGGAGGTATAACTCCTGAACTATGTAATTCAATATGTATTGCAATCCCCACAAAAATAAGGAGCTTTGGCATGTGATCAACACAGAACAATTAGTATAATGAGCTACATCACGAAGATTTTGCTAAAAATTATCATGCAAAGAGTTAAGGAGAAAATACAACCCGAAATATGAGAAGAAAAAATTTGGATTTGTAAAAGGAAAGGGTACAGTAAATGCTGTGTATATGTTGAGAACATTAATTGAATGTTCCATAGAAGTAAGTAAAGATCTATATCTGTGCTTTATTGACTACACAAAGGCTTTCGATAAAGTAAGACATGTCAACATGATAATGATGCTTGCAGATCTACAAATTGATGGGAAAGACATTACATTGTACAAAAACATATACTGGAAACAACAAGCTGTCATATGGATTGATAATGAAGTAGGTCAATATCAGCCTATTAAGAGAGGTGTGAGACGGGGATGTGTATTGTCTCCCGATCTGTTTTGCCTATACAGCGAAAATATTTTCAGAAATGTAGAATATATGAAAGGAATTATCGTTGGGGGATGTAACATCAATAACATTAGATATGCGGATGCTACAGTATTCATTGTAGACAATGAGCAGGCTCTACAACGTTTAGTAGATGCGGTTGTTGCACACAGTGAACAACGTAGGTTAGAATTAAATTGTAATAAGACACAGATTATTGTCGTCACTGGGAAAACGAAAATACCACAATATAATATACAAATAAATTGGACTATTCTTAAACAAGTGAATCGGTTCTATTATCTCGGAACAATCAGAACAGTCCGAACAAGTGAATCCGCACAATTATTTCTGAACAGTCATAATATGTGATGGGAGATGCCTTGAAGAGATTAGAACAAGAATAGCCGTGGCGAAGGTAGCCTTTTGCAAGATTTTGAAAAAACAAACATACTGACCAAAACACAGGCGTCATTTGCAACAAGAAAAAGAGTGTTGAGGTGCTACATAGAACGTGTACTTTTGTATGGATGTGGAGCGTGGACAATGAGCAGACAAGTTGAAAAACATCTGATAGCTGTGGAAATGTGGTTTCTGAGGAAAATGCAAAAAATATCATTTACAGACAGAAAAACCAATGACCAAGTCCTACAAGAAATAAATGAAAATCGTAAACTGATTAGAGACAGTCAAAATTGTTGGTCCAAGTTATGGGAAGAAATAAATTGGAGAACATAGTGATAACTGGCAATATCGAGGGGAAGAGACCAATGGTAAGGTAGAGAAATAAATACCTGGATGACTTGACCACGTTGCATGATCGAGACAAGAACACGGAGCTGATCCACGACTCTAGTGATTGAGTGAGGTGGCGAAACATGACGGCTCACGCTTATCAGCAGGGCACATGATGAATGAATGAATTCCGATGTAGGGAATGAACCCCCTACCTCGTCCTCAGGGCACCGGAAGTTCAAGAGCGAGTCTTCGAATCCTTTCGACCATGCCGACTTCTTTTTCAGATATGCAGCTATCAGTAGACAGTTGTGTTCGACCAAATATCCCACGCGTCATATCTAGGGAGGTTGTACATTAGTGCAATCATTGTAAACAAGTAAACAATCCTTGTAAACAAGTAAACAATCCTTATAAACAAGTAACCAATCCTTGTAAACAAGTAAACAATCATTGTAAACAAGTAAATAATCATTGTAAACAAGTAAAGAATCCTTATATATGATTTAAGGCGCAATGGACACATCGTACTAGATCCATATTTATATCGTCTAATCGGTACTCGATGGGTGATGTGGTCAAAATCATACCGCCTACCTTTACTTCCTTATTCAGTTCCTGGTACCAATTTTATGCTAATATTACCTGTAGTGCGTTCACAAATGATTGACGCCGTATAAAAATCCACACCTCACTAAAAAAAAAAAAAAACTGAGGCAAAATGGTGAGATTTAGCATATAACCTTATCATAATGACACCCAACAAAAATATTTTTTGTTCTGGAGATTTTACAGCAGATATTTATGTTTGTTTGTATGCGGTATATAATTTACAGGTCAGATATGAAGTGCATATTATGAAATGTACTACATCTTAACAAGGAAACAGCAGTGTTCAGTAATAAATATTCTCCATAGTGCCTGGGAATTTCCTTATGAGAAGCACGTCACATAGTGGAACGGATTTGCCTTGCGTCGTCACCTGAATTGACGTGTATTACTGTAAAGCAAGCTTGTTATCGTGAATTCAATACGTTTTCGCCAAAACATCAAAGAAATTTTGCTGCTTTCGATGATTTCAGTTGCCTTTTGGATATATAAAAGACATATTCCTTGGGTGGGATTAAATATAAGACGGTGTGAAGAAAAAAAAAATCATAACGATGCAACAGATACTCAGATACTTTTCAAAAACATTGAACGTGAATGAGGGCAAAATTTGTGAATGCACAATTGCAGCCTAGGTCAATTTTAAACATTTGAATCCGCCCCGATGCGGATGGAATCCATGATCAACTAGCCAGCTGAGGGACAACTAGCCTCTACGCTACCGCAACTACCGCATTTATGAAACAAGGCTTAGTGAAAAGGAAAAAACAATATCACGAAAAGCCGGGAATCAAATGTTGAATGAAGGAAATACTAAAAACGAGAGAAATCAAATATTTGGACCACTTTAACCGGCATGACATTTTAATAATCGCCATGTTGGATTTAAAACAAAAATTCCGAAAGTATGCGAACGAAAGGCAGGCAATGATACAAGTAGAAATATGTGATCAAGTGATGGACGAAGAGCTGACTGTCAGTGTGTCTCAGGAGTGAGGGAAAGGAAGTGTTGGCGATCCATTGGTGCGAAACTTCACTGGAGATAAAGATTGATCAACCAATGTATCGATCGATGGATCGATCGATGGATCGATCGATTGATTGATTGATTGATTGATTGATTGATTGATTGATATGTTATCAAATCTATTTCTCGATGGGCATTTTGATATGTTGATTGAAATATAAGTCTTGATTAGTTGATTCATTGCTATGTTTTATTATTGATGTATTAATTTATTTAAATATGTACTGACTGAATGATTTATTGGTATGAAGACTGATTAATATGATGATTAACTGAATTATATATGTATTGTTGACTGATTATTTGTTTGACTAAATTTGATTGATGTTCTCTATGAGTTTTAAAGACATTAATATTTCTAGTGTCGGTTCTACATTGGCAAAGTGGTTAGTGTGTTTACCAACAAAGTCGGCGGTTCAGATCCAATCCCATACTGTGACAATATTATTTTTGTGGGACTAGTTACTTTCTGATGTGTCCTACAATGATTTATTACTCTTTTACATATCTTAGACCGATGCTGTGGCTAAGTGGTTACGAACGCAATTCGCAGTCCCGAATACCGCGTTCGAAACACAGCTGCGGGCGATTTGGAAGCAAACCGCCTTGCGATGGTTTCCATACAATGGTATGACTGCCGGTCATTCAGAAAGCAATGGCAAACTACTGGCTGTAAATTTACCAAGAAATCACAAAGAAGCTAAAAAAACGCAAGGGTTGGTTGCGACGTCCGTCAACCTATACACAACTACCTGCTCATTTTAAGACGTATTCAGCGTGTGGTGCCAGACCCGTATTTCTATAGACCAGGCGACACTCCAGGGGGGGGGGGGGGTGAGATCAATATCCCCATGGCCTCCTTCTTTTCCCAGTTAAAATAAAAGTACCAGGCAATACTCAGAATGTTTCTTTGACTTATTTGAATGACAGGAGGTAAAGAAAGAAACTGGGCACCATAACTGTTTATGTCACGACTGCCAAGCAGCAGGACAGAGAATATGACGCAAAAGTAAATTTGCGACGAAATCGCAAAACCAATGTCAAGGAGTATCGAATGGGCTGACGTAGAACGGAGAACACGTCAGGAGAATTGTCAACAACAACAAACATTCGGACCACAGAGCTCCACCAGAGAAGCAGCACGTTGAAGTTGTCTGGAACTTAAAACGCTATTTACTGGCAGGACACCCGTACTTATGGCCAACACATATTAGAAAGGAGAACCAGAATAGTATGGCATCTTACATGGAAAACGAAATATCTTTGACAGATGCGGAATATTAGAATGAAACTTAAAATGTCACCACAGAAGGACACTTTGGCAACCTTGCAAAGGACAGAAGCAGTGCTATACGGACTTGATAGTTCTTAGTAGCTAGTCTGGTCAACAGTTGATGATCTATAATTAATGTTATTATGACCGTCCCGTCTGGAAATAACAGACCCGGTCGAAACCAATTATGATTTTCATGAATTTTCTCATTGACCATGCAGCACGAAAATATGGGCAAATAAACTTGGCCTCATCAATTAAATTGCCAGCCTTCGAGTCCTTTCATTGATGTTCAGTTGATACTTCATTGACATTGCTGGATTGTATCTGCAAACCCTGGACTTTGTATTTGAGCTTATTCTGTTGACGTTATGCAGAATACATCTCAGCAACGACATAGTATTTGTGAAACCCTAACACTGGACACCCCCCACGTCAGCATCTGCAATGGCACTGCATTTATAAAACACGCCAACATAAATTAGCTAACAATAATACAAATGACAACTTCAAAACAATGTATTCCTTTAGTGAATTTGGTTTAACAATTAGCAAAAATAAGACACAGATTATGTTACAAGGTGCACATGGGGTACCAACAATCTTAATTGACGACGCCGAACTAGAGATGGTAGTCCATTTTACATATCTAGGATCAGAGGTAAATAGCAAATTACAATAACCATGCCATTATCTTGTAACCTGTCACTATTGTTGTTAAGGATGTTAAGTATGTTAAGCACATGACATCGTGGTGCAGACGAATACGGTGACATCATAAGGACGGTTTAAAGATGGCCGCCCGACTTTTGATATGCACCACAGAGGAGCACCTTTCTGTTATCCGTTTTGTTTTGTTTTGTTTTTGTTTTGTTTGTTTGTTTGTTTTTTTGGTTTTTCTTTAACTCAGTAAAAGGGGTGAAACTTTTAAATATTCATCGGCAAATGAAGGTCCAGTATAGTGATGCATGCCTGTCAGTCCAACAATTGTGTGAGTGGAGTACCAAGAGAATTTTTCTCCACATGCTTGCTTGCTTGCTTGCTTGTGTTCATTGGCTTGAGCTCCAACGCAAAGTCCTGTATGTCGGATGAAGACATCCTGTTGTCCAACATCAGTGTGATGTCATACAGGACCTGAGGTTTGCGTGAGTATCCGTTGTTCCATGTCTGGCTTATTGGTGTGCAGACTGGTGGTTCCTCGCCGTACAGGCAGACACTCTCCGACTTCGGAGGAATCAACGATCCTATTGACTTCAGCCAGGACCCCGAAGGGACCAGTTGCCCAGGACGCTCGGCGAGGACGCGTCAATAGGTCTTGGCCAGTATATAACCCGGCCCTGGTGCCTTGGAAACACCTCTGCGTCCATTCTCCACATGAATCTACGCACTTTATCGGCAATGGAGGACTTGCATTGATCTAAGTGGTGAATGCACCGAAAATGTATATATTTATTCTTTATTTTTTCAGAGTATAGTCACCACACACAAAAACATTTACGATTTTCATGAGAAGTCTCCTCGTAGTCGTTCTTATGTTTCCCATCCCTACAGAAGTACCGATTTAATGTTAGAGGTCAATATTCATAATGTCGTAACAAGTTTCATCTTTTTTTTTTATTGACTTCCACAAATTTCTTAGTGCTTTGAAAGCCTCTCTTCACATGTTGTTGTTGTTGTTGTTGTTGTTGTTGTTGTTGTTGTTGTTGTTGTTGTTGTTGTTGTTGGTGGTGGTGGTGGTGGTGGTGGTGGTGGTGGTGTTGTTGTTGTTGTTAAATATTGAGCACAACCCACTATTGGCAACGCTGATCGTATTCTGGTATGAACCTAAGGCCTATCCACGTCAATATGGAAGCACTAGACTCGAGTTTCGCTCTCGTTTGAGCTCGCCAGTAGTGCGTATCCTTGACCGGACGCGGTAACAAACTCCGGATCACTGAATGGTTCACAGAATACGATCAGCGTTGCCAGTAGTGGGTTGTGCTCAATATTTAAATCTCAAATCCCGAAACAACCAAATAAATCAATTTGATTATTGCTCACTGGACTTTAGGCGGCCTGGTGTGCCTTGCAAGTGAGAAGACCTGATAGTTCGGGTCCACATCGATTGACGGACGTCAGTCGCGGCGATTGGGCAAACCTTGAGCTACAGCCTACGATGGGTGACGTTGTAATATTCTGTTGTGATAATTTGGCCGTGTCCAACATGTGCCGCGTGGTCTAGTGGTTACACGCACGAGCGAAACTCGAGTCTAGTGCTTCCACATTGACGTGGATAGGCCTTAGGTTCATACCAGAATACGATCAGCGTTGCCAGT
The DNA here is from genome assembly GCA_014155875.1 of Cepaea nemoralis. NCBI lineage: Eukaryota > Metazoa > Mollusca > Gastropoda > Stylommatophora > Helicidae > Cepaea > Cepaea nemoralis. The sequence goes on along the minus strand of JACEFZ010018755.1, from coordinate 144,533 downwards.
AGTGGGTTGTGCTCAATATTTAAATCTCAAATCCCGAAACAACCAAATAAATCAAGTTTTTGTTTCTGTTGTTGTTGTTGTGATGGTAGTGGTGGTGTTAATATCAGTTTCTGTTCCCCCATCGTTGTCTACATTGCCACCTACATAGGTGCATGGTATCGCATCTTGACATACTCTTTAACCTAATCGGCTGTAAATGACCAGCTATGACTTTTCATTTTTTTTTTTAGTCTTGAATGCAAGGAGAAAATAGGTGGTCAGTATTTCCCTCTCGTAGAAAACGACAAGTGCCGTCATCGAACCCACGTCCTAACCCGCTCTTGCCACTATCAGCGTAACGCCCTGACATTAAGACCAAAATGCCAGCTCTAATACTATGCTGCCAAAAATTAATTATGTTGGTTTCATTTATGTCTTTGTCAGTTATTTTTTTTTTTTTTTTTTTGGGTTTATTTCGCTTTCCGATGAATATTTCTCGCCACAACGACTTTCATCGAGTGCACGCGCGTGTGTGTGTGTGTGTGTGTGTGTGTGTGTGTGTGTGTGTGTGTGTGTGTGTGTGCTCGCGCGCGCGCGCGCGTGCGTGCGTGTGTGTGTGTGTGGATTATTTTTTTTAATTTGAAGCCGGCTTTCAGATCTTCTTGTGCTGTTATTTGTCAGCTATTCATCGTATGCTCACAGCTTCACCACAGCTCACGCCATTCAGTGTGTGCCTCTAATACGATCAATGGCCGTACGGAATGTTGGCCAGTTCGCCGATAGCTCCCTGAAGTCCTCCCAACAGTTACGGTGTGGGACAATGCAAACAGAAGACGATTGTACGGAAACAAATGTGAGAATATTGTGGTTCCAAGAATGTTTACAATCAAATAAATAGGGCGTGTCGAGATCAGGAAAATACACATAATGAATACACACTAAACTTACGATTCCTCACAAGGAACATACATGCACAGACCTTACAACGAAGGTATCTACATACACCTCGCAAACAAGATATTCGCGTATAACTCACAACGAGAATATCTTAAGATAACTGGCAACGAAGATATGTACGTATTGTTCACAACGAATATATCTATATATACATTATAATGAACATATCTACATATAGTTCACAACGAAGATTTTTACATATACCATATAACGAACATATCTATATATAGTTCATAACGACATATCTACATATAGTTCACAATCAACATATCTACATATAGTTCACAACCAAGATATCTACAAATACCTCACAACCAACATATCTACATATAGTTCACAACCAACATATCTACATATAGTTCACAATACCATATTTCTATTTAGTTCACAAAACACATCTACATACGCTTCACAGCAAACATATCTACATATAGTTCACAACAGTTTACATTTAGTTAACAACAAACCTATCTACATATCTATCCATCATGTGCCATGCCGATAAGCGTGGGCGGTCATGTTTTGCCATCTCACTCGATCACCAGAGTCGTGGATCAGCTCCGTGTTCTTGTCTCGAACGTGCCATGCGGCCATGCCATCCAGGTATTTACTTCTCGGTCTTCCCCTTGCTCTGTTCCCTTCGATCTTGCCAGTTGTCACCAAGTTCTCCAAGTCATTTCTTCTCATAACATGCCCAAAAAATGTTGACTCTCTAAGTCTAATGACTCTAATCAGTTTACGATCTTCATTTGTTTCTTGAAGGACTTCGCCATTGGTTTTTCTGTCTGTCCATGGTATTCTTTGCACTTTCCTCAGAAACCACATTTCCACAGCCATCAGATGTTTTTCAGCTTGGCTGCTCATTGTCCACGCTTCACATCCATACAAAAGTATAGGTTCTATGTATCACTTCAACACTCTTTTTCTCGTTTCAATTGATATCTTTTTATTGGTCAGTATGTATTCCATCTTGAAAAAGGCTACCTTCGCAATGGCAATTCTTGTTCTTCTTCAAGGCATCTCCCATCAGATGTTATGATTGTGCAGAGATAACTGTATCGATTCACTTGCTTAAGAATATGCCCATTTACTCGTATGTCACATTGTGGTATTTCCTTCTTCCCAGTGACGACCATAATCTGTGTCCTCTTACTATTCATTTCTAACCCTAGTTGTTCACTGTGTGCAACAACCGCATCTATCTACATATAGTTCACAAGAATCATAACTATATATAATTCACAGCGAACATATATACATATAGTTCACAACGAACATATCTACATTTAGTTCACAACAAACATATCTATATGTAGTTTACAACAAACATATCTACATATAGTTCACAACAAACATATGTGCATTTACTTCACAACAAACATATCTGTATGTAGTTTACAACAAACATATCTACATATAGTTCACAACAATACATTTACATGTAGTTTCTAACAAACATATCTACATAATCCTCACTCGTATACCGAGGATGTCTACATATTGTTCACAGCGATAATCTCTAGATATAGTTTACAAAGAAAATACCTACATATACCTCACCCGTACCCGACAAAATATGTCCGCATGTGCCTCACAACCAGGATGTCTACATACATTACAAACAAGATATCATAAACAAAGATGTCCACATATACCTCACAAATATAATATTTGTATATACTTCACAAATATAGCATTTATAAATACTTCACAAACCTAATATTTACGAGTACAAAATATCAGTATATACCACCCAATCAAGATATCTACATGTACACCAGAAGCAAGATATCATAGACTATATATATATATATATATATATATATATATATATATATATATATATATATATATATATATATATATATATATATATATCATAAACAAGATGTCACAAACATGATATTTACATAGACTCCTTAAACAAGAAATTACCGAATACCTCACACCGAAAATAAGTCGTTAATGTACCTCACTAAACAAGATATCTTCACACATATTGCATTCTTACTACAATTGAAGCGGAGAGTCCAAATTACGATGGCAAATCAACAAGACACACACAGAAACACACAAAAGCGTACAAACACGCGTCGTCTGAGCATTTTTTTTTAAAATTCGCATATCATTTTACAGGACATCGCTGTCAACAGCAGCATCTTTCAGCTGTCTGTTGATTTCTTGGCAAGATTACGCTCAGTAGTTTGCCATTGCTTTCTGAGCGGCCGGCTCAGTTATCCCGCAAGTCACCAGCGGGGGACGAACCGCTCCCAGTTCTCGCCCGCTACGAGACTCTGCGTGATAAATGGGATTACGGAGAAAGTGGTGTAACCCCTCGGACAGAGAGACCGGCCGTCTGAGCATTACTTAAGCTAAATGCAAAGACCCAGTGTCCATACCGTGTGATACATTGTAATTATGTAATTATTTGTGGAAAGAGAGATAGAGGAAGACAGCATGGGAAAATTAGTGACAGTCTTTGCCATGCCACGCAATGTATTTAACACACGAATTGATCCATGCCTTCGGAGATCGCAATTTGTGGAAAAGCATGATCGTCCACGCCAGCCGGCAAGGCACTAGATGATGATGATGATGATGATGATGATGATGATGATGATGATGATGATGATGATGATGATGATGATATCTGTACTGAGTTATGAGCCCGGTAGCACAAGGGTTGGACCCCTGCGTTCCCCGACCATCAACAAAAGACCAGACTAACCACCTATTGCTCTGTGCTTGTAGACCTACAACATGTGACTGCCCGATCGCGTCACAGACCCCACAGAACATTCCTGCCTCGGGACACGTGTATTATAACTGCACTAATTATAACGTACAAGTAAAGGACTCGTTACCACGCCCCGAGGCGTAATGGGTTTATGGTGCCTGTCCACATCATGTTGCCGTCTTTACTTCTTAGAACATTTCTTGGGACGCGTTTTACGCTGTATCCATCTGGGAGCCCAGGTCGATTATTTAAATCTTCGCAGGCAAGAGTTAAATTTACTATATATATATATATCCTATTTATAAGTCATCGCCTTCAACACCAGCTTTTTATTTACTGCTGTTGATGATGTCTTGGCAAGTTTAATGTTCAGTAGATTGCCATTGCTTTCTGAATGACCGGCTGCCATACCAACACGTTAAAACACAGCGCGACGCGGTCTGCTGCCAAATCGGTCGTAGCTGTGGTTCGAAAACAGGTAAGCAGGCTCACAAATCGCGTCGGCAAGACCTTAGCCACGGAGTCCGGCACTATACTATATAAACATGTATAAATGTCACATTTTTATAATGTTATCTTTCCAGAGTAGGACTACTATAGACATAAACAGCAATGATGAAATAAGCAAAGAAATTAGGTGCATGCGAAATCCTATTTTCAACGATGCACTTCACTTACAATTTAAAGCTTCACAATCAAACAAGAACTAACCTTTGACCTTCTGACTGATGTGGATAATCTTTCTGCTAGTTCCATCCCTCCAGTTTTAAGTTAACAGTCTGGCTGATGCGTTTTACCATTAGCACTGCGCGCCTGAAGCAGCCTCTAGAGCGACAATACTCGCTAGACAAGAAGCGAGTAGTAACCACTAGTCTCTCAAAAACCCCCCACAGAGGCCCGCACACCCGTAGAACAGCTCGCTTCCAGTGTGTGCTGTCAGCGCGCTTCCTCCCCCAACATCCCTTCATTCGGTTGTAGAATAATTATCACAGCTGCTTTGGTGCGTTTGTCAACTGTACGCTAATTAGCGATCGCACTTTCTTGCGTGCTATGTGGCGTTTGCGCTGTTGTATGTTCCAGTGTACATCGGCGTTAATGATTTCTAGGGCTAAGAGCAAATCCGGGTTTACGCAGGAATGTATCCCCCCACTCAATCAAGAGCACAAATAAAAATACAAAACAAAACTGCAAGAGGTATAAAACACTTGTCAGCCTGCAGAACGCTGATAAAATGAGATGTAACGGTTTTTCTCTTTATTTTGTAGAGAACCCCGAGATGAGAAGGTGTAGGGAAAAACAAAAACAAATGTAATCAAAACATTTTAGATTTCTAATCAAGATGAATGAACTTCCACTTAAAATGGAAGATATTTTTTTCTATATAAATTTTCTACATAATCTCTTATGGAAATTTCCAGAGTTCAAGTCACGAATTGTGAAAATCTCGATCTCATCAATCTTCCCGAAGCAAAATCAATTTTAGAAGACATTAAAAATTGAAGAGATCATCTATATCAGATGCCATCCTTTCGCAGACTCCGATGCTGCTGCTGTGTGTGCAATATGAGAATAATGCTGAAACTAATGAAAGCAGCCTCCTAGGTCAGGGCGACAGACATGTGTCTTGGGCGGGTAGATGTAGGGACAACTGTTGCTCATCGGCAGAGATTAGGCTTCATGCAAGCGAAATGTGCTTCAGCAAGCCAGGTGGTAACTGTAGCACGCACAAAAAGTGCCCGCCTTCAAAGATGAAAAGGCAGTAAAAGCTGTCTAATGTTAGAGTTATTTGCATTCAGGGGGCGTAAATATGTCTCTTTTGGTGCAGGATCTCTCTCTCTCTCTCTCTCTCTCTCTCTCTCTCTCTCTCTCTCTCTCTCTCTCTCTCTCTCTCTCTCTCTCTCTCTCTCTCTCTCTCTCTCTCGCTCTTTGTCTATCTGTCTCCCTGTCCCTGTATGTCTCTCTCTCGCTCTTTCTCTCTCTCTCTCTCTCTCTCTCTCTCTCTCTCTCTCTCTCTCTCTCTCTCTCTCTCTCTCGGAACCAGACTACCAGACAATGTGACTGGCACCTTGCCGTCTTGACAGACAATAGTTTGTAAAATGGGGTTATCTCTCCATAACACAAAGCCTGGGCTGAGTTTAGAGACCACGTGTTGCCCATGTAGCATGATCCCTCTCTCGACCTGTCTAGTTTACTCCAGAGGAAAGCTGACACCAATACATCTGAAACAAGACAAGCTGCAGAAGATGCCGGATCAGCAAAGCAATACTCTAACTTTCAGCCTGTCGGAACTTCGATCCTAGACCAGTTACCAACTAAGGCTTAGGCCCGGTCTGCCCTGCCATGACATTTAGTCTTTATGTTGCATTTCCTCACACCAGGATAAGTCTTGTACCCTCCCAATTGCGCTCTTCCGCCCGAAGCCGTTGGCACAATGGGTGTCGGGTTTAGTCAGCGCCGTCCAACATTCGGTAAGCAGGTAGTAGCGTCTACTGTCATACGGTAGCTCAGTCATATCTGACTAAGACCTGATACCCAGAATATAAACAACAAGAATCTATGTGGAGCAGTGTTTATCGTCTTTAGAAAGCATTTGATATGATAGGCCATACTATTTTATTTTTATTTAAATATAAATAATGACAGTGAGCCTTAATGTAGTGACTCTCAAAGAATATTTTCTGTCAAACAGTAAGCACGTAGAATTAGACAATAAATCTGTCTCAGGCCGTTACTATCATCTGCTGGCTATAGTATCTCGCGGTGTAGGCCTGGGGGTCGTCAGCCTGAGTATTTTAGGCCGCCTGGCTAGTGCAGTCGCCACGCACTGTATAGGTTAGGGTTTTCTTCTTTTCCCCCCGACATAAATAAATCCCCACCTTATCTAAGATTCGAACCTGGGTCTTCTAAAGGAGAACAAGTTATTCTAGCCACACTAAAGTTAGTTGCATATCCTGTACAGGATGTAACTGTCAACCAAGCATTTTTGGCTGTTTGTTATTCCTGGGCAAGTTTACGTTTAGTAGTTTGTCATTGCTTTCAGAACAAACGGCGGCCATACTATTTCATTTTTTTAAAAAACGACACAGGACGGTCTGCTTCCAAATCTTCCCCAGCTGTGTTTCGATCGCGGTATGCGAGATTACGAACTGCGTCCATAACACGTTCGCCACGGAACGGCATTACTATCTTCAAAACTGTTATTTGCATCTGTATTAGCTATCTTCCTTTAACTCTAGATGGAGTAAAAGAGAGTTTGTGAGAGTGAGAGCGAGTGTGGGTGAGAGAGAGTTAGAGATAGAGTGAGGCATTCAGAGAGAGAGAGAGAGAGAGAGAGAGAGAGAGAGAGAGAGAGAGAGAGAGAGAGAGAATGAGAGAGTTAGTGTGTGTGAAAGAAAAATAGAGAGAGAGAGAGAGAGAGAGAGAGAGAGAGAGAGAGAGATGCGTATTTCATCATGCTTATGTCAATTCCAGGAATTATAATACTTATTGAACTGCATCACTATTTGTTCGTTACACAATATGTAACATATTGTTTTCATTATCACAATTTCCTCAGATTTTTTCCCAATTTTGTCAATTTTTGTGATGATGCTCACGATAGTCGTCAGTATATATGAGTGTGTAAAGTATGGAAATTTGTTCATATTAGTTTCAGTGATTATGTCAGGCATCATTATGTGTCTAGATGTGATGATGTGTGTGTGTGGGTGTGTGGGTGTGTGTGGGTGTGTGTGGGGGGATGTGTGTGTGGTGGGGGTATTGTGGGGGTGTGGGAAGATGTGTGTGTGGGTTGGTGATGGGTGGGGGATGTGTTTGGGGGAAGCGTGTATGGGTGGGGGATGTGTGTGGCTTGGGAGATGTGTGTAGGTGTGGGATGTGTTTATGTGAGTGGTGGATGTGTGTGGGTGGGGGATGTGTGGGTGGGTGGGGAAATGTGTGGATGGGGGATGTGTCTGTATGGGTGATACTAGGGTGGGTTATAAAATGTGCGGGTGCGCGGTGATATGTGTGTGGATATGTGTGTGCATCACGGACGTGTGGATGGGGGATGTGTGTATGGGTGGGATGTGTGGGTGGGGATATGTGTTTGGGTGGGTGGAAGTGTGTGGGTGGTTGTGGGTAGTTGGATCTGTGGGTGTAGGTTGGTTAAGATGTGTGGGTGGTATCTGAAGTATGTGTAAGTGGTATGGGGGATGTGTTTATAGGGGGGTATGTGCGTGTGGGTAGGGGTTATTGTGTGGGTTTGGAATGTGTGTGTGGTTATGGGATGTGTGGGTGGGTAGGTGATGTATGTGTGAGTGGTGGGGTGTGTGTGGGTTGAAGTTGTGTGTGGGGGATATGGGGTGTGCTTTTGGGTGGGGATATGTGTACGTGTGTGGTTGGGGATGTGTGTGTGGGGAGAATGTGTGTATGGGTGGGGAGAAATGTGTGGGGTGTTAATGTGTGTATGTGTGGGGAATGTGTGCTTAAGGGATGGGTTGGTGGGTGGGGAAGATTGTGCGGGTGGGGGATATATGTAAATGGGGTGGGGGGTAGATGCGGGATGTGTGAGTTGGCGGGGAGATGTGTGTGGCTAGGGAATGTGTGTTTGGCTGGGTGGTTTGGAGTGTGTGGGTGGGTGGTGAAAGATTTGTGGGTGGGTGAGTGTGTGTGGGTTCTGGGATGGGTGGGGGATGTGTGTGTGTGGGTGGGGAGATGTGTGTAGGTGAGGGATGTGTGTATGTCAGTGGTGGTGCGTTAGTGGGTGTGGACATGTGTGTGAGGGATGTGTGTGTGGGAGGGAGCGAGGGTGGGTGGGGAAATGTGCGGGTGGGTTTCGATGTGTGTGTGTGTGTGGATCAGGGACGTGTGAGTAAGGGTTTGTGTGTGGGGGATGTGTGGGTGGGTGTATGTGTTTGAGTGGGGGTGTGTGAGTGTTGGTGGGTAGTAGGATAGGATGTGTGGGCTGTGGGTGGGTGGGTGTGTTGCGGTGTGTGTAGGAGGTGTGAGGGATTTGTGTGGGTGGGGGATGTGTACGTGGAGGAGGATGTGTGGGTGGGTCGGGGATGTATGTGTGGGCGGAGCGATGTGTGTTGTTGGGAAGTGTATGTGGGTGAAATGTGGTGTGTTGATGGGTAGGGAGATGTGTGTGAGGGTGGGGATGTGTGGGTGGGGGTTGTGTGTATGAGTGGGGGAGATTGTGTGTGGGTTGGGGTGTGTGTGTGGGGGGGGGATGTGTGGTTGAGGAATGTGTCGTTGGGGATGGGTGATTGGAGGTGGGTGGGGGATGTGCGGATGGGTGAGTGTGTGTAGTTTAAGGATGATATTGGGATGTGTGTGTGGGTGGGTGCGGAATGTGTGGGTGGTGTGGGATTGTGCAAGTGGTGGATGTGTTGATGGTTGCAGGATGTGTGTGTAGGAAGGTGCGATATTGTGGGGTGGTGCTGATATGTGTGTGTGTGGTGTGTGTGTGTGTGTGTGTGTGTGTGTGTGTGTGTGTGGGTGGGGGATGTGTGATGGGGGGATATTTGTTTGGCTAGGTGGTTGGGGGTGTGTGGGTGGGTGGTTGATAATATTTGGGTGGGTGAGTGTGTCTGTGGGTTATGGGATCGGTGGGGGATGTGTGTATGAATGGGGAGATTGTGTAGATGGGGGTGTGTTTTTGGGTGGGGGATGTGCTGATGGGGGATGAGTGGGTGGGTGCATGTATGTATGTATGGTGTGTGTGTGTGTGTGTGTGTGTGTGGGGTATGTGTGTGGGGGTATGTGTGGTGGGTGAGAGATGTGAGTGGGTGAGGGATGTTTGGGTGGGGGATGGGTGGATCGGTGCGACATGTATGTTTGCCTGGGGGTGTGTGTGCGGGTGGGTGGAGGTTGTGTGCGTGGGGCTGTGTAGTGAGTGGGTGGGGACGTAGGTGAGTGGGGATGTGTCTCATACCATGTTAATATGCATTCTTTATGTTTACTACATTCATTTGACAATGTTAATTTTATTTTCCTATGTGAATGTATCATGCACTATTGATGAACGAAAGATGAGTGATTGGAAGGGCCGAATGCAAGACGGGCCTGCGTGTCCAATTTGTTACCCTTTGAAAATAAAGTTTGTTCGTTCGTTCGTTCGTTCTAATCTCTGTCTCAAACCACTACCTTCAATATTAGAGTGCCGCAATGCTCTATTCTTGGCCCTCTGTTATTTGTCAGCAATATTAACTATCTACCTTTGCATCTTTCGTCGTCCTGCGATCTATTTGCAGACGACTGTACAGTGTATACAAACGCTGAAAACTGTAATTTTCTGGAGTCGTCTTTGCAACAAGAATTAAATAATGTTAGTTAGTTAGTTAGTTAGTCGACAGATCATCCTCATTGCACATCGAACCATTCAGTCCATAAGTGCTCGGATCCCCTCCTCAGCAAATCCCGCAACGTGTAGCGGCTAACGACGCCAGTTCTGTGTTGGTTTATAAATCTTCTTTGGCTTCCTGCGTAGTGTTCTTGTTTGGCCACCCCTCTTTTAATTTGCTGCTCTCGCAGTCTGGCCATTGTTGTAGATTCACAGTCATCACTTGGTTCTCGCAAAAGTCTTACTTCTCGTAGAGCATTCAGAATGTCGGCCTGGTCCATGGCGCTTCCGCCCTCCACAGTAGCCTCACCTGCGAGCTTGTCAGCCCGCTCATTTCCTTGTACTCCCGCATGCCCTGGCACGAAGATGAAACTAATCTTTGCCAGTCGAGACCGCTCCAGAGGCAGCAACCATTCTCTTCGGATCGACCCATCCTCTATCCTCTTGATCATGTTCATTGAGTCGCTAATGAAACAATTCTTAACCCTTTGAAAATAAAGTTTGTTCGTTCGTTCGTATAAAGTCCGTTCTTACGTCGTCCTGCGGTGTATTTTCAAGTGACTGTATAGTGTATACAAACGCTGTAAACTGCAATGTGCTGGATTCGCCATTGCAACAAGAATTACGTAATGTAGTTAGTTAGTGGAGCCATGGCTCCACAATCTACGACGGTTGTTCCAAATCAATCACCAAGTGACATTACCATTATAACTCACCCAAGAAACGGACTGTGGGTTTGATGTATAGTAAACGTACAACTGACAATCCTAGCCTATATAAATGCCTTCAGTTGCTACCACTCCGCAAACTCTTACTTTTCAATAAGGCCAAACTAATTCACAAATCCTTTATTGGAGTGGACACAATTATCTTTTACCATTGTTTAAATATAATAAACACAATAGAAAACAACTAAATATATTTCGTGTCGCGAAGCCTAAGGTAGACTTGATCTTGATGTTCACTGCCCTAAGAATTTGTTGTACATTTTCCAAGACTTTATTCTGATCCTGTCTTAATTTGTTAGGCTGTATTCTGATCATATCTTGATATTGTTTGTTCTGATCATTTGTTGTACATTATCCTAGACTGCATTTTGATCACATCTTGATGTTGTCTGTCCTAAGCATTGTTTGTGCATTCTGCTTGGCCATACTCTGTTCATAGCTTCATGTTGTCTGCACATTTATATTTTTAGTAGTGTGACGCTTCGCTGGCTGCTTAAGAGAGGAAGGAGCATGTATTGGAATTTCCTGAGTGCAGTGATGTCAGTTTTTAGCTCAACTCAACTCAACTTATATTTCAAAGCTCTCGTTGTGGTTATCAGCATATTGTTCTACCATTTGATGTGACTTGACAACATCACCTTTATAGTATTTCTTGTTATTTCTTTCAGTGTCACAACTTTTATTTTGGGTTTTTCTAGTGGTTTTGCAAGAACATTGAAAGAGATTAAAAGGCTCAAATGATCGGCTTCATTGCACCGGGTTTTATCCCATATGGCTCGGTCTCTATCTGCAATGAGGCCTGCCAAAAGAGCACGAACTTTGTGGCTCTAGCGACGACCCCCGGGAGTCTCCGATAAAATTGCGTTTGTCAACCGAACGACGTGGCAAAGAATGACCAAGGTAGACTGCTAAAGGATCATCAAGACATACTGGTAAAGGATCACAAAGACAGGCTGACAAAGAATCACCAAGACAGACTGACAAAGGATCACCAAGACAGACTGACAAAGGATCACCAATTCAGACTGCCAAAGGATCACCAAGATAGACTGACAAATGATCACTAAGATAGACTGACAAAGGATCACCAAGGCAGATTGACAAAGGATCACCAAGACATACTGACAAAGAATCACCAAGACAGACTGCCAAACAATCATCAAGACAGACTGCCAAAGTATCACCAAGATAGACTGACAAAGGATCACCAAGACAGACTGACAAAGGATCACCAAGACAGACTGCCAAAGTATCACCAAGATAGACTGACAAAGGATCACCAAGGCATATTGACAAAGGATCGCGAAGACATACTGACAAAGAATCACCAAGACATGCTGTCAAAGGATTAAGAAGATAGGCTGACAAAGGATCACTAAGGCAGACTGGCCACAGATCACCAAGTCAGACTGGCCAAAGATCACCAAGATATAATTAAAAGGATCAACATGGTAGACCGGCCAAAGATCAATAAGGTAGACTGGCCAAAGATTACCAAGACAGACAGGCCAAATATATACAAGACATACAAACGAAAGATCACCAAGGCAGACAGGCCAAAGATTACCAAGACAGACTAACCAAAGACCACCAAGGCAGACAGGCAGGCTTGTCCATGGGACATATTTTCTATCGCATCCCATCCCATGGTAATTTATGCCTGTCCCATCCCATCCCATTCCAAGGGATTCCCATTATAATATTAATATGGAATACAGTTAAAATAAAATTATGAAATTTATGAAAGCTTAGGTTTAGTGTCTACTAAATAGGACTACATGTTAGTTAGTTAGTTAGTTAGTCGACAGATCATCCTCGTTGCACATCGAACCATTCAGTCCATAAGTGCTCGGATCCCCTCCTCAGCAAATCCCGCAGCGTGTAGCGGCTAACGACGCCAGTTCTGTGTTGGTTTATCAATCTTCTTTGGCTTCCTGCGTAGTGTTCTTGTTTGGCCACCCCTCTTTTAATTTGCTGCTCCCGCAGTCTGGCCATTGTTGTGGATTCACAGTCATCACTTGGTTCTCGCAAAAGTCTCACTTCTCGTAGAGCATTCAGAATGTCAGCCTGGTCCATGGCGCGTCCGCCCTCCACAGTAGCCTCACCTGCGAGCTTGTCAGCCTGCTCATTTCCTTGTACTCCCGCATGACCTGGTACGAAGATGAAACTAATCTTTGCCAGCCGAGACCGCTTCAGAGGCAGCAACCATTCTCTTCGGATCGACCCCTCCTCTATCCTCTTGATCATGTTCATTGAGTCGCTAAGGAAACAATCAATCAATCAATCATGTGCCATGCCGGAAAGCGTGGGCGGTCATGATTCGCCATTTCACTCGATCACCATAGTCGTGGATCAGCTCAGTGTTCCTGTCTCGTCCATGCCATGTGGCCAAGCCATCCAGGTATTTTCCTCTCGGTCTTCCTCTTGGTCTGTTCCCTTCGATCTTGCCAGCTGTCACTAAGTTCTCCAGTCCATTTCTTCTCATAACATGTCCAAAAAATTTTGACTGTCTACGTCTAATTTCTCTAATCAATCTACGATTTTCATTTGTCTCTTGTAGTACTTGGTCATTGGTTTTTCTATCTGTTAAGGAAACAAGCCCTAGTGAATGTCTGTGTCTCGAGCCATGTTATTGCTTTACTTACTGCCATGACTTCCATGGTCAGGCTACTTGTGGTTTCAGTGAAAGCACCAGAGTCCTCCTTCACAATTCTCCCTCCGGCCCGAGCTGTAAAGGCCCATGAGCTTCTCACATGTCGGGCGACCGACCCATCTGTGTAGATGACCGCGTCACCGTCTAGCGAGTTCTCGAAAATCAACGCTTGTACTTCAGCCTCCACAGCAGCCGGATTTTCTTGTCTGCATTTTCTATCTAGTTGGATGCAAACTGAAAAGGATGTGCAGAAGTCTGTTGGCACTTCGCACCCACTCCTCGCCAGGTTCTAAGTCCTCAAGTGAACACACCTGTTGAAGAATGTCTTCGGCTTGACCCATCCACGACCGTCCTCTTTTTAACCTGCTGCCCTTCACCTTCCTAATTTCACTATGCAGTGGATGTTGTGTGTTTGCGTTAATTCTGAGGTAGGCGCGTGCCCTGCAACCTTGTATTCTCTCTTCAATGGTTGGAAAACCAAGAAGGTAGCGCATCGCCCTGCATGCTGTATCTCTTGTACATCCAAGAATCAGGACTACATGTACAAAGAGACATGTAAAACGACATAATTCATTAATTTTAATATTCAAGAGTATTGTTGTTTTTTTTTAAAGTTTAATCTAAATATGACAATTCAGTGTCATTCTGACACTCTCATTCTGTTTCTTGGTCATTCTGCTCATTCAGCACATTATCAATTTCCTGCGGATCGATTTTTTATAATTCAGTTAATCCGGGTAAATCCCTGAACAATTTCCACAATTTTCATCTTACATGCAAATCTGATGTACGAAGAGTTTATAACGAGAGCTGGTACATTCGTTTTCGTAACTTACTCAACCACAATCCAGCTGCACTAAATAAGCACTCTGCTGCTGCTGATGACACTGGGATGGCCAAACCAATTTTCGCACTTCCTTTTAGCAGTGGAATCCTATGTTAATTTTTCCAATAATTTAATGCTTGTGAAGTTGGTTGCCGTAATTTTTGAAACATGGTGACTTCATCCACAGGCATTTGTGTCTGGGTCATCAAACGTAAGTGCTTTGTTTGTTGGAGGAGTTGAACTGAGTTGAGTTAAGAACCGACATCACTGCACTCAGGACATTCCTATACGTGCTCCGTCCCCTCGTTCAACAGCCAGCGAAGAGTCATACTACTAATCGTTCCCACCGCTATCTGATTAAACGTTCTCCTGGTCTTCCCTCTCAGTTTTGAGATTCTTCCAGAACCCCTGCCGATCCTCCGCAATCTCATTCTTTCCACATATGGGTTCTCAATCTGTTCCTCCGCCTTCTCCACCTGGTCCCACAAGCGCACGACCACCTCCCCCTTGTCCATAGGCAAACTACCACCAAGAGGTGCATTCCCTGCTAGCCTATCAGCCTGTTCATTCCCCCGTACCCCCGCATGGCCAGGGCAAAATATCCATACAGTTCTCACAATCTGTGACCTCTGAAGCGACGAGAGCCATTCCACACGAAACATTCCTTTCTCCACCTTACTAAGCATACTCTTTGAATCCGTAATGAATACAACGTGTGTTGCAGTAGTCTCCTCTAGCCACCGGAATGCCGCTGTTACTGCCTCCACCTCCATTCTCATGCTGGAGGTCGTAGTCTCATATGCCAGACTCTCCTTTTGCAAGACTCGTCCATTAGCCTTTGCAATAAAACCCCAGCCACTACGTCTGTTTCTCATCACTGACCCATCGGTGTAGATGACTATGTCACCTTGATGTGTGTTGCTCTGGCTCAGCTGTTGCACTTCAAACTCAGTGCGGCCCGCTGCCCATTCTCTGCACTCACGACCCAGTGTTATTATTACATTGTGCCAGTCCGTCATGTCTTCCGGAACTTCAACCCACTCTCTTTCAAGATTGATGGTCTCTAGATCACACACCTGACATATAGAAAGTTCTGCCTGTGCCATCCAGGACTTGCCTCGTCTTAGTCTATGACCCTTGACCATATCCGTTGCTGCAGGCAGCGGGTGATCCCTGTCTGCGTCAACTCTCAGGTACCATTTGGCCTGAAGGACTATATGTTGGAGGATCAAAATATAAGTCAAAATCACTTTTTGGCTTTTGTTCTACAATTCCTGCTACTTCACATACAGCAGATGATTCAGAAGAAAGATTTACATCATTGATGAATGAAATAACAGTTGGAACAATAGACTTAGAAAAGAGCGATCCAATCAATGACCCATTTATTGGTGTCAGATAGTCAACATTCTATATTTTTTTTTAATGAAATGTTACATTTATGTATTGCACTATTACAACCCGCCCAAAAATCCACACACGCTACCAAAACTAATTTCCCCTCCCCCTACCTTCCAAAAAAAAAAAAAAAAACACCACAAACGCATCCCGCCAACACGTTAAATTTCCCGCAAATAGTCCTGAAAAGTAGCCCGATTTAGCGTGAAATCTGCCCAACTGGCAACACAGCTTAGCAGTGCGTATTACGTATTTTTGCTACGTAGATCGGTGCTCTGTAACCTTTTTCCAGTCATGTCACACTTTTATAATTTTATTTGCTAGTGACGCACCAAAATGTAATCTTATATAATAAAAGGCTAAGTGTATTTAATTATCCGGTGTCCCACCACAAGATAAAGAATATATACAAATATATTAAGGAAAAAAAGGATAAAAAGCTTTAAAAGTGTAAACAATAAAAACAATTAAGGGTAGCTTTGACGTAGATCAAGTTGCTATGGCATGGCTACTGTCCCATGGGAAATACAAATGTGTGCTGTCCCATCCCACCCCATCCAATGGGACCTTTCCCATGGGAATAACATTCCCATGGCCAAGCCTGCAGACAGGCCAAGGATTACAAAGACAGATTGGCCAAAGATCACCAAGGCAGACAGGCAAAGGACCATAAATATTGTCGGTGGACCGTTATTACAGCGACTTTCTGCAAAGTTCATGATACATGATGATGATGTTTTAGCAACATTTGTATTTATGCTGTTTGTTTGGGGTTTTTTTTTCATCCAAGAAACTCGCCCTTGTCTCCTTAACAATATAAAATGACACAAATAAAAGCAGCTTTGCAGAACACAATTACTGAAAACACTTGTTTTCAGTATTACAGGCTGGGAGTCTGTGATAAGTAACCTGTTTTGTTTTTTTTCTTTTTTCTTTTTTTTTTTTATCTTTCCATTCTTCTCATCCCGTTGTTATGCCTTAATGTAATCATTATAGTGCCTTCCCCGTGTTTATATGTTAAGTTTTATGTATGTGTTTGCTGATGAAGGCTAATAGCCGCAATGTCCTATGTTTTCCGCAACTGTGTTCTGAAAAGCCGCATTAGTTCGTGTTAGTTTATACTGTTTACATTTCCACAACTTCACCGCAGTTCCACTATTTCTTTTTCAGTATTCTGAAGAAACATTTCAAAAGACTCACGTGTATGACCCAACTTACACTCTTTCTGTCCCTGACTGTCCTCACTTTAACCGACATATCGAAATGATGTGCACTTTAAAGTAACAACTATCTGGATATGAATCAGTGAGATTTATAATGCTAAAAGACGGATTAAAATTAACAAATCTGACAGAGAGAGTTAATTAAAGAAGTATCTAATAGAAAATTTAAGTAAACCCTATTACCTGGATGATTTGGCCACGTTGCATGGTCGTCACAGGAACACTGAGCTGATCCACGACTCGGTGATAGAGTGAGATGGCAAAACATGATCGCCCAAGCTTATCGGCATGGCACATGCGGGTGGTGATTACGTCTGAAGTGAATAATACATATATGGCAACTTGATCCGTAATCATTATGTTACCTAGGATGACATGGCACAGATCGTACGCTGTGGGTTATCGGGGACAAAATGACACAGACAGCATTCTTCAAGATAATCTGGGGTGGAATGACACAAACAGTGCACTTTGGTAGTCTAGGATGAAATGATACAGACAGTTTTCAGACACAGGAAGCAATAAGTAGTCAACTTATGATGCTCAATGCGACATAATTAAGAGAATCGTCTCGCACAGTGTTGTCAAGCTTGTGTCACAGTACATCCGACTTCCACAGCATTTTTTTTTTTCGGGTTTGCTTTCCTTGGCCGTTGACTGCCCCCGGGTTTGGATATCGCATCATTAAGTCCCTATCCCTTGACCTGTCCGACATGGAAGACCCTACCAATAGCTGCTCTAGGGTTGACATAGCTCTTCGAGTCATTGCAACATACATGCCTCTCTAGCAATTCAAGGTAGAGACACAACAGATGGGGTATAAAACACGAACACAGAAACCTAATACAGACCTCAAGTAACAGACCGATACCTACAAATTTGAATCGTCTGTTTAAGAATTAAGCATGGCTGACCTAATTTGTACAAATTACCAGCCACAGATCCTGATCATGCGTCATAAACATTTGGACATCATGATCATCAAGTGCCTTGCTGATTGATTGGACTGAGCCATCATACGTCTCCACAAACTGTGATCTCCGTCGGCTTGGATCGATTCGTGTGCCATGACACAAGACTATCGAGAATTTTCTCTCACTGTCTTTCTCTAAATCTCTTAACACAAATCTTTCGGTTGTCACAGCAAGTTTCGGCTTTTGTCTTCCCATAATGTGGCCTGAAATGATAATTGCTCTTTCTGATATTTGTGATGAGATGTCTTTGCGACTAAGCCTCCTCTAAACTGTTCAGATTGCTCATCTTGGCTGCCCTGGGTATTTTCATCATTCTTCTAACAACAAAACCCACATCTCCAAGGCAACTAGAGATTTTTTCGCTTCTTTGGGTTTCGCAGCCGTATTTTAAAACTGGTTGTATGTAAAATTCAAGAATTCTTTTCCTAACATCCAATGACCAGGACTTACTGCATACAATGTTCATCATTTTATAGAATGCTGCTTCTGCTTGTCCTATTATGTTCTTTATCTCTGCATCTTCCATCTGATATTTGTTATGCTATTGCCTAAATAACTGAATTTCTGCAATTGCCCTAAAAGAACATCAAATAATTCAACTGGACATTTAGGCACAATTTGTCTCCTTTATAGTTCTTTCTGATTTTTTGCTATCAAGACTACGTCATCAGCATAACGTAAATTATTTATATTTTATCCACCAACCAGGATCCCTGAGATACTTTCTGTAGATCTCATTAATTATGTTCACTTTACAATTAAATCAAATCAGAAGGCATTACACAACCTTCTTTAACACTGATTGTTCCTTAAATGTTATTGATTATAATGGCTGTTGTTTGCTGTCAATATATGATATTTTATTTAGACATTGGCCCTCAGTGTTCAATTGTTCTAGTAGTTTGATTATTTCCTTGTGTTTCACGTTGTTAAATGCGTTTGTGAAGTCTATGAAGTATAAGTACAAATCTGTTTTCACTTCTATAGCTTTTCCAAATATTGTCCTGAGTTGAAATATCGACTTCATATACTGACATCTCATCATGGGCAGCTGGAAATATAGACCACACATTCTTACATCTCATTATGAACAGCTGGAAATATCGACCATGCATACTGACATCTTACCATCGACAGCTGGAAATATCGACCACACATTCTTACATCCCATTATGAACAGCTGGAAATATCGACCATGCATACTGACATCTTACCATGGATAGCTGGAAATATCGACCACACATACTGACATCTCATTATGAACAGCTGTAAATATCGACCACACTCACCGACATCTCATTATGAACAGCTGGAAATATCTACCACACATACTGACATCTCATTATGAACAGCTGGAAATGTCGACCACACATACTGACATCATACCATGGACAGCTGGAAATATAGACCACGCATACTGACATCTCATTATGAACAGCTGGAAATATCGACCACGCATACTGACATCTCATTATGAACAGCTGGAAATATCGATCACACATATTGACATCTCATCTTGAATAGCTGGAAATATCGACCACACTCACTTCAAATCCAGACAAAAGTGAGAAGTATAGTTGACAAGGAAGAACACAACAATGCACAGCGCAGAACAGCCACTCTCAGCTCCCTTGATGAAGAATACCCACAGGACCTCTGATCCGAGTCTACACAGATGGGTCAGCACAAATTGCTGTTCGAATTGGAGGAGCGGGAGTTTACATAGATTACCCAAATAATAATAGGAACAAGGTCAGAGTACCAACAGGAAGGTACTGCCATAACTATGATGCTGAAATTGAGGCAATCAAGACAGCAACAGATAAATTACTAAATACTTAGTCATGGTACACAACCTGTGGTGCTACTGACAGATGCAAGGTCTGTACTCGAGACGCTCCTGTCTGGGAAATTGACAGTACTAAGGACACTACTTTCTGACCTTAGCAGCTAGTGTAAGGTCACCAAACAGTGGATATCATCTCATTGTGGCTTACCCGGAAACGAGAGTGTTGATTGATTAGCTAAGGAAGGAGCAAAAGAAGAACAGCCTGGTGTGCCCGTTGTATATCACCAAAAGAAAAGAATGATCAAATCAGTCAAAAAGCCACCAATGTCTGCTCAAAATGACTATCATGTTATGGACAGACCAGAACATGTCATTATTCTGCGCCTTAGAACAAGACCCAATAGACTACGCAACCATATGTGTACAAAGTTCAAGATTGGCGTATCAGCCGTGTGCACATGTCGATTGGCGTCGCAGGCAGCAGAGCACATACTCCAAGACTGGGCATAATATAACATATCTAGGCAAACCTTCTGGCCTAGAGAGACGACAGTGGAAGATAAACTCTATGGACCGCTGAGTGAACTAAAAAAAAAGACAGTTAATTTCATGCAAGAGACAACATTGCAGTTATAGACATATTTCAAGCGAACGAAAGAAGAAGATATCGACCACACATGTTGACATCTCATTATGAACAGCTGGAAATATTGACAACACATACTGACATTTCATTATGAACAGCCAGAAAAAATCGACTTCACATACCGATATCTCATCATGAACATCTGGAAATATCTACCTCTTACTGACATCTCATCAAAGACAGTTGGAAATATATACATTATATACTGACCTCTCATAATGGACAGCTGGAAATATCGACCTCGTATACTGACATCTCATCAAGGACAGTTGGAAATCTCGACATTGTTTACTGACATTTCATCATGGACAGCTGGAAATATAGGCATTATATACTGACCTCTCATAATGGACAGCTGGAAATATCGATCTCGTTTACTGACCTCTCATCGAGGACAGCTGGAAATATCGACCACACATACTGACATCTCATCATGGACACCTGAAAATATAAAATATCGACCTCTTATACCGAAAACTCATCATAAACAGCTGGAAATATCGACCACACATACTGACATCTCATCATAAACAGCTGGAAATATCGACCAAACTGACATCTCATCATAAACAGCTGGAAATATCGACCACACATACTGACATCTCATCATAAACAGCTGGAAATATCGACCACACATACTGACATCTCATCATAAACAGCTGGAAATATCGACCACACATACTGACATCTCATCATAAACAGCTGGAAATATCGACCACACATACTGACATCTCATCATAAACAGCTGGAATGATCGACCTCTTATACTGAAATATCTCATCACGGACAGCTGAAAATATTGACCACATATACGCACATATCAATGTGAATAGTTTGAAATATTGACTTCCTATATTGATATATCATCACTTAGGGTTGTGAGTATCAATCCAAAATACTGACATTCTGTCATCAGTTGCTGGAAACATCAGCCACAAATACTGACAATCATCTTTTACTGTTGGAAACATCGGCCTCAAATATTGACAACAGTTTTTAACAGTTGAAAACATCAGCCCAAGTACCGACAACCGGCATGAACGGTTGAAATCATGAGCCCCTAATTCAGTCCTCCAATTATTTAAAACCTTAACCTTACTTACAACCTAAATAAATTAAAGAATTAGGTCACAGTTAAAACCAGGTCTAGATCAATTTGCTTCAGCTAAAATTCGTGAACCAAATGAACCAAAGTTAAGAGCAAATAACATCAATTAACATACGTGCAAAATACGGGGGTGACTTTAAATGTAAATATATACGAATGATTGCAAACATTGGGTATAAAAGAACAATTACTGGATAACGGCATAGCCAGGTTTCACTCGAGCCAAATTGCAATGAGTACACACGAATGTGTTTCAGATATGTTCGTAGTCATTACGAGAGTGAAACAGGAATGTGTACTCATCACCTCCTGCCCGCCCCACGACTTGCTATTTAACACCTCATTCATTCATCACGTGCCGTGCCGCTAAGAGTGGGCGGTCATGTTTCGCCACCTCACTCGATCACCAGAGACGTGGGTCAGCTCAGTGTTCTTGTCTTGACCATACCTCGTGGCCAAGCTATACAGGTATTTACTTCTCTGCCTTCCCCTTGTTCAATTCATCTCGATCTTGACAGTTGTCACCGAGTTCTCCAATTTATTTCTTCTCATAACATGACCAAATAGTTGTGACTGTATATGTCTAATTACTCTAATCAGTTTACGATTTTCATTTGTTTCTTGTAGGACTTGGTCATTGATTTTTCTGTCTGTCCATGGTATTCTTTGAATTTTCTCAGAAACCACATC
>JACEFZ010018755.1:0-117500 GCA_014155875.1 Cepaea nemoralis | reverse complement strand
TAGGTTCCAATAAACTCGAGATTGGTTGGCAGGGGCCTTTCCCGGTGGAAAGGGTTGTGTCCCGCACCAACTATGCCATCCGGATCAGGGGGAAATCCAAAATCTTCCACATTAACCTCCTCAAAAAGTATGAAGAACGATCTGATGGTACTTCTCTCCCACTCATGACTATGGCGGTCGCGATGGAAACTGAATCGGGCGAAGACGCGGATAGGGGGTATCCTTTACAAACTGTGGAAACCTATAGGGATGTACATATAAATCCTGATCTGTCGGCTGAAGAAACAGACCTGGTCATCCGTTTGTTGGAGTCCCATCAGCAGATTCTTACCGATCGGCCAGGGCGTTTGATATGACTCTGACTACCCAAGACCCCGTTCACCAAAAAATATATCCAGTGCCCTTTTCGAAAGAGAAGGACCCTGGAAGCCGAAATCCAGAAACTTCTGGACGATGACATCATCACTCTTTCGACTTCTCCTTATAATGCCGGGGTTGTCTTGTTGAGGAAGCCCAGTGGGGAGCACCGCCTATGTATTGATTACAGGCATTTAAACAGTTGTACGACATTCCAAGTTGAACCGTTACCGAACACAAATCAACTGTTTGCCAGACTAAATAAGGCAAAGTACCTTTCGAAGATTGATCTAAGCCGGGGATATTATCAGATCCCTGTGAAGCCCGAGGTTCGCCCATTGCTTGCCTTCAGTACTTCGAGCGGGCACTACGAATTCAAGGTGATGCCATTTGGGCTGAGCAATGCGCCCAGTGTGTTCACCCGCATGATGAGAATGTTATTAGAGCCTTTAAAGGATCCCTCTGTGGTCTCGTTTATGGAAGATATTCTCATCGAGTCTGACAATCTGAGGGATCACCTGAAGTCCTTGGGACATATCTTCATAAGGTTAAAAGAGGAAGGGTTAACCGCCCACCAGCCAAATGCATGATTGGCTATCAATCCTTGGAATTTCTGGGACATACTATTACCACAGGGGAACTGATCCCGGCAGAAAAGAATATTGAGAAGGTCAGACTCGCACCCCGTCCTAAATCCAAAAAGGATGTTAGGTCTTTCTTGTCTCTGTGTGGGTTTTACCAGAAATTTATTCCGAAGTTCAACGAAATTGGGGCGCCGTTAACCGAAGCCCTGAAGAAAGGATCGCCAGATCCTATAGTCTGGACCCCGAGCTGTGAAGAAGCTTATGGGAAGCTGAAACAGGCTTTGGTGGATAGGCCCGTCCTGCAACTCCCAAATTTGGAGAAAACGTTTGTTCTAAGAACCGACGCGAGTAACATAGGGATTGGGGCAACTCTGTTGCAGGAAGGGCGAGATAATCCTTTGGTGCTATGTCCGGTGGCGTATGCAAGTCGAAAACTGCTACCCGCGGAACGGAATTACTCCATCGTCGAACGGGAATGTCTGGTTCTAGTGTGGGCGGTACAGAAATTTCAACCTTATCTGTATGGAGTACCGTTCAAAGTGCAGTCCGACCATCAACCTCTGACGTTTTTGGCAACTTCTAAGAAACTGAACGCGAGGTTAATGAGATGGTCATTGCTCCTACAACCGTATCAGTTCACGGTCGAATACATCCCCGGAAGGGAGAATGTGGGAGCGGATTTTCTATCACGGCATCCTATGGTTGAATGTGAGGGTGGGGCCATTCGAACAGAACCTCTGGCAGTAGAAAGTTCGTAGGGTTCGACTTTCTTAAGATGGGGCCTATGTGACAAAACGTCAGTGGCCCATGTCCTCAGGCCTTCTTTGGGTTTGGGTAAACAGGGGGAAACAGCTTTCGGGAACCCTCAGTTCTCTTATTCGCTCAATCACTATGGAAGATAGTTCTCTGGGGTACTTTAACAACACGATCTTTTAAATAGAACGATTAGATATATGTCTTGTCTTCGGGGAAACCCGATAGAGCGCCTTACACCAAATACACACCAGTGCAACTTCTGGTGCAATTCATGTCCGTTCCAATACTTACCGTTTGGTATTTGCAGAATGTCTATTTAATTCAAAGATTAGGACAACACTGCAGCCTACTACTGGGGAAATGAAAAGGTAATAATTGGGTTTTATTGAATACTGATAGACCTTGGTTTATAAAGATAACTGGTTGTCTCGACTGGTGAGACGAATTGGCGAGACGGCAGTCTTGCAATATTGGGAGTGGGTTGACCGTTGGCCAATCTAGCTAAGCATCTTGTTCTTGGCATTGCCTGGTAACGAATCTGAGCAATATAGCTTCCCAGATGATTTCACTTGTTCTTTGCAGCAGATGGACGGGGGCTATCTTTCTTCCTAAGGCCTGAACTCGGCATAGTAGCATCTCTCATTTAACTATAAACACATTATATAGCTACGGTATGCCGGAAGGAGGGAAGGGCTCCGTGCGGACGGTTTCCACCAATCTATGTTCTATCTTCTTGAGCCGGAAGAGGCTATCCACAGTGCTATCTCTTTCATCTTTTGGCAGATGGGGTGGCCAGGTGGACTGAATGGTTACTGGTCGAAAGGATGATGTCGGGAATATAAATAAACTTCTTTATCTCACTGAGAGAACCTGAATTCCTCTGAATCTACGTGTTATGTGAGGCACTGCCGGTACATTGCGGCGACAGCTCAGACAAGATGATGATGATGATTATGATGATGATGATGATGATGATGATGATGATGATGATGATGATGATGATGATGATGATGATGATGATGATGATGATGATGATGATGATGATCATGATGATCATGATGATCATGATGATGATGATGATGATGATGATGATGATGATGATGATGATGATGATGATGATGATGATGATGATGATGATGATGATGCAATCCTCTGAGACCACCAACAATTATGAGGTGTCCAAAGATTCACTTCTTTAGCGGGTCCTTAGTGTTGTGCCGCCTTGTCTCTCACTGGACACAAGCAGGGTTAGAGTTTTGAGAATCCTGATGCACTTGATGTAACTAAAAAACTGATTTCCTCATGAGTAAAAAGTTAGTTATTAGTCCTTAGAAAGCACGTCGCAATCAAATCTATCATTTTTAAATTTCACCGGTGTCCATAACCCTCATGCTACAGTTTCATGTACCAGTGTCCATAACCCTCATTCTACAGTTTCATTTACCAGTGTCCACAACCTTCATGCTACAGTTTCATTTACCAGTGTCTGTAACCCTCGTGGTTTAGTTTCATTTACCAGTGTTAATAACCATCGTGATTAAGTTTCATTTACCAATGTCTATTCGATTCGTTTACCGGTGTCCATAACCCTTATGCTACTGTTTCATTTACCGGTGTCCATAACCCTCATGCTACAGTTTCATTTATCAGTGTCCATAACCCTCGTGATTTAGTTTCATTTATCAGTGTCCATAACCCTCGTGATTTAGTTTCATTTAGCAGTGTCCATAACCCTCGTGATTTCTTTTCATTTATCAGTGTCCATAACCTTTATGCTATATTTTTATTTACCAGTGTTCATATCACTAGTGATTTAGTTTCACATGAACTGGCGTGTGGGGGTGTGGGGGATGTGTGTGGGTTGAGGGATGGGTGTGTGATGGGTGTGGGGGATGGGTGGGGGAATGTGAGTGTGGGTGGGGGATGTGTCTGTGTGGATGGAGGTGTGTGAGTGGGTGGGTGGAGAATGTATGTGTGTGTGGTGAGGGTGTTTGTAGGTGGACGGTGTGTGGGTGGGTGTGAGATGGGTGAGGATGTATGTGTGTGTGTGTGTGCGTGTGTGTGTGTGTGTGGGTGAGCGATGAGTGGGTGGGGATGTGAATGGGGGGATGTGTGTGGGGGACGTGTGTGTGGGTGGGCTGGGTGTGGGAGGGAATATATGTGTGGGTGAGAGGTGTGTGGGTGGGTAGGGAAGGTGTGATTGAGTGTGGGATGTATGGGTGGGTAAAGTATGTATGTGAGGGTGAGAGATGTGTATTTGGCTGGGTGGTTGGGTGTGTGTGTGGGGGGGGGGGGTATATGGGAGATGTATGTGTTGATGGGTGGTTAGGGGATGTGTGGGTGTGAGTGGTTGAGGGATAAGTACGTGAGTGGATGGATGTGTGTGGGTGTAAATGTGGGTGGTGGATGTGTGTGGTTGGGAGGTGTGTGTTTGTGGATGGAGGATGTGTTGTTGGGTGGGGATGTGTGTTTTGGGGGATGTGTGTATGGGTGGGGAGATGTGTGTGTGGGTGAGGAGATGTGTGTATAGGTTGGGGTGTGTGTTGGTGGGGGATATGTGGTTAAGAACCAGAAGCACCAGGGGTTGGAAGGATACTAATATTTGCAGATGATATTCTTGCATATAAACAGGGGAGAGATAGGGATCAAACAGCCTAGGAGCTACAGGCGACAGTAGACAAAGTGATTGACAGTTGCACTGAAATGAGTGCTGTCATCCACCCGAAAAAGGCGGCTGTTTTGTGGTGCTCTCTGGACAACAGGATAGTGAGAGCTGATATCGAAAGCCTCGCGATAGATGGTAGAAACGTCAACAGAGAGAACAAACTGAAGTATCTGGGAATCACATTTGACAGGAGTCTGTCCTTCAAGGACCATGTGGAGACGGTTGTGACAAGGTCTCAAAAGGGACTCAATGCACTTAAAACTATGGCTGCAATGGACATAGAGCAGAGAATGCTTTTCACACTATACCAGCACTTGACCCTCAATGATTGATTATGGACTAGGACTGCTCACTGTCTCAAAGAGTCAGCTGGAGAAACTAGAGGTGGATACAGAACGAAGCTATCCGGGTCATTCTGGGATGCACCAGAGACACCCCAGTAGTGTGTATGCGTTACATCCTTGGTCTGCCGACTGTTGCTGGAAGGCTCAAGATGATGCAGGCGAAGGCATACCTCAGAGTAGCTGCAGACACAGATCACCAGTTGCATGAGGCGCTGGATGCCGTTAAGGGCCAGCGACAGATAAGAGGGAAATCATGGATGGCTCAGGCGGAGGATACGATCAGACAGGTGTGCCCCTTGGAGAACATTAGGCGAGGGGAGGAGTGGGTCAGAGTGCCAGCGGAGCAGTCAGAATTGTGCAGAGTTATAATCACATTAAGCCGGGAGTGCAGGGAGTGGCCAGCAGGGGCCACGGAAGTGGAAAGCCAGCAACTAATTCATGATAATGCTCGCTTGGGTGATGTGATTATCTGCACAGATGGGTCGGTGTTGAGAGGCAGGAGAAGAGCCTGGGGGTTCTTAGCAAACGCTAATGGTCGACGTTTGGTGCAGTAGAGCCTGGCATATGATACCACAACATCTAGCTTAAGAATGGAGGTGGAGGCGGTCAATGCAGCTTTCCGTTGGATGGAGAAGACGATA
Organism: Cepaea nemoralis; assembly: GCA_014155875.1. NCBI lineage: Eukaryota > Metazoa > Mollusca > Gastropoda > Stylommatophora > Helicidae > Cepaea > Cepaea nemoralis. The sequence continues at coordinate 112,153 of JACEFZ010018755.1, read as the reverse complement.
CACACAGACACATCGTGATTGTAACTGACTCAGAAAGCATGCTGAGGAAGGTGAGGACAGGCAAGCTTCGGGCAGAGTGGCTTGCTTCGCTTCGGAGTTCACGGGTGGCAAGCATAGACTGGATCTTTTCCCCGGGGCATACCGGTGTGCTGGGGAATGAACAGGCGGATAGATTGGCTGGCTCTGCAAAACTTTGTGGAGTATTGATGCATGATAAGGCAGACGTGGTTGCAGCCTTGTGGGAGCACGTCTTCATCTCGGAGGAGCAAATAGATCACCATGATCTGGCAAGAATGAGACAGCGAGGAGTGTCGAGAGATTTGGCAGACGCTCGACGCTCAGAGGAAATGCGAGACGGACATATTATCAGATTGCTACTGGTACTATCGGTGTTAGAACTCTTCGCTTGCTGCTGGGGATGGGGACGGAGCGCTTATGGGAGTGCCCCGAATGCTGTGATGTTGGTTCCTAAATCAATCAATCAATCAGTCAATCAAACAATCAAAGTGATTAAGGGATGTGTAGTGAAGGGATGTGTGACTGGGGAATGAGTGACTGGGGGGTTGGTGGGTGGAGGATGTGTGGGTGGGTGGGTGTGTGTAGGTTGAGGGATGGGTAGGAGATGTGTTTGTGTGTGTATTTGGGATGTGTGGGTTGGTTGGGGGAGATTGTGGGGGTGGGGATGTGTGTAAGTGGGGGAAATGTGGGTGGTTGTGGGTTTTGTGTGTGAGTAGGTGCGGGATGTGTGGGTTGGTGGGGATATGTGTGGGTGGGGGTGTGTGGTTGGGGGATGTGTGTTTGGCTGGGTGGTTTGGGGTGGGTGGTGGAGGATACGTGGGTGGGTGAGTGTTGGTGAATGAAAGATGTGTGTGTAGGTGAGAAGATGTGTGTAAGTGGGGGATGTGTGGGTGGGTGATTGGTGGGTGGGTGCATATATGTGTGTCTGGGGGCGTGTGGGTGGGTGGGTTATGTGTGTGTGGGGATGTGTGGTGAGTGGGAGATGTGTGGGTGGGGAGATGTGTGATAGATGGGGATGTGTGTAGGTGTGGGATGTGGGGGTGGGTGGAATGGGTGGGGACAGTTATGTGTGCCTGGGGGTGTATATGTTTGGGTGAGGGATGTGTGTGTGTGTGTGTGGGGATATGTGGGTGGATGTTGGATGGGTGGGTGGGTGGTGGGTGTGTATCATAACATGGCAATATGCATTGTTTATGTTTAAAACATTCTTTTGATAATGTTTTTTCCTATGTTAATGTAATATGCACTATTGATGAACGAAAGATGAGTGATTGGAAGGGCCGAATGTAAGACGGGCTTGCGTGCCCAATTTGTTACCCTTTGAAAATAAAGTCCATTCATTCGTTCGTTTCATTCACCAGTGTCCGTAACCTTCGTGATTTAGTTTCATTTACCAGTGTCCATAACCTTCATGCTATATTTTCATTTGCCAGTATTCCTATCCCTCGTGATTTAGTTTCATTTACCAATGTGAAGACACTCGTGATTTGTCAATTACTCTTTACTATAACGCCAGACGTATGCTCAGTGTAAAGAATCACCTCAGATATCTCTCTCGAGTCTGCTATCTCACGCTTTTGGCTGTCTCAAGACTGCGTGTCCTATTTTGATCAGTAACTTTCGACCAATTCGACATGGCTGACCCTGTCATTAGCAACGCTACCGCCAGCCTGTCTCTTTGGGGAATTCGAATGGACAAACAAGCTACTTCACCACTCGATACTCAAGACTGGAAATATGGGGAAAGAGGAACGGTGAAAATCATAACTGCTCGAATGGCAAGCGTAAATAGACAAAACTGCACAATCTGAAAGAATAACACGTATTAAACATTCTAAGTTAGACAATCCAACAGATGCTCACTATCTCTCATTTTTTTTTAACCCGGAAGGATTGAACGGGATATGACTTTTAAACAAGACGTAGCAATATGGGTGAACTTCCGGTCACAAACATTGAGGATAGGCGGTTGAGCTGTCAAGGCCTCTGGCGTGTGTATGCTTGTGGCTACTGTTTGCTTACGCATTTCCTCATGTTGGACTGGTAGTGCATGGTTCCGTGGCCCTGCTATTGAGTTGACTGCGTGGAGCGACATTGTGAACTATGAATTTCGTGTGAAATGCTTTTACAGTTGTTTGTAGCGTGAACTGCATGTTCAGAAAAATGGCTGAATTAACTGGGTTGCCTTATGCATTAATATGTGGCTGATGGTTTTTCATCAACTAGAAGAGTCCAGACTCTCAAGTCCAATGCGCAGGTCGTTTGAGCCCTTAAAATGACATCTCGGGAGAGATGCACACAAAAGTAAGCTATTTCAAAAAACTGGTCAAGGTGGTTAAAAGCGAAAAATGGGCAGAGGTGTGTCAAAGAGTAAGCACAGACAAGTCACTGAAATTGTTCTGGCGACTACATAAAAGCATGAGTGGTGTAGTCAAGAATAAGAGCATTTCTGACTTCCAAGGTGCTGACCTCACCTGTCAGAGGACTGACGAGGACAAGGGCAAAGCCCTCTTTGAACGCTACCTTGAGCAGAGCAACCAGATAGACATGGGAGGCCGAAATCTGGCCAAGGAGGTCACCTCAGACAGATGCAAGGCCCAGAACACTTCGGATGAAGACACAGTGACAGTGAAAGAAATCAAGGCTGTGCTTCGACGATCAAAAAACAGTGCTCCAGGTCGTGATGGCATAAGATACGACGACATAAATAGGTGTACCGACAATGAGCTAGAGAAACTAGCAGACATGTACAACAACAGTATAGGGAGTGCTAGCATCAAGGAGGAATGGTTACACAGCTATCTGATTCCCTTGCCGAAGCCTGACAAAGACCACAAAAAAATTCAGGGATATCGAATTATAACCATGCAGAATACAATAGGCAAGCTGCTGGAGAAGGTAATTGCCAGGAAAATATCAAGCCAACTAGAGAGGCAAGGTGTTTTCCCACCTACCCTGGGTGGGTACCGTCCAAAAAGAGAAACCTGGACCAATGCAGCAGTCTTTGCCCATGATGTCTATGAAGGTTTCCACTCAGGCACTGAAACCGTTGCTGCAGCGATTGATCTTGAGGACGCATACAACAGAGTACCACTGGATTTTTTAATGTTTCAGCTTCTTGAACTAAAAATAAGTCCATTCCTCCTTAGTTGGATCGCTGCAGCTCTCTACCAACGGAAAGTAGTTTTTAGATGTGGCAGTTGGACTTCGGAACCAACAACAATATATCCTGGCCTACCACAGGGATCACCATTATCTCCGGTACTGTTCAACGCCTACACAGTGAGAATCACCAGTGAGCAGATCACTGGACCTGGCAGAACGTTGTCGTATGCCGATGATGTTTTAGTGTATCGTCAGGGTAAGGATAGAGAGGAGGTTGCTGTGGAACTACAAACCGAACTCAATCGCATAAGTACTTGGTGTGATGAAGCTGGGGCAATGGTCAACCCAACAAAGGCAACAGTGACTTGGTTCTCGTTGAATAATCATATTGTCAACAATCCAACACCAACTGTAATGCTGTGTTCAGAGATGGTGGAAAGAACGCAGGCAATGAATTACCTGGGTATACGGTTTGATCGAAGCCTTGCTTATAATGTGCACAAAGACCAGGTGATAACAAAGGCCAAGAGGGGTTTGGCAACGATGCGGGTGATGGCGGCAGCAAACTGTGAGCAGCGCCATCTATTTCTTCTGTACGAGGGGCTGGTCATGTCTGTTTTGGAGTATGCAATGGCAATCCTGACTCTCAGCCATAAGCAGATAGAAAGGATGGAAAGGATACAGAATGAAGCTATGCGCATTATTCTTGGATGTACAAGAGATACAGCATGCAGGGCGATGCGCTACCTTCTTGATTTTCCAACCATTGAAGAGAGAATACAAGTTTGCAGGGCACGCGCCTACCTCAGAATTAACGCAAACACACAACATCCACTGCATAGTGAAATTAGGAAGGTGAAGGGCAGCAGGTTAAAAAGAGGACGGTCGTGGATGGGTCAAGCCGAAGACATTCTTCAACAGGTGTGTTCACTTGAGGACTTAGAACCTGGCGAGGAGTGGGTGCAAGTGCCAACAGACTTCTGCACATCCTTTTCAGTTTGCATCCAACTAGATAGAAAATGCAGACAAGAAAATCCGGCTGCTGTTGAGGCTGAAGTACAAGCGTTGATTTTCGAGAATTCGCTAGACGGTGACGCGGTCATCTACACAGATGGGTCGGTCGTCCGACATGTGAGAAGCTCATGGGCCTTTACAGCTCGGGTCGGAGGGAGAATTGTGAAGGAGGACTCTGGTGCTTTCACTGAAACCACAAGCAGCCTGACCATGGAAGTCATGGCAGTAAGTAAAACAATAACATGGCTCGAGACACAGACATTCACTAGGGCTTGTTTCCTTAGCGACTCAATGAACATGATCAAGAGGATAGAGGAGGGGTCGATCCGAAGAGAATGGTTGCTGCCTCTGAAGCGGTCTCGGCTGGCAAAGATTAGTTTCATCTTCGTGCCAGGTCATGCGGGAGTACAAGGAAATGAGCGGGCTGACAAGCTCGCAGGTGAGGCTACTGTGGAGGGCGGACGCGCCATGGACCAGGCTGACATTCTGAATGCTCTACGAGAAGTGAGACTTTTGCGAGAACCAAGTGATGACTGTGAATCTACAACAATGGCCAGACTGCGGGAGCAGCAAATTAAAAGAGGGGTGGCCAAACAAGAACACTACGCAGGAAGCCAAAGAAGATTGATAAACCAACACAGAACTGGCGTCGTTAGCCGCTACACGCTGCGGGATTTGCTGAGGAGGGGATCCGAGCACTTATGGACTGAATGGTTCGATGTGCAACGAGGATGATCTGTCGACTAACTAACTAACTAACATCTTTCGGAGTATTGTTGGCGATGAGACTTTCTTCTCTACTCGGTACCGAAGTACCATAATTTCTCTCCTTCCCCTCTCCACTTTCAGAAAGTAACGGTATGAACAGGACAAGTGCTTGAATTTCACATCTGCGTAGAAGCACATTAAGGTATAACCACCTCAGCATTTAAGGCCGTGTTGGAGTTAGGCCCAGGTTGGCCATGTTTTCTCCACCGGATTTAGGTATCTCAATGTTAACAGACTCCAACCCAGTGCCCATAGAAAGAGTTAACATGGCTCATTGTTATCATACTTCAACCCAGCGCCCAAAGAAAGAGTTAACATGTCTCATTGTTAACATACTTCAACCCAGTGCCCTTTCAAGAGTTAACATGTCTTATTGTTATGACTCCAACCCAGTGCCGTTAGAAAGAGTTAACATGTCTCATTGTTAACAAACTCCAAGCCCAACACCCAAAGAAAACGTTAACCTGGCTCATCGTTAACATACTTCAACCCGGTGCCCTTGGAAAGAGTTAGCATGTGACATGTCCCTTGCAGGATATTGTGATCAGGACCAGTGTTTCAAAAAAGCGAACCGTCTTCTTCTCGTTTCTTTTTATTTTATTATTTGTGATTTATTCATTGAGCCAAAGGTGGACGCGGTAACACATGATCCACTCCGTCGACGAGTAGTATTGCGATATATTGATTACTCTTACTTTGTGGTTAAATCAGGTTTTCTATCTATATTATGCCAAATGTGACATAGAAACAGAAGGGGAAATTCTTAACCAAGTGGATAATTTTAAATACCTAGGGGCACTTATAACATCAGATGGAAGATGTACAACAGAGATTAAGAGCAGAATAGGCAGACAAAAGCCGCATTTCAGAAAATGAAGAGTATCTTATGCAATAAGTCGATATCAATTAATGTAATAAAGAGAGTGCTGAAATGCTATAGAGAACCAATTATGCTGTATGGCAGCGAATCTTGGAATGTAAATAAACAAATTAGGAGAACATAGAAGCAAAAGACAAGTGGTTTTTTAGACGAATGTTGCGAATTCCTTGGACTGCCAGAGTAACTAACAACGATTGCCTGAAAGAGGCTAATGAAACTAGAACACTATATAAAACAATTTAAAAAAAAAAGAGACAAACAGCTTTCTTCGGTCATGTGATGAGTGTCATCAAGCGATGCTACAGGCATTACGGGATAAACTTCTCTCGCACCACACAAAAAGATTTGTCAGTCGTACGAGAGGAATTGATTACACATTTTATTGCCACTGGCTCTTTACATTACATAAATGCACAAAACGGTCGCTAATGAATCACACATGAATACACAGAATTGCCTATCACTAGTCGTTCCTAACCCTACTGCTAATTCTATCTACTCGGCTAAAGAATACGCATCGACGCTAAGCGATGTGTTCCCTACGAAGTCTGTCCCCTGTCTGACTATTCTCCGCGTGCTGACTACACAGTACACAGCGGAGGGACCTTGTGCGTACTTCGGCTTTTGCGTGCTGCATCATTCAGCACGCTTAGAGTAGTGGCCTCTCTTGAGTTTCATTCTAGTCCTCCGTGTCTATCACGTTGGCGTGATTATGCCGTGACCAGAGTGCTTACTCTCTGGTTGACACCTCCGTGTCTCATGAGAGAACTATTTGATAGTTCCCCTTCCTATCTACTCCCTACACCTACCCTGCCCTCATGTAGGGGCACTGGGTTACCTCTAATCTACTTGAGGTAGACCACTCATTCAGGGTGGTCTTCCCTGAGTCTTTGACAATGAGAAGAGAGGCATTGGAGACGATTGTGACAACTGGAAATATCGAGGGAAAGAGAGGCAGAGGCAGACCAAGAGAAATGATGCTGGACGGAATGAGACGGTGGCATGGAGGAATATCAGCAGCAGAGTTGATCCAGAACACCAAGGACCGAGATCTGTGGAGAGACATGAACGCCTACGCCAGCTGGCAATGCACTTGATGATGATGAGCATGCTAGGGACCACGGAGAAGTGGTCACGCCGCCTGCCATCGAGCTCCGAAGGTGGTGAGTTCGAGTTCGGCGTCACTTCGTACACGAGTGCATATTTCTTGGAGACTCATGGGGGTCAGTCGCTGGGGCTATGGCGTTGATGTTTTGTGTGACGGCTTCGGCAAGACGCCCTGCGAAAAGAAACCAAGCCATATGGGAAAAAATTTAAACAATGTTTTTTGTTTATTAGTTTTTTTTTTGTTTTTTTTTTGTTTTACAGAAGACAAGCCACTGAATGGCTGGTGATTAGTCACTTTGTGAAGATTGAGTTTTAATAAAAGCCTATCGCTAATTAAATACTAAGTTCTGATGGTTTATTTACGAGCTGATGTGTTCGGTGGCGGTTGTAGCACTCATGGAGATAGAGGATATTAGAGGCAGAGGTCGAAAGGTGGAGAAAATGATGGATAGTTTGACACTGTAGCACGGAAGATGACCAGCAGTATCAACAAAGCAGAGGACATGTGCTTCTGGAGGCTCGTGATCGCCTACCTCAATCGACGTGGCAGAAAATGATGATGAAGAAGAGGGTAGTGAGGAGTTGAATGGGTGAATGAGGAGGATCACGATGAAGAAGAAGGACTTTACTGTACTAGCACAATCATTATTAGTTAGTTAGTCGCGGTTCCAACTTTACGGCTAAGGGTTGCACCATTATGCTCCGTTCCTGTGCCAGTGAATATCACACAAAATGCTCCTTATTGCCCCATGTGACAAGTGGAACAGACAGGAGTCTCGACAAACCAACAATATAAGATTTTTAGCATTGCATGTGTTGTAATGTCTTGAGCATTGACATCATTTAGCGAGCGCGTTAGTGTAATCGCTAGGATACTGCGCTGATTATGTCATGAGCGCGACCAGACATGGGTTTGACTCCTGCGTTCGTCATCCGCTAAGAGAGCGAGAGACATTCTCCCCTTCCTCCGTGTATTCAGGTTTACAAAATGTTAGGGGTCCTAGCACATCACAACCATCCTAGAAGGTTCATATTACGGGAACTGCTGTGTTTGTGTACATCACTCGCCAGAAATCCCGCTACCGGATACAGTATCAATAGAATGCTGTTGTCAGTACCAGCGAGGCAACGGTATTCCAACGTGTCTTATTGATTACCCAATCCCATTTCGCGCTATGGAACAAAGATAGAAATGAAAGCAGAATTATTTACACTTGTTGGTTGTTAATAGACAATCTATACCATACTATACAGTAAGGAAATAAACCTCGTTTGCGATAATCCGCGAACGAATGTACTGGAACAATAACAACAACAACAACAAAATAACAAAGGAACGCAGTGGCTGGTGCCGTATTGATCGCCAAGTATCGGTGCGTTTGAGTTAGTGCGAGCGATACTATCACATTTGCACCAAGCCAGTAGAGTTTAGGAAAGGCGGTCCAGGAACCGAGTTCGCATAAGCGCCCCCCATCTGTTGAAAGCTTAATGTCCTCTGTCACGAACTTGCCCTAGAAACAAATCCAAAGCGAGCAAATAAGACCAGAACGATACAAATCAACACATTAAACATGAGTGTGGATTTCTGGATGGCCGGGTCATTCCAGGTGTATCGATTTATAGAAAATTATTATCTGCCTGTCCTACCGATTCTGGCACTCGTCAAGGCTGTAAACATTCCCCAATACTGAATATCTCTGGTAGTCTGTTCGTGCAGAACATGGCGTGTCTTTTTATGGTCAGCAGCATGAGGTGTCGTGCTGGGTGGCGCAAATGATGCATTCTACAAAACTTTTTTTTTAAACATAAAACAAGTAATATCTTGATTAGAATCGAGGTGGCATACAGGTTAGTGTGCTTGCTTGCCAAGAGAATATTCGGATTCGGGTTCAGTCCTTAGAAATGGCAAAGCTTGTCCTATATACTTTAGATACGAGTACTCACAGCCGTCCATGGCTTTCTCTGTACACAACATTCAACCACATCTTAGCCGTCATGGGATTCTCTGTACACAGCACTCTATCACATCTTAGTCGTTATGGGATTATCTGTACACAACACTCAGCTACATATTAGGCGTCCATGCGATCCTCTGTACACTACATTCAACAACAGTTTTTGTCGTCTATGGGATACACTGTTCAATATATTCAACCACATCTTTGCCGTCCATGGGATCCTCTGTACACAATCACTCAACCACATCTGAACCGTCCATTGGGATACACTGCACAATACACTCAACCAAAACAAAGCAGTCCATGAGAAAGAAGCAAGGAGAAACGGTATAATCCGGACAAGGACTCAAACCTGATCCAATGTTGGTGATGGTGTGAGATGACGAAGCGTGACCATCACGCTTGTCGGCATGGTACTTAACTGGTGATGATTCACATCTATATAGTTTGATTGATTGATTGACTGATTTAGGAACCGACATCACAGCATTCGGGACATTCCCATAAGCGCTCCGTCCCCATCCTCAGCAGCCAGCGAAGAGTTCCAACACTAATAGTTATATATACTATATACTATATAGCTATATACACTATATAGTTATATATACTATATAGTTATATACACTATATAGTTTTGAAGGGGTAAACAGCAATCGTGAAAATACTTTGTATGTCACATGTATAACAATTTATAAATAAAATTGCTTGTCCTGTGCGGGACGTTACAATCAACCTCCAGCTCCCATTGGCTGTTTGTGATTTACTAGGAAATTTTTACGTTATGTAGTTTGCCATTGCTTTCTGAACGAGAAGTCACTACACGTTGGACTGTCATAGAACTTGGCCACCATAGGTCCATAGGTTCGACAGTCCAATGTGTGTCAGTCTCTCCTAGCAAGGATACATATTCAGATAAGTACCTTTAATTAGTTTAATATTGTCATGTAATGTGTTTTATGTAGTTTTGTGTCGGTTTGTGTTTGTCCTGTGCTGACGAAGGCTTTGGCCGCAACGTCCAATTTGTCTCTTGCAGTCGTGTTTTAGTAAAGCTCACAATCTACTTCTCGTTTTCTTTGTGATTTATTCACTGCCTTTTAAGCTTTACTGCAGTTCCCTTCATTCTTATCGGCATGGCACATGATGGGTGTATGGAGTTATAAAGTCTCAGTCTCCATAATAAAAACAACATTGTCTCCAATAACTGGACGGGTGTTTTTTTCTTTTTCATCTTTACCTGATATGGCTAGACGTACTATCCACTATCCTTAATGGGGGGAGGGCTGTTATACTAAACTTTTCTTATATTTTGTTAATAAATCCATACCGCCGAGGAGTGAAATTAACCAGGCCTGCTACAAATATAAGTTGTTCATAAATAAACATTCATGTATTGTTTGATGCTCATAGTAGCAGAAGAAAGAAGTAAGATTTAGAGAACGCACTAGATAAACATTGAAAGCTTTAGCTACCGACCGGGATTCGAACCTGTCACCTCCAAATTATGACATGGTCTGGCTGCAGAAACAAGTGTACTTCGACGCATGACCAACTAGACAGCCATAGGCGAATGTCGTATCTCTACTCGACTATGTCTCTCACTAGTATTTCGCATAAAACGACTGTAGCTCGAATATCGGTGGCGAGGTTGCTAGCACTCGTGTCTGCCTCCCCGGGGATCATGTGTTCGAATATCCATTTGAATTAAAATGGAGGGGGGCGGTTAAATTAACTAGGGCTCTATTGGTAGCTCAGCCTGAAAAGGGAGCCAGAGTATGCCTTGTAACAGGTTCTTTACATCTTTTTTACTACTATTACTCGCTGTGATAAACAATGTAACTAACACGACGTAATGCAGCTTTCGCTGGCTCCGTGGCGAAGAAGTTGTAGACGCAGTTAGGAATCCCGGATACTGCGTTTGAAACACAGCAGCAGCGGACGATTTGGCAGCAGACGGTATTGAGTTTTTTTTTTACGAACTGGTTCAGAAAGCAATGGCAAACTACTGAACGTAAACTTGACAAGGAGATCACAAACAGCAACATCATACTTGGGTTGACTGCTACGTCCTGTAAAGGATATGCAACTATTTTTTTTAATGCAGCTTTACAGAACACAATTACGGAAAGCAAAGGACAAAACACAACATATTTGGTATTATATACTGTATATCGAACTAGAGAGTAAGATGCAGTCGATGAAGTTCAAACACATGATCTCTACAATTCAGCTTGAGGCTTTGTGTTGTGGAGAGGTATAACTTCATCCCTGGTTCCCGCCACAGGCTGTGGTTATTACGCCTGATTTGTAGTATAATGTTACAAATTATCATCTGCCAAGGCGGTGAGGTGCCCGTGAGTCAGTTTGAGTTGCACACTGTAAAAATTATAGACAACAGTGAGTCAGTTTTAGTTGCACTGTAAAAATTACTCTCACATGTTCACCGTCGTCAAGTAAAGGGTATTAAGCAATTCTTTGTTTCCTTCTGTACTAGCATTATCAGAGTTGTGTACCATACTTGTTAGTAAACTAAACCAATCTATTTGTGAGAGTATGGAAACGGCAGTGCAAGTGAACGTGTCACAACACTTTATAAAAGATAAGGCTGGAATATTGCTTCAGTTTTCTATTCATGTATGAACATAGTTTACCTTAATCTTGTGTGCAGCTTGGTGAATATGAATTGTTTTGAATACAATTGCGAGAACATGTCAGGTCATTGTCAGATATGACTGAGCTACCGTATGACGGTAGGACGGTACTACCTGTTTTCTGTTATCACCGAATGTTGGGCGGCGCTCACTAAACCCGACACCCGACATTGTGCCAATCGGTTTCGGTCGGAGGAGTGACACAGTTTAGGAGGGTAAAGTCCTTATCCTAGCGCGGGGAAATACAACCTAAAGGCTAAATGTCATTCCAGGGCAGACCAAGCCCTAAGTCTTGGTCGACAACTTATCTAGAATAGTAGCTCCATCAGGCAGGCAGTTAGAGCATTTCTTGCTTGATCCGACAGCTTCTGCAGCTTGTCCTGTTCCAAATGTATTGATGTTACCTTTCCTCTGGAGTACACTAGGCAGGCCAAGAGAGGGATCATGCTGCTATGACAACACGTGAACTCTAAATTCAACACAGGCTTTGAGCTATGGAAAGGTATAACTCCATTTCACAAACTATCGTCTGTCAAAACGGCAAGGTGACAGTCAATTACGAGAAGATCGGGAAGGAAGTAAATGAGCAGATCACATAACTTCATAAAGGTATAAAAGATCCTTTTACACATCTCGAGCCGTATTGTGTGTTTGGTAATTGTATAAATCAACGGCATTCGATATGTGATATGGTCGATATCAAGCTCTGTGCCTTTACTTTCCAGAACATTTTCTGGTACTCATTTTAGGCTAAGCAGCACATCATTATCATCATCATGTGCCCTGGTGTAGGCGTTCATGTCTCTTCACAGATCTCAGTCTTGGTGTTCTGGATCAACTCTGTTGATGATATTCCTCCATGCCACCGTCTCAACCCATCCAGCTTTATTTCTCTTGGTCTACGTCTGCCTCTTTTCCCAGTGATCTTTCCACGATGTTCTCCAATTCCTCTCTTCTCATCACATGACAAAGAAAACTGTTTGTCTCTTTCCTATTGTTGTATACAATGTTCTAGTTTCATTAGCCTCTTCCATTCTATCGTTGACAGCGATGTCCTGTAAAGGATATGCGAACAACATTCGTCTCGGGATCTGTTTATTCAAAGTTATTCCTAATTTGTTCATTTACAATTCAAGATTCCCTGCCACTTAGCAAAACACAACATTGCAGCCTTCTCTTTCTTACATTCAGTGATTACATTCAGATAGTGCCTTATTGCATAAGATAGTTTTTATTTTCTGAAATGCAGCTTTTGCTTGCCCAATTCTTCTCTTAATCGCTGTTGTGTATCTTCTATCTGTTATAATAGCCGCTTGGTATTTAAATTTAACCACACGGTTAAAGCACGTTACCTGCTATTGTTATTTCACATTTTAATGTCATTTTTTTGTTCTATGACATCTGTTATATCCAACAACATATTAATATTTTTTTTTTAAAAACACACACACACATACACACACGAATGTGTGTGTGTGTTTGTGTGTGTGTGTGCGTGCGTGTGCGTGTGTGCGCGCGCGTCCGTGCGTGCGTGCGTGTGTGTGTGTGTGTGTCCGAAGGGAGAATTAATTAAGTAATAGAAATTTTACGAATAACCTTTTTTAAAGTAGGGCGAACCAGAAATTGTGTGTGTGTTATTTCTCAACACAGTCCCCCTGGCTGGCAACACACTTGGTTCACATGTCCAGCAGCTTGTTGATGCCTTCTAGGAAAAAGTGTTTAGATGTGGCCTTAAACCAGTTTTGTACCGTCACCATTGCCTCGTTGTCATCTGCAAACCTCTGACTTTTCTCAAATGTTCTTTCTAAGGTCCAAACAAGTTAAAGTCCATGTCGTTTAGTTTGGACTGTATCTTGAATGCTTCAAGACCTCAGATTTCCGAAAACGTAGTGTGTCCACTGTAAGCGCAGCCGTATCGGAGCGGGCATTGTCGTGCAGCAACAGTACTCTTTTTTAAAAGAGGTCCCAGTGATTTGATTGTATCACGGACTTCAGTTTATTCACTAACATGTTACTGTATCGAGCACTTATCACAGATGTACCTCTTTCCTGGAAATAAACTTAGTGGTAACTGGAAAAAGTGGTGGGAAAATAGCTAGAAGAAGGCAAATAGGTAAATAATTAGATTAATTGGCCATATGGCATAATCTGGACGAGAACACAATCGTTATGCAAGATTTAGGTGGTACTGTGAGATGGCCAATAATGGCCTCAATGTTTATCGGAATGATGATGATGATGATGATGATGATGATGATGATGATGATGATGATGATGATGATGATGATGATGATGATGATGATGATGATGATGATGATGATGATGATGATGATGATGATGATGATGTGGATGATGATGTGGATGATGATTGTGAGATGGGATAGCAAGTAATGGCCTCCACGTTTATCGGAATGGATGATGATGATGATGATGACGACGACGACGACGACGACGACGACGACGACGAACAAAGAAGACTGTATTATGACAAGCTGTACTTTGACAGTTATCGGTGTTTTCTTACTGAGCTGAATCAACAAGTACTCGGGTGCTGATGAGATCACAAGATCCCTTGAGCTACTGAATACAGACATCATTGGGGATCCAATTTGAGACTAGGTTTATCTGCACCCTAGACAAAACACAACAAGCAGTAGCAGCTTGCTAGCATGTCTAGAACAGAGTCAAGATAAAGTACAGCAATATAAATATACAACGTTTGTCTCTTTCACTATCCATCCATCCATCCATCGATGTGCCACTCCGATAAGCGTGGGCGGTCATGTTCTCCCATCTCACTCGATCACCAGAGTTGTGGATCTGCTCTGTGTTCCTGTCTCGACAATGCCACGTGGCCAAGCCATCCAGGTATTTACTTCTCGGTCTTCCCCTTGGTCTCTTCACTTCGATCTTGCCACTATATCTCCTATGAATACTGACTGTCTCCACAAATATGAGAAGTGATCACTTGAACTGTGAAGCATGCTAACTTTCCGTTGCGTAATTATATTCTTACTTGTAGCTAGTCCATCTGTGACGACTAGACGAAGTATATTTTATTATGTACCCACATGTTACCTTGCGTGGGCTTTCTATACGAAGTTAATTGGTCGGGTGATCAATGAGGTCTAGCAATGTGTACAATGTAGCCTGACAGTTAAAATGACAATGTCAGACAGAGGAAAGAACTGAAAGTCTGGGGGTGTTTTGTATAGAACCTGCAAGCACTTTAAAAGAACACATTTGAACGTGACTTGCTAATTAGAGAAGTGTATAGTTTGTATTTAAACTCTAGTTTCTTATAATCCTCCGCTCGGAAAGAACGTTGGTTGCATCATGCATATTAATGGAGAACCTGGGATAGTTGCTTCTTGAAGGGGACACATGAGAATTCGGTCAGACATTTTCTAGAGTCGGTTCACTTTATCACTTCACTAAATACTAAGTTTCTGTTTGTTAACCGCAGTTCTCATTTTATCATAATTATGCCAATTCAGAGACTTTTACGGCATACTCTTTCCGATTAAAAGAAAATATCGAACAAGTTTAATTCTTCTTCTTCTTCTTCTTCTTCTTCTTCTTCTTCTTCTTCTTCTTCTTCTTCTTCTTCTTCTTCTTCTTCTTCTTCTTCTTCTTCTACTACTACTACTACTACTACTACTACTACTACTACTACTACTACTACTACTACTACTACTACCACTCCTACTAATACTACCACCACCACTGCTGCTGCTGCTGCTGCTGCTGCTGCTGTGATCAGTTTCCCATACTCAGCAGTCTAAATCAAGAAATACCTCTCTATGAATCCAGTCGTCAGAGGAAGCTCTCTCGAGTACTCCACATCTTCTCTTCCAAGATTGTTTCCTGACAACTTCCAAGATTGTTCCCTGACAACTTCCAAATCACCAAAGAGAACACATTTTATTTCGCTGCACCTTGAACTCAAACGTAGACCACACACATGCTACTACTCCTAGTGATTGGCGCTCATAGAAGTAAGGGAAAGAATTAGAGACTAGAGGACTCACTCGACAACATAAGAAATGAAAGCTATAGTTACCGACCATGATTCGAACCTGTCACCTCCTAATGACGACAGCACCTGGCTGTAGGAACTAAGCGTACTTCCACGCATGACCAACTAGACACACAATTGCCATGTGTCGAAGAACAGAGTCCAAGCAGGCATCACATTGTTTCTATGGTAGTGTTTCTAGTGCAGCCCGGCACTATTTATCATTATCATGTGCTAGTCCGATAAGAGTGGGCTGTCATGTTTCACCATCTCACATGATCACCAGAGTCGTATATCGGCTCTGTTTTCTTGACCATGCCATGTGGCCAAGCCATCCAGATATTAATTTTTGTTTCCTTCCTCTTGTTCTTTTCCTCTCAATCCTGCCAGCTCTCATTAAGTTCTCTAGTTTATTTCTTTTCATGGCGTGTCCCAAAAAATATTGACTGTCTAAGTCTAATTTCTTTAATCGATTTACAGTTTTCATTTGCTTTTTGTAGGACTTGCTGATTGGTTTTTCTGTCAGCCCATGGCATTTTGTGCATCTTACTCAGAAATTAAATTTCCACATTTCCACTGATGTTTTCTGTCTGTCTGCTCAGTGCCCACGCGTCCACTCTTACAAAAGTACACATTCTATGTAGCACTTCAACATTCGTTTTATTGGTTAGTATGTTTTCCATCTTGCGCTAGGCTATCAATGCCATAACAAGTCTTGATCTCATCTCTTCAAGGTACCTTCCATCAGATGTTATGACTGTTCCGAGATATTTGTACTCATTCACTTGTTTAAGAATATTCCCATTTACCTGTATATTACATTGTGGTATTTCTTTCTTCTTAGTGACGACCATAAGTTGCTGTCTTCTTTCAATTTAAGTCTAACCCTAACTGTTTACCGTGTACAATAATTACATCTACTAAATGTTGCAGATCCTATTCATTGACTGTAATCAATACTGTATCCTCCGCATTTCTAATGTTATTGATGATATGTCCCCGAATGCTGATTCCTCTCATGTCTTCTAAATTTAACAAAAATATGTTCACTGTATAGGGAAGGAAATATCTGGATGCATTACACATCCCCGTCGCACACCTCTCTTAATATGTTTATATTGAATTACTTCCTTATCAATCGTTATGGCAGCTTGTTGTTTCCAATATGTTTTTTACACTATTCACATACCTTCATTTTGGATACGCTCTTAAGATTTCCTCCCGTTCTGTCACTGATTTTCCAATGTAATGAATGAATCACACGCACACCCACATCCACACGCACACCTACACCCACGCCCACACGCACACACACGCACGCACGCACGCACACACACACACACACCCAAACGAAAAGCAGACGGTAAGTTTTACTAGAACATACAATGTTCCAATGTAGTGACCCATGAATAAGCCTTAACCTGTAGGTCTGGCTGAGAGTACCTCTAGTGCAGACCGCCACTATTTACAATCGTTCATTGTGAATACACTCCAATCTTACGCCCTCAGACCCTGTGTGAATTGATCTGTACGGGCATAGAAGTACTCTTGTCCTATAATTTTGTCGAAGGAGACTTGCAATGACAAAATCCCTACGTATTTCTATACCCATTGTTGTCTAGGGTGTTTTCTGATATATATTCCTAATCCTGTTCTTTCGAGGACGGAAATATCGGTTATCATCTTTCTATATATTGATTTAAATATGTTTCATTGTTTCAGTTTTTCGGTGATAATGGCAATGGCATGTTTTCATGCACATGTAGTTCGATGACGCCTGCGGGAGATTTGGAAGCAGACAGTCTTGCTCTGGTTTTCATAAAATGGTATGAGTGCCGGACATTCAAAAAGCAATAGCAAACTACTGAACGTTAACTCGCCAAGAAATCACAGACAAAAATGCTGCGGTTGATTTCAACATCTAAAGGATATGCAAATAGTTTTTATTCTTCAATGTGACCTGTTTACTACTGCTACAACCAACTACTACTATTTCTCCTGCTGCTGCTGTGCTACTGTTGCTGCTGCTACTGCTACTACTTGTACTTTTTTTATTTTTTTTTATTTGCATATCCTTTACAGGACATCGCTGTCAACACCAGCATCTTTCAGATGTATGTTGATGTCTTGGCAAGATTACGCTCAGTAGTTTGCCATTGCTTTCTGAGTGGCCGGCTCACATACCCCGTAAGTTACCGATGCGATTCGAACCACTGCTGATTCTAACCGTCATCACGTTACCGACGAGAGTATACGAGATTACGGAGAAAAGTCATAACCTCTAAGCCACGAAGCCGGCATTATTTTTTTTATAATTGCAGTAGCATAGTTCGTTTTGAATCCATCTTTTTCACATCCCGTTTTCCATTTTTATTATTCCTGTTGTATGTCTCCTCTTTAAATAATTCCAAACTCCACAAGCCGACTTGCCTCTTGCCAGGTAATTTAAATGCTAGAAGCCAAACACTAAAGAAATTCTTATGTATTATTAAAAAATTAATTTGGTAGCGAGGCATGCTGGCAACATAACCTATACAGCGGTTTCAGCAACAGTCTATGCTGTTGCTATTGTACTGTCAGCTAATTAGGCTCTCGAAAGCTGAGAAATGACATTCGTGGTGGTTCAGACATGCTGGTCAGGGTAGTATGTGTGCGTGTACTTTGCATGGGTGTTTTTTTTATGAGTCATATCGTATTACACAGGCCTCTCTGATAGTCGTTGCGTGCATAACTGTATATCGTTACGAGTGTAGAAGCAACAGTAACAATTTTAATGAGTGACTATTTGAGGTAAATATTGTAATTTACGGAATGTATCGCTTTATTTATGACCGAATATAAACAGGGATAAATGGACAACTGTGCAGCTTAACAGAGCAGGGCACTCACTTGTCCTGAGAATTGAAAATGGCTGCCAAAGGCAGAAGTAAGAGACCTCCATGTGAATGTGAAAATCAAGGGGAAACCACCACATTATCTTCCCTAAATTTCATGAGTATCCACAGTTTAGTCGGTGAAAGGACCGCGAACTGTGGATAGACAAGAAGGCCTACGCCAACTGGCAGGGCACTTGATGATGATGATGATGATGATGATGATGATGATGAGATGATGATGATGATGATGATGATGATGATGATGATGATGATGATGATGATGATGATGATGATGATGATGATGATGACCTGATTTATTCGATACGTTGATGTGATTTTGTCCCTGATCAGGTACTCCAGATCCAACATCAATGTGTATTCAACGTCATCAAGTAGCAGTCTTTCGCAGAACGTGGCTCTCATCACGGAGGGTGGAACATTGTCTGGATCTCTGGCCATGTCTCCCACTGCATGCATCCCCATGGCCAAGCTCTCTGTATTGCTCTGCTCCCACCCCCATGGCCAAGCTGTCTGTATTGCTCTGCTCCCACCCCCATGGCCAAGCTGTCTGTATTGCTCTGCTCCCACCCCTATGGCCAAGCTGTCTGTATTGCTCTGCTCCCACCCCCACTGGCCAAGTTGTCTGCAATGCTCTGCTCCCACTGCATGCATCCCCATGGCCAAGCTCTCTGTATTGCTCTGCTCCCACCCCCATGGCCAAGCTCTCTGTATTGCTCTGCTCCCACCCCATGGCCAAGCTGTCTGTATTGCTCTGCTCCCACTCCCATGGCCAAGCTGTCTGTATTGCTCTGCTCCCACCCCTATGGCCAAGCTGTCTGTATTGCTCTGCTCCCACCCCCATGGCCAAGTTGTCTGCAATGCTCTGCTCCCACTGCATGCACCCCCATGGCCAAGCTCTCTGTATTGCTCTGCTCCCACCCCCATGGCCAAGCTGTCTGTATTGCTCTGCTCCCACCCCCATGGCCAAGTTGTCTGCAATGCTCTGCTCCCACTGCATGCACCCCCATGGCCAAGCTGTCTGTATTGCTCTGCTCCCACCCCCATGGCCAAGTTGTCTGCAATGCTCTGCTCCCACTGCATGCACCCCCATGGCCAAGCTGTCTGTATTGCTCTGCTCCCACCCCTATGGCCAAGCTGTCTGTATTGCTCTGCTCCCACCCCCATGGCCAAGCTGTCTGTATTGCTCTGCTCCCACCCCTATGGCCAAGCTGTCTGTATTGCTCTGCTCCCACCCCCATGGCCAAGCTGTCTGTATTGCTCTGCTCCCACCCCTATGGCCAAGCTGTCTGTATTGCTCTGCTCCCACCCCCATGGCCAAGCTGTCTGTATTGCTCTGCTCCCACCCCTATGGCCAAGCTGTCTGTATTGCTCTGCTCCCACCCCTATGGCCAAGCTGTCTGTATTGCTCTGCTCCCACCCCCATGGCCAAGCTGTCTGTATTGCTCTGCTCCCACCCCTATGGCCAAGCTGTCTGTATTGCTCTGCTCCCACCCCCATGGCCAAGCTGTCTGTATTGCTCTGCTCCCACCCCTATGGCCAAGCTGTCTGTATTGCTCTGCTCCCACCCCCATGGCCAAGTTGTCTGTATTGCTCTGCTCCCACTGCATGCACCCCCATGGCCAAGCTGTCTGTATTGCTCTGCTCCCACCCCCATCGCCAAGCTGTCTGTATTGCTCTGCTCCCACCCCTATGGCCAAGCTGTCTGTATTGCTCTGCTCCCACCCCCATGGCCAAGTTGTCTGCAATGCTCTGCTCCCACTGCATGCACCCCCATGGCCAAGCTGTCTGTATTGCTCTGCTCCCACCCCCATGGCCAAGCTGTCTGTATTGCTCTGCTTCCACCCCCATGGCCAAGTTGTCTGTATTGCTCTGCTCCCACCCCCATGGCCAAGCTGTCTGTATTGCTCTGCTCCCACCCCTATGGCCAAGCTGTCTGTATTGCTCTGCTCCCACCCCCATGGCCAAGTTGTCTGCAATGCTCTGCTCCCACTGCATGCACCCCCATGGCCACGCTGTCTGTATTGCTCTGCTCCCCACCCCCATGGCCAAGCTGTCTGTATTGCTCTGCTTCCACCCCCATGGCCAAGTTGTCTGTATTGCTCTGCTCCCACCCCCATGGCCAAGTTGTCCTGTATTGCTCTGCTCCCACCCCCATGGCCAAGCTGTCTGTATTGCTCTGCTCCCACCCCCCATGGCCAAGCTTGTCTGTATTGCTCTGCTCCCACTGCATGCACCCCCATGGCCAAGTTGTCTGTATTGCTCTGCTCCCACCCCCATGGCCAAGCTGTCTGTATTGCTCTGCTCCCACTGCATGCACCCCCATGGCCAAGCTGTCTGTATTGCTCTGCTCCCACCCCCATGGCCAAGCTGTCTGTATTGCTCTGCTCCCACCCCCATGGCCAAGCTGTCTGTATTGCTCTGCTCCCACTGCATGCACCCCCATGGCCAAGCTGTCTGTATTGCTCTGCTCCCACCCCCATGGCCAAGCTGTCTGTATTGCTCTGCTCCCACCCCCATGGCCAAGCTGTCTGTATTGCTCTGCTCCCACCCCCATGGCCAAGCTGTCTGTATTGCTCTGCTCCCACCCCCATGGCCAAGCTGTCTGTATTGCTCTGCTCCCACTGCATGCACCCCCATGGCCAAGCTGTCTGTATTGCTCTGCTCCACTGCATGCACCCCCATGGCCACGCTGCCTGTATTGCTCTGCTCCCACTGCATGCACCCCCATGGCCACGCTGTCTGTACTGCTCTGGGCCTATCTTCGTGCTGATCTGCCCTTGCCTCTTCTACGAGGGAAAAATTACTTGCAAATCCTTTTTTTACAGAACGTGGCAGTTAACCCTAGCCTTTTTTTTTTTTGGGCTGTTTGTGGTTCTTGGCGAGTTTACTATCAGTAGTTAGCGCCGTTGCTTTCTGAACGACCGGCACCCATACTATTTCATAAAAAACCAACGCAAGCCAGTCTGCTGCCAAATCGCGCGCAGTTGTGTTTCGAAAGAGTATGTATAAGAACTGCATCCGTAACACCTTCGGCACGCAAGTAGGCCTACTTTCGGATAACCATGCCTTAAATCACTGTTCTTTGCACGCCGCCGTGACGTTTAGAATGACCAACTGATGTCAGTTTCCGAGACACTACTCTTTATGAGCCAGGTATTGTCGTGGTTCACATCCAGTCATCATCATCATCATCATCATCATCATCATCATCAGCAAGTGCCCTGCAACAGACGTACGCGTTCATGGCTCTCCAAAGATCTCGGACTTTGGTGTTCTGGATCAACTCTGCTGATGATATTCCTCCATGCCACCGTCTCAATCCATCCAGCATCATTTCTCTTGGACTGCATTTGCCTTTCTTCTCCTCGATATTTCCAGCGGTTACGATATTCTCCAATGCCTCTCTTCTCATCACATGACCGAAGGAAGCTGTTTGTCTCTTTCTTATTGTTGTATATAGTGTTCTAGTTTCATTAGCCTCTTTCAGGCAATCGTTGTTAGCTACTCTACCAGTCCATCTAGTAGAATTGAAATATTTCCGTTTTTCTTGGTCCACAGTATTCTCGAAATGTGTTCTGTAACATTTCTGCTCAAAGACCGCAATGTTCTTCTTTAGTGCTTGCAAAATGGGACATGATAGCCTTGCGTCTGTCTGTCTGTCTGTCTGTCTGTCCGTCCGTCCGTAGGTAGGTAGGTGGATGGGTGGGTGGGTCGGTCGGTCGGTCAGAGGTAGGTAGGTAGGTAGATTGGTCTGTCTGTCTGTCTGTCTATCTGTCTGTCAGTCTGTCTGTCTGTCTGTCTGTCTGTCTGTCTGTCTGTCCGTCCGTCCGTCCGTCCGTCCGTCCGTCCGCCCGCCGGCAGGCAGGCAGGCAGGCAGGCAGGCAGGTAGGTAGGTAGGTAGGTATGTATGTATGTAATGATTACGTAGGCAATTATTTTAGTCTAGAAAGTATGTATATGTCAGCACAGATTCTGTAAGTTTGTATACAGCTGCGGCTGCAATCACAGGAAAACCTGCAATGTGAACGGACCAGCGCTGGGTTATACTAAAGGGTCAGTGTAGAAATACAGCTTTGTGTGATCATGCAGTAACGCAATCACGTCGCAGTCAGTGAACTTTAAATTCTCCCTATTTTGACTGACATATCCGGGTCACTGTGATAATACCCATTCATGATCACCCAGCTGACGTCAGTTCTTGGCAAGGGAAATTACCTCCTTGACTAAATATCCAGATATAACCATGTTGATTGTGTTCGTGTCATGTGGATTAGTTTAGAATCATGTGACTTGGGATAACGTTATTTGTTGAATCTGACGATATTTGATGCACCTTATTTCAAGAAATGAAACCACATAATTCACAACTTACAGAGGTTGAGGTCGATCTTGAATCTATCTATCTATCTATCTATCTATCTATCTATCTATCTATCTATCTATCTATCTATCTATCTATCTATCTATCTATATATCTATCTATCTATCTATCTATCTATCTGTCTGGCTGTCTATCTATCTATCTATCTATCTATCTATCTATCTATCCGGCTATCTATCCGTCTGTCTGTCTGTCTATCTATCTATCTGTCTATCTATCTATCTATCTATCTATCTATCTATCTATCTATCTATCTATCTGTCAATTCATCTGTCTGTCTGACTGTCTGTCTGTCTGTCTGTCTATCTGTATCTATCTATCTATCTATCTATCTATCTATCTATCTATCTATCTATCTATCTATCTATCTATCTATCTATCTGTCTGGCTGTCTGGCTGTCTATCTATCTATCTATCCGGCTATCTATCCGTCTGTCTGTCTGTCTATCTATCTATCTGTCTATCTATCTATCTATCTATCTATCTATCTATCTATCTGTCAATTCATCTGTCTGTCTGTCTGTCTATCTGTCTGTCTGTCTATCTGTCTATCTATCTATCTATCTGTCAATTTATCTGTCTGTCTGTCTGTCCGTCCATACATCCATCAGTCTGTCTATACACCTATCTGTATGTCATTCCATTCATTCAAGGTTGAGGTGACTTAGGGGTCACCCGCTGCTTCTGATCCTGCCAAATCTGATCGGCTTCGTAGTCTGCGATTGTATGGATACACTAGAACAATTCTGATATCATCCCCTCCCCCCTTCCTTAATCCTGGGGCGGTGGATAGAGCATCTAGCTTCTCGGACAATGAGTAAACAAGTAAGGGACCAATATGCACGTTGTGCAAGTCACAAATACCTCGGCAGGTGGGAATCCAGAATACAGATTATAACTCATCAATTGGGGTAATGAATGAATCACCAAAAATCGAGAAGTAGATTGTGAGCTTTACGAAGAACACATTTAAAAAAAAATATATATAGATGTTGCGACTAAAGCCTTCGTCAGCACATAAGAAACAAACACAAACAGACACACAACCACACGGAAAACACTACATGAAAATACAAAGGTTATTTACCTTTATCCTTGTTTGATTGAATACGTCTGAAGCATTTAACGCGTTCGATATGGATGAAATTAACCGGATGTGTGGTTCAAACGGGTCGATAGACTAAAGATCAAAAACGTCATAAGTTCAGGGATTGGGTTAGCTACTCGATAGGAGGGATGGGGCAAACGCCCATGTGAACGAAAGGTAAAATGGGGATTAGCAGTGGACTATAGCCGGCTCTGTGGCGAAGGTGTCACGGACGACGTCCGCAATTCCGCATACCGCGTTCCAAAAAACAGCTGCGGGCGATTTGAATGCAGACCGCCCTGCGTTGGTTTGCATAAAATACTATGTGTGCCGGTTGCTCAGAAAGCTATGACAAGCCACTGAACGCACATTTGCCAAGAAATCACAAACAGCAAAAATAAAGCTGGGATTGCAACGTCCTGTATAAGAAATGCTACCATCCTTTTCTAATGGACCATACAGCTGCGGGCCGGCTTCCTGGCCTAGAGGTTAGCAACTTTTCTCCGTAATCTCGTATACTCTCGTAAGTAACGTGACGACGGTGAGAATCAGCAGTGGTTCGAATCGCGTCGGTAACTTACGGGGTATGTTCGACCCCCGCTGGTGACTTGCGGGATAACTGAGCCGGCCGCTCAGAAAGCAATGGCAAACTAAGGAGCGTAATCTTGCCAAGAAATCAACAGACAGCTGAAATATGCTGCTGTTGACAGCGATGTCCTGTAAAGAATATGCGAGAAAAAAAAAAAAAAAAAAAAAGAATACAGGAGGCTACAAAGAAGCGTGCTAGGAAAATCAAAAGTCAAGTTATCCGAGTCTGATCGGCAATCAACATCCCTCTGCCCTCATTATAACAGATCAGCAAGAGGTCAGACTGGTCTCATCCGCCACTTCTAATTTCACTTTAGGACTGACATATGGCAGAATGGTGCTCTTCGGTAAAGATGCACGACAAACAACAACAATAGCATCATCGCCATGCTTGTGCAATGATAGCTGGCGTAGGCGTCCATGTCTCTCCCCATATCTCGGTCCTTGATGTTCTGGATATATTTTGTTGATGATATTCCTCCATGCCACCAATACATTCCATCCACCACCGTTTCTCTCTGTCTGCCTCTGCATCTTCAACCAGAGATCTTTCCATTCTCACGATACTGTCCAATGTCTCTATCTCATTATATGACCAAAACAACGATGATTATCTCTGTATTATAGTTGTATATAATGTTCTACTTTCATTACTCTCATCCAGGCAATCGCTCTTAGTTACTCAGGCAATTCAAGGTATTCGCAACTTTCGTCTCAGGAACCACGTCTAGAAAACCTGGAAATGAAAAGAGAGTTGATGAAATTTAAAAAAAAAAAATGAGACAAGTGAAATATTTCGGCCACGTTAAAAGACATAACACCCTAATTAAAAACCATACTGGAGGGTAAGGTTTAAGACAAACGAGCAAGAGGTAGACAACGATACAAGTGTGAAGTTAACATCAAGAGATGGACGAACAGCAGTCTGACGGAATGTACAATCAAGGCGAGAGACAGATAGTGTTGTAGAGTTGTAGGCCAATTGCAGCCAACCTTCATTGTGGAGACGGCACCTTATTGATTGATACTTCTGGGCGTCAACATCGCACTATCTCTTTCTGTTATAATAAAACCCCTATATTAACCCCCGAAGAGTTGAACACGCATATCGCTGGTACGCTTGCTTCACGGCTGACTTCAAGCTTCAGCTGTTAGTGCGGTTCCCTCTTTCTAAACGTCCGGCACTTATATCATTGTATGAAAATCAACGTAAGGCGGTCTGCTGCCAAATCTCCGCAGCTGTTTCGAACGCGGTGGGTTACGAATTGCGCTGTAACACCTTCACCACAGCGTCGGCTAAGCCTTGAAAAGGGCTTTCGTCTGTCGGAGTGAAGCCTTGAAGAGGGCTTTCGTCTATCGGAGTGAAGCCTTGAAAAGGGCTTTCGTCTGTAGGAGTGAAGCATTGAAAAGTGCTTTCGTCTATCGGAGTGAAGGTGGTATAAACTTTTCTCCCGACCTGGTTCATAGTACGGTCTCCAGGGGGACTGTGTTACGGAGCTCTCCTTTCTATCTCTAAGGCTAGAAACCAGTGGGGTGTGCAAGACTTGTACTAGGACTCCCCATCTAGGGAGAGACGTGTCAGGGTGTAACCAGGCTACGGTTCAGCACGGCATACAAGGGCTGGTTAGTGTCAGGTCTAGATTGGTCAGTTTCCTCCAATGCTTTAGGTATGTAGTTGTCATTCACATTTTTTTTTTTTTTTTTTTGCTTTTAGATATGTCGTTGTCAATCATTTTTATCGCTTTTTGATAATTCGTCATTCATATTTTATGATTTTGGATATTTCGTTGCAATTCATATTTCATGCTTTCGTTGTCATATTTATGTCATCCTTTTAGATATTTTGTTGTCATTCACATTTCATGCTTTTGGATATTTCTCTGTCATTCACATTTAACGCTTTTAGATATTTTGTTGTCATTCATATTTTAAGCTTTTAGATCATTAATTTTTGTTCATATATCATGCTCTCAGATATTTCGTTATCATTCATATTTCATGCTTTTAGACAAAATTATGAAAACTGCCACCTATTTTTTGAGTGCTGGCCGGGAAAATAGTCCATGAAATGCTCTGAATAATATCTGGACCACGGTCTTGGCAGACAAGCACACTAACCATCACAAGACCTATCCTATATACTGAACGTGTTGCATGGAGGGCAACTATCAGAAATGGAATAAAGACAAAGAAGAAAATGATTGCAGATAAAGCACACACAGAGCGTGATTGATTGATTTAGGAACCGACATCACAGCATTCTGGGCATTCCCATAAGCGCTCCGTCCCCATCCTCAGCAGCCAGCTAAGAGTTCCAACACTAATAGTACCAGTAGCAATCTGATTATAAGTCCGTCTCGCCTTTCCTCTGAGCGTCGATCGTCGGCCAGATCCCCTCGTCATCCCTCGCTGTCGCATTCTTGTCAGACCATGGTGATCCATTTGCTCCTCGGAGGTGTACACGTGCTCCAACAAGGTCGTAACCACGTCTTCTTTATCATGCATCCTTATCACAGAGCGTGAGAGACGTAAGATGGTGTATGATGGTGGAAATGACTATGTTTTCACGTGCAGTCACTGTGGACGAACATTTACAGCACGAATTGGCCTTATCGGCCACCGCCATGGGTTGTAGTTATTAAGCCTTTTTGAAGCACTGTGTACCAAACTATCGTCTGTCAAGACGGAAAGGTGCCAATGTATATTAATATAAATGTATCTTTGTTTATGTTCACCGTTGTTTATGTCCGCCGATGAAGACTCTGAAGCCGGAACGCCCACTCTCAGTTATTTGCAGTGAAGTTCGTGTAAAGCCAAACATTTCCTATTCTTGTTTTCATTGCAATTCCAGGATTTCGCTGAGTTACCGAGTTACTGCAGTAAATCCCACTTCACTTAACAAACATTCCCAAGTTAATAGTTTATCACACGGGGATTTCCAATAATGACAGACATTGCACAAATGTTCGCCATAGGATAAGTACCCAAAGTGCCGGGAGAATTGAATTCAGTAAGACCCACGTCTGTTTATTTTATATAGTTTATGATGGTCCCTTTCTTATGATATATAAATTTACACGCAATCTTTTCTTCAAACAATGCCTTGAATGCTGTCGGTTATTTCACTATAAGTACTAGTCAGACAGGACGTAACTGACAAATAAGTTATTTATTCAACCATCTTTGACTTCTAGTCTACTAATGTTCGTGTCCGGCGGGGGGCTTTAAATTCGTTTTGCCAACAAAACATGGTTCATATTTTGCCGCTGTTTCGAGCAGCAGCCGTTGTTCCTCCACGTCTGGTTGTTAAGACAAAAACGGTCCCGAAGTTTAACGTCGCTAAACTTGGCAGGCGTCTAGAAGATAAAAGGGCGAACTTCTTGCTCCAGCAGCAGTCAGTTAGTAAGACGATGGAGGCTGTCATGGCTGGAACAACTAGAGTGATCAACTTTGCAGACAATGATGTCCTGGGTTTTGATATGGATTATACGCTGTCGCGATATAAGTTTGTGCCGTTTTTCAATGTAAGTTTTGTTTTGTATTTATGTTCGATCGCTAATCATCAGTTTCAGTGTTATTAATTCGTACAAGGACTTCATTCCGTGGCGATGGCACTGTTTTGTTGCAGTTTGAAGGATTAATTAAAGTCGTCGTTACGTTATTGTGCAAAGTAATCATCTGCATCATCATCATCATGCGTTCATGTCTGACCACAGATCTTGGTTCTTTATGTACTAGATTAATATTCTGATTTCTATATTGGTGGTGCAGACGCAATGCCACCGTCCTTGGCCATCCAGCATCATTCTCTCGGTCTGCCTCTGCTTTTTCAACAGATGAACTTCTTCATTCTTCATTCACATCGTCACGATATTTTCCAGTGCCAATAGGCTAATTTAAAAATTATATAAATAGTAATATAGAATTCCGCTTGTCCCTTTCTTAAAGTTGCTTACCTGTAGTGTAGCAGTGTAGCATTATAGTGTTCTACCTTCATTATCCACTTCCACTTCCCAGTCGTTAATTTACTCTAACACTAACAACAGTCCCAGGCATTGGCAACATAACATAGCATTCATTCACAAATGCTCCCAAGCTCTTCTTAATCAAGTTAATGATTAATTAATGTGTTGCTTGTTCATGCTCAAAGATTCACAGACATACAGCAGAAAGGTTTAACATTTACCGTACATACCATTTATGAAATGAAAAGTTTTCATAACTCTGACATTCCATGAAAATTAAAGTGACTTTTTATATGAGATACTTTAACTTTTCATCTTCTGAACTGCAGATTTTGCTTGATCAATTCTGCTACTACTCTGATTGTCAACCATCTGATTGATGAGTTCCACCAAATATTTTATTTTTAACTTGATTAACCACTTTTCCTTCAATTGTAATATCATATTTTGGTGTTACCTTTTTATTTGATATAACAATTGTTTCTGTTTGTTTTTTTTTTATTTATTAAGGTAGTAATTTTTTGTTTTTGCTCTTTCTTACTTTACCACCCAACAGTTGTTGCAGAGCTTATGCATTTTAAGCTATCAACATTGTGTTATCTGCAGTAAAGTACTGAATGTACTATATTTAAAACACTGTTGAACTTTTATTATTAATAACTTTAACAATAAATAAACGCAATTCTTAGTATGCAAAACAAAAGTATGCAAAGCAGTAAAATACAGTTGTGCTAATAACTTTAACAATAGAATAAATGTAATGTAATATGTTGTACCCAGAATGAGAATGTGCAAAGCAGTAAAACAGGGTTGTTCTTCTAATATTAATAACTTTAACAATGAAGTAAATGTAGTACTTAGTTAACATAATGAGCGTGTGTACAGTATTAAAGTACTCGTGTAGTCTGTACACTATCAAGTTCAGTTAAGTGCTGCTTATTCTTGCACTGAGGGCATACCACTAGATACTGCAGTCTTTTCCGTAATAAATCCCTCAGCGTGTAGTAACTGTTCTTGTCTAGCCAGCCAGTCTTTAGTCTGAACAACTTCTGTATGAAAAGACTTGTGCATCTGTTGCCCTATATTTCTCTTTATAAATTACAGTATTAAAAACAGCTGTAGAAATGTGTACATACTACAACACTAATAATTATTATAATTAGTTATAAACATTTCATTGAATCAAGGGGTAAGGAAAATCCGCTGGTGCTGTATGGGACACACATACACAGAGAAGATATGTTAATTGTATAACTAAAAAGTCCTTTCTCTGGATCTCCCAGGGCAGATGGAATAGAGGAAGACCTTAAAATACACGAAGAAGAGAAAATAGTTAGATTTGAATAATATGACGAGGACATAGAGGAAGCTGCAGGAAATAGGATGGCTTGGCGAGTTGAGTGCCCATGTTTCAACGGGGGATGAAGGGCATTAGCAGAAGAAGAAAAAGAAAAGAATTAGTGTTTATTAGTTACAAGCAAAACTGCTGTATTGAAGTTAAGGTTAATATAATACTTTTATATTCTTCTGATTCTTTTTCTTCATGTCATCACTGTCTTTGATGATTACACCGTCAGGTGTGTTCTCATCAATTTAACATCTTTTTTGGGAGAAGTTCCTCTTTAGTTACATTCAGCTTGGTATTGATTGTTGATTCAGTGGGACAGTATATCTTTCTGAGCTTTCTGTGAAGAGGACAATCCTGCAGAGCATGCTCAGATTTCTTGTTTTAATTCTTTTTATTTACACTTTCTTCCCTAAATTGTTTATTACAATAGTACATTTTTAGGTTACAAAATGTTACAGTAGTACCTGTCTGTGACAGATGAAGGATGCTTTAAAATTGTTTGGGACAGATTGAAGTTTCCATAAAAATTGTTTGGGATAGATTGAAGTTTCCATAAAAATTGTTTGGGATAGATTGAAGTTTCCATAAACACTGTCTGGGATAGTTTGACATTTCCTTAAAAATTGTCTGGGACAGATTGAAGTTTCCTTAAAATTGTCTGGGAAATATTGAAGTTACTTTAAAACTGTTTTGGACAGATGTAGCATGCTTAAAAACTATCTGGGGGAAAAGGTGTTACTTTACAACTGTCCGAGCCTAAATATAATTTGAGAGTAACATATAAGTAATAAATCATTGTAATTTTTTTGGAATGAAATAGAAGATGCTGTAATATATTCTAATTCTAAGTAGTCAGCAAGGAAGTTGTAATTGTTTCATATAATCAATTTTAACATACAGTTGCGAATTCAGAGCAGTCACATAAAAAAGAAGAAAAAAATCTTGAAGACACAGAATTTCAATTTACATAAGAATGTTAAAGATAACATAGCTGGCCAACATAATATCACCTCCAACTCTCAGGTCTTTATCATATCTACCATAAACGAACCTGTACTTTTATATGGATGTGAAGCGTGGACAATGAGCAGATAAGCTGAAAAACATCTGATGGCTGTGGAAATGTGGTTTCTGAGGAAAATGCAAAGAATATCACGGACAGACAGAAAACCAATGAACAGGTCCTTCAAGAAACAAATGAAGATCGTAAACTGATCAGAGACATTAGACGTAGACAGTCAAGATTTTTTGGCATTTTATGAAAATAAATGACTTGGAGAACATAGTGACAACTGGTAAGATCGAGGGGAACAGACCAAGGGGAAGACGGAGAAGCAAATACCTGGATGGCTTGGCCACATGACATGGTCGAGACAAAAACACAGAGCTGATCCACGACTCTGGTGATCGAGTGAGATGGCAAAACATGACCGCCCATGCTTATCGGCATAGCACATGATGGATGGATGGCCAACATAAATAACAAAGATGGTTTGAAAGAGGACCAGACACAAAAGAAAGTAGTCACAACCATAAGAATGATACAGACAACATGCTCTGGCCATGTCATGAGATGGGAAAAACTGAAACAGATTTCAACATTTGATCAGATTAATGGAAACAGAAGTAAAGTTTGGTAGAAGGAACAGCAACTGGTCAGTTTTACATCATTGCATAGTAAGATCCGTTACATATTCCCAGGACCCTGAGGGGAAGCAAATACTAGTAAAGCTGTAGCCTACCATGTGTGACGTCGTAAGAGGTGGCCAACCATGTGTTCCCAGGATCCTGAGGGGAAGCAAAGACTAGTAACGCTGTACCCTACCAATCGTGACATAAGAGGTGACCAAGGCGGTGACCTAGCATGTGTTCCCAGGATCCTGAGGGGAAGCAAAGACTAGTAACTCTGTAGCCTACCAATCGTGACGTAAGAGGTGACCAAGAAGTTGTCCAACCATGTGTTACTGGGACAGGACCCTCAAGTAAAGCAAATACTAGTAACACTTGTAACCTACCTCAGTGAAGGAGGGTTGGGCATGAACAGGCCTTCCCATTCAGTATAACAATTTTAGTTGCAAAATCCAGCCAACCATGAATAAATGTAATAGTTAAAAAAAAAAAATAGCCAAACCAACTAAGAGAAGAGGAGGTATTTTCTAGAAGATGTATGGCATAATGTGTAGAAAGTGCAAGTAGTCTGGATTGCACATTGTCTTATTTTCAATAAGAGAAATTTCCAAAGGATTCCACAGTTCAAAAGAAAATAGTGAGACCTAAAAATTCATGGAGAATAGAAGAGACAGAAGTGAATAATAAGGAGAGCACATGAACAAAGCTGCATGGGATAACCAAAGATAGGATGCCTTGAAATGAATTGGTTGAGGGCTTACACCCCAGTTTAGAAATAGAAATATATCATTTTTAAATATTGAGCACAACCCACTACTGGCAATGCTGATCGCATTCTGGTATGAACCTAAGGCCTATCCACGTCAATGTGGAAGCACTAGACTAGAGTTTCGCTCTCGTTTGAGCTTTTCAGTAGTGCATATCCTTGACCGGACCCGGAAACAAACCCCGGATCACTGGCGTGTGAAGTGGGTGTGTAAACACTAGACCACGCGGCACACGCTGGACACGGCCAAATTATCACAACAGAATACTACGTCACCCATCGTAGGCCGTAGCTCAAGATATATATCAGTCTGTGAATTGATGTAGAACCCATGGGTGTCAGCAAATTAATTGTTTTTAGTTTGTCCTGACAGTGTCTGCAGGTTGTTGTGAGAGACAGTAATTGAGCTTGTCAGAGATTCCTGAGTATGCACAACTTGCAGACCTTTATAACACAAACTGTTACACATTCTGAATACTCCGCTGTTACATGTTTACAAATAATGGTGATGAAATGTCATTCCATGAAAGTCCACTCCCTGACACTGTCAAACTATACAAAATATAATTATTTATCATACAATCTAATCTTTGTTAATTTATACTGTGCTTATGCTTTCCAGGATCGAACATTTATATCCTGCACCTAATTATTAGACCTACACATCATTATTAGACCTACACATCATTATTAGACCTACACATCATTATTAGAACTGCACATCATTATTTGACCTACACATCATTATTAGAACTACACATCATTAGAACTGCATATCATTATTTGACCTACACATTATTAGACCTACACATCATTATTAGAACTACACATCATTAGAACTGCACATAATTATTTGACCTACACATCATTATTAGAACTACACATCATTAGAACTGCACATCATTAGAACTGCACATCATTATTTGACCTACACATCATTATTAGACCTACACATCATTATTAGAACTACACATCATTAGAACTGCACATCATTATTTGACCTACACATCATTAGAACTACACATTATCAGACCCACACATCATTATTAGACCTACACATTATAAGGGACAAAGTTCTCCAAGGAACAAGCCACTGGATAATGATAATATGAATTTAAAATGTATATAATTTATATAGGTTACAATAGATTTCTGTATGCAACATCAACAACTACCATCACTGGCCTTACATCAAAGATCATCTGCGACGAGACCACGAGGACGTCCAAGAAGAAAATGGATTGACGACATCAGAGACATTGTACAACCTCACGGAATGACACTATCCAGTGCCATCCACCGGGCGCTGGAACGCAAATTATTCCTCCCCACGACGCTTGACGGCAGAAGTGGAAGATGATGATGATGATGATGATGACAATAGATTTCTGTATACAAAATGTGGGAGACCCTAAAAAGACAAGGAGAAGAGAATTACAGAGATGAACAATATTGGGAAGACATGGAGGCAGCTGCAGGAGATAGCAAAAGTGAGGACAGCTTGTCATGGTTTAGTTGAGGTGCCTATGCCCATTGTGGGACAAAGGGCAGAAGAAGAAGAAATTAGTTCCATGTCCTTCACAAGGTATTACAGTCTACCCCAGTTTGTATTGATTTTATTGACTGTTTGTGATTTACTAGGGAATGTTAATTCAGTAGTTTGTTATTGCTTTCTGAACGACTGATGCCGCATACCATCACAATCACACAAAGCGGTCTGCTTCCAAATTGTTCATGGCTGATTTCAGACTGTCGACTGGGGCATGATGAAACTGGGCGTCTCATTTCCTCTAAGACACAGCTGCTGGTTAATAAACCACAAACATTAATTAATTGCTGCCTGCCTGGGCAGAATTATGGGACTAACAGGGTATGGCAGAATTACCCATGTACAGCTCATGGAGATAACTAAAACAATTCCAGTGAGTCAAGAGGTGGGGGAGAAGATGCTAATGCTGGATATTACACATATTGAGAAAGACTGGGGATAGTTTGACTGGACACTCTCTTGTCTGGAACCCACAGGGGGAACAAAATAGTGAGACACCTAATACACAAGGAGAAGAGAATTAAAAACAGAAATGAGGGGTATGGGGAGATCATGGATTGAACTGCAGGAGATAGTAAAAGATAGGACAGCTTGGAGTGAGTTGGTTGAGGGCTTATGTAGAAATATGCGAATGCACAAAGAGAGAGAACAATCGTGCACAAAACATAAATAAACTCATGTTCTGTAAGAGTTACAATTTGCCTCCTTGTTTTTTTTTAGATGGTGTATGAAGGAGTGTGCACGTTTCTTGTGGAACACAAAAATTACAGTAGCTCCATCTTCCACGGCCTGAATGAGGACAAAGACTTAATGTAAATTGTGATGTTAACGCCTTGTGCAGCTGTATTTTCACCTATTATGGTAGTTAGTGAAGTTAAATTTGTATGTGTGGCTATGTGAAGTGTTAGGGTCATCACGTGTTGTAGGCCTGCATGCACGGAGAAATAGGGGGTCAGTCTTTCCCTGTCGTGGTGAACGATAAGAGGAGGCATCGGAACCTAGTTCAGCAACGCTTATGCCATTATCAGAATAACATCGTAGCCATAACACCAACGTGGTCTCTATTTAAATCTATATGCTCATCCTATTTTCTGTGCAACTATTCAACATTTCCCTTATAATTTGCTTGTCTGTATCATCTGAAAGAAGAAATTGTCTTAAGCTTGGTGAAGAGAGTTGATATAAGGAAAACGAGGAATGACTGATTGATTGGTAGAGTGACAAGTCACAAGCTAGATTATGACATTCAGTTTTTTTTGGTGCCTAGAAATCCCTCTGTACACTGGATTGGGATCTCTTGTCAATGAAATACTGAAAACTTGTGAAGGAAATATTATCAGATTAGGCCTATGCCAGTTGGCAGGGCACATTATGATGATGATGAAGCTCAGGGAAAAAAAAGCAGGGTATGCAAGACGAGGACTGAAACTTCACATCTTCGGAGAGACATTTTAGGACACAATCAGGTCATGTTCTGTGCTAAATCAATGGCATGATCATTGCTGGACTATGTTCTGTGTTAAATTACAAGGGGCTTCTCATAAGTCTTTAGCCTGACCATGAAGGAGTAGGCGGAGAAAATTGAAATTTGGCACATATATAGCTCATTCAATTTGTAATGGACTGGTTTTCCCGATATGGTGCATGGCACAACACACCCTATTGACCAGATCTGCATATCCAACGGTTTATCAGAACAATGGAGAAATCAGACACCAGGACTGTGATAAAATTCTTGATGTTACAGAGTAAAACACCTACAGAAATACACAGGGAGATGGGGCCAGTGTTTGAGGAAGTCTGTCCTTCGTATGCTTCTGTAAAAAAATTTGTGTTTGCAGTTTAAGTGTGGCCGTTCCCAAGTTGCAGATCTGCCAAGACCAGGACGACCGTCCTCAGAGTGCAATGATGCAAATGCTGCAAAAGTGAAGAAAATCATAGACCAGGATAGGAAAATGACAATTGCAGAGATATCGGGTTCAGCAAATCTGAGTAAGAGTACAGGTTTTAGAATTTTACACAACAGACTGAACATGAGAAAAGTGTGTGCCCCGCGCCTGCTGACATGTGAACAGAAACAAACACGGGTTGATTGCTGTGGCCAGTTGCTCAACATGTGGCGGTCGAAAAACATGTAAAAGACCATGGGGACGGTAGATGAGACTTGGATTCACCAAATCGTAAAAAACAGCTGAAAGGAAATCGTCTTGACAGTGACGAAGATGTCATACTGGCTTGTGATAACTGGATTAGTTCGAAAAATAGGTTGTTTTATTCTGAAGGTCTTTTCAAGGTCACGCAGAGATGGCAGAAATGCATAAATTCAGGTGATGGCTACATTGAGATGGAATAAGCACTGCCAAATTTCAATTTTCTCCGCCTACTCCTTCATGAGAAGCCCCTTGTAATGGTATGATCATTGCTGGACTATGTTCTGTGCTAAATCATGACCTGATTGTGTCCTAAAATGTCTCTCTGCAGATGTGAAGTTTCAATACTGGTCTTGCACACTGTGCTGTTTTCTGAGCTTCATCATCATCATCAACATGTGCCCTGCCAACTGGCGTAGGTGTTCATGTCTCTCCACAGATCTCCGTCCTTGGTGTTCTGGATCAACTCTGCTTCTGATATTCCTCCCACAAGAAGGCACAAGACAGAAAATTCTACAATGGAATTTTTTTTTTTTTTGGTGCTCGCTCGCCAAGCCCATACTCACTACTTCCAGTAGTGCTGGACTGAATTTTGTGCGTGGATTAACTTTCCCTATTAACAGTGTCCTTCGCCATCAGGCTAACCCACTCCGACTTCAGAGATGCTCGTAATTTACGTCCCCAAGTCAAGGACGAAAGGTCACCATTTTAGTCCAACTGTCCAGTGTAGGGGTTGAACACCGTTACCTCGGCATCAGCACACCGGAAATTTAAGAACAAGCATTCTTATCCATTCAGCCATGCTGACCACATACAATGGAATGATCAAGAAGCTTCATGACTAGCCCAAGGACTGAAAAACTTGATGATCATTATTATAGTTAAGTTTTCATTAACAACATGGACAGTTATCTTGTACAACATTCAGTTTATGAAACAAAACAGTTATGAAATTGTCTGATTTTCTAAAATCATTTAATTTCTATATTCTTTCCTTTTCTACCCTAGAATGCAGAAGATCCTATGGTATTCTTATATTTGCATGTACATTTTCCTGATATCCTAAAGCATATCCACTGGGTGGAAGTGCTACTGCTTTTCTAAGGGTTCCCTTGAAACAATAACTATAATAGGTTATAGTTTGAGAATTTATCAGATGTAATAGCATCCCAAGACATGTCATGTCAGATGTAAATTCAAGTTGTAATATGGGAATATTTATTCTGATTTCAGCTATAAAGGCCTGATTGTAGATTTTCAGAAGGGCAATGTGCTAAAATTGGGACATGACGGAATCATACTGAGGTAAGTCTCTAACAGTATGGTAACAGTTCTGTGTTACAAAACTGACAAAGGGTCAATAGTCCTTGTAGTCATATTAGCTTCTAACATACATCCTTCTACTAACAATTCTCTCACTTAAATGAAACTGCTAATAACCTGTTTTGTTTTGTTTTTTAAATATTCTACACTTTTAAATGTTAGAGGAAAATGTAGTCACTTCTGAGAGGCATCAGCTGACACTGAGATTCTGGTCTAGACCCCAGACCTGCCCTTTCCTAAGAATGCTATTAGATTTCTGAGAACAAACAGCTCAGCAGCATTAGAACATCCTGAGCCTCCTTGGCTGAACATTGTGACTTTTCTAATAAGCATTGATGCATCATTAACGCATGAAGTCTATCACTGCACAGTTGAGCATTCCTTTAACAGTTTTTTTTTTTTTCAATCCTGCCTGTGGTAGTCCCATTTCACTAATTTCAAGATGACGTCTTATGGTGCATCTCCACTTAATATGGTCAGATGCATTTATCCCTTAGGTTTTTATGTCTGAAACCAACACTTTCATGTCTCACTTGCACACATCTTTGAATTGGAGCTGTAAGCATGCAGTTTTATCTGTGCCAATACATTGATGTACCGTGTAGTATATACATGGCAAAGTCAGTACATTCTGTGCTGTTTAAACAGCATTTTACAGGCTCATTTGACCAATCATTGAGAGAATCTCAGCATTTTTCACCCTGTGTTGCTTCCAAAGGATGTTAAGGATAGAACAAGAGGCATCGCAAGAGGAAGGTCTTAAGTTAAGTCTATTCTCTTGCTGTGCATGGGTGGCAAAGGTCTCACTACTGTACAAGAGAGGGTTAAATGTTTAAAAAAGGTTATAGGTGAGTGGATTAACTTCATTGCCCTGGATTTTACCCCCCACCTGGCTCAGTCTCTCACCGCAAATTTAGTAAGACATTTGAAAATGGATTTTTTAGGGAAAAACAACTAAACTGAAACATGGTTTTGTGTATATTTTAGGTCCATTCATTTCCAGATTTTCACAAAAGTGATGGAAGACATTGTTTTATGAAAAATAGCTGCAGTTTTGTTTTGTGTTATTCATATCTTTGTCGTAGAGATTAATAATTGTTATATGTTGCGTTTGGGCTTGTTGCTTGCCAAAGTGAGGGAAAGATTGGTCACCAATTCCTCCTTGCTACAAATTGTGATGGGGCTATCACATCACAGACCCATAGCAGGAAACTGCTTGGGGACAATAAGAACACACAGAAATATGAGTTGTTGTTGGGGGACTTGAGGTCAATGAGACAGCACATTAACAAAATCACAGATGTTGATTTTCTTTAGCTTTCAATGCTTATTGTCTAATGTGTTCTCTTATCGTTACTTCTTTCTTCTATTCCCATGAGCGCCAATCAAAGCCTGTGATTTAGAGATTAATATCTCTAATAATAAAAATTCAAAATTAGTCTTCATGTAGTATGCTGAACATTTCTGTTATATTTAAACACAGAAGCCACAAACAATATGTTGCACGATTTATTGCCTGGCATATTTTGCTGCATCTTTTTACATGCACCTGAGTGCATACTGCAGAGTTATGTATCACATAAAGTGTATAAATGAATAATACTTTGGCTGAAACAATTAAAACACATAGCCACAAGTATTGTTTGAATGTTTCCATCTGCTGTATTATATTTCTGTTATATTTGTTGACTGTTAACAGGGCCACACATGGCACTAAAACACTGTCACAGAAGGAGATTGAGAAAGTGTACAGGGGCAGAAAATTTGCTGACTATGAGTCCTTCAAACAAGGAATGAAAAGTTCTGATGGCAGTGAGTGATATAAATATATTATAGCAAATGTTCTTAGTCATTGTTTCATTTGATTCTCATAGTTTTAATTCAGTTTTACATTGTGGTATTAATATTTGTAGTTGAAACAGTTGAAATGAGACAGCATATATTATGTGTTTTGTTGAATTGGTACCTTTACAAATCAAAGTATCTCAATTGAAATATGAAGTAGTAAAGTCTACATTAGAAATACATAGGGATAAGAATACTGAATTTAATCAGCTTATAACCATTGTGGTATGAGTGTGGAATATGGAAGACTGCATTATGATCAACAGTTATGGGAATATGATGTAAAGAAGTTCACCTTTTTACATTATTGATGAGAGTATGCAGTATGGAAGTCCTGTTGTTGAAAGTAATGGTAGAATATAGATGTGTACTTTACTGACAGCCTGTGCGGAGAAAACAGAACAGGTGAAGTATAGCAGCAGACAGTTGTACACACCTTCAGGCATATTGGCGATATAGCGATAGTCTCATATTTTTACGGACCAGTCTGCACTCAGTGAATGATAGTATACATCGACCACCTTTACTTTACTGGAGGCCATTTCCTGGTACACTTTTTAGGCTGGCTCTACCTGAAAGTCCAGGCTAATCGTTTTTTTTTTTTAATTGTTAGGTCCACTTTACCGATAGTAGAAAATAGAATACATGGTAGAGAACAACACTTTATTGACTGTAGTGTTAAATAAATTGTATAAGACACTTTTCAGATTGGTTTCTTTTCTTTCTTTTTTCCTCCACACAAGCACACTTGCATTCAGACACATACGCACATATGAACTGATGGGGGTTTGTCAGAAAAATGTTACATAATTTAATCTTCCTTAATTCGCCATATGAACTGATGGGGGTTTGTCAGAAAAATGTTACATAATTTCATCTTCCTTAATTCGCTTGGTATTGATATTGTCTCTTGTATAAACTTGTATGTGTTTTAGCTCACTCAGTGGGCCATAAAGTGTATTTTTCACGGGTGTTTCTCTTGGCCAGCAGGTTTGTCTAGATATGCCATATTTCCAGTATTGCATAATTAACTTTTTTTTTCTTTTCAGAATGGAGATTTTTTGAAAACTATTTTGACATCCCAGGACTTGTGGCCTTCGCTAAAATAATTGACCATTTTAGAGAGCAGGTACTATTTCTGTCTAACATAGCATGCATTCATTTCAACAGAATCCAGTTTGTAGTGTTTGTTTTGTTACAAACTCTTGTAGTGTTTCTTATGTTATAGACTGTTGTAGTATTTTGTTTTGTTGCAGGCTGTTGTAGTGTATTGTTTTATCACAGGCTGTTGTAGTGTTTGTTTTGTTGCAGGCTGTTATAGTGTTTTGTTTTATCACAGGCTGTTGTAGTGTTTGTTTTTTCACTGACTGTTGTACTGTTTGTCTTGTTGCAGGCTGTTTTAGCATTTACTTTTTCAAAGACTGTTGTAATGTTTGTCTTGTTGCAGATTGTTGTAGTGTTTGTTTTGTTGCAGGCTGTTGTAGTGTTTGTTTTGTTGTAGTGTTTGTTTTTTTCACAGACTGTTGTAATGTTTGTCTTGTTGCAGGCTGTTGTAGCATTTGTTTTTTCACAGACTGTTGTAGTGTTTGTCTTGTTGCAGGCTGTTGTAGTGTTTGTTTTGTTGTAGTGTTTGTTTTTTCACAGACTGTTGTAATGTTTGTTTTGTTGCAGACTGTTGTAGTGTTTATCTTATTGCAGTCTGTTGTAGTGTTT
The DNA here is from genome assembly GCA_014155875.1 of Cepaea nemoralis. Lineage (NCBI taxonomy): Eukaryota > Metazoa > Mollusca > Gastropoda > Stylommatophora > Helicidae > Cepaea > Cepaea nemoralis. Next base: position 71,396 of record JACEFZ010018755.1, on the reverse strand, counting down.
GTCTTATTGCAGTCTGTTGTAGTGTTTGTCTTGTTGCAGGCTGTTGTAGTGTTTTGTTTTATCACAGGCTGTTGTAGTGTTTGTTTTGTTGTAGTGTTTGTTTTTTCACAGACTGTTGTAATGTTTGTTTTGTTGCAGACTGTTGTAGTGTTTGTCTTATTGCAGTCTGTTGTAGTGTTTGTCTTGTTGCAGACTGTTATAGTGTTTTGTTTTATCACAGGCTGTTTTAGTGTTTGTTTTTTCACTGACTGTTGTACTGTTTGTCTTGTTGCAGGCTGTTTTAGCATTTATTTTTTCAAAGACTGTTGTAATGTTTGTCTTGTTGCAGATTGTTGTAGTGTTTGTTTTGTTGCAGGCTGTTGTAGTGTTTGTTTTGTTGTAGTGTTTGTTTTTTCACAGACTGTTGTAGTGTTTGTCTTGTTGCAGGCTGTTGTAGTGTTTGTTTTGTTGTAGCATTTGTTTTTTCACAGACTGTTGTAGTGTTTGTCTTGTTGCAGGCTGTTGTAGTGTTTGTTTTGTTGTAGTGTTTGTTTTTTCACAGACTGTTGTAGTGTTTGTTTTGTTGTAGCATTTGTTTTTTCACAGACTGTTGTAGTGTTTGTCTTGTTGCAGGCTGTTGTAGTGTTTGTTTTGTTGTAGTGTTTGTTTTTTCACAGACTGTTGTAGTGTTTGTTTTTTCACAGACTGTTGTAGTGTTTGTTTTGTTGTAGCATTTGTTTTTTCTCAGACTGTTGTAATGTTTGTCTTGTTGCAGATGGTTGTAGTGTTTGTTTTGTTGCAGGCTGTTGTAGTGTTTTGTTTTATCACAGGCTGTTGTAGTGTTTGTTTTGTTGTAGTGTTTTGATTTATCACAGGCTGTTGTAGTGTTTTGTTTTATCACATGCTGTTGTAGTGTTTGTTTTTTCACTGACTGTTGTACTGTTTGTCTTGTTGCAGGCTGTTTTAGCATTTATTTTTTCACAGACTGTTGTAATGTTTGTCTTGTTGCAGATTGTTGTAGTGTTTGTTTTGTTGCAGGCTGTTGTAGTGTTTTGTTTTATCACATGCTGTTGTAGTGTTTTGTTTTATCACAGGCTGTTGTAGTGTTTTGTTTTATCACAGGCTGTTGTAGTGTTTTGTTTTATCACAGACTGTTGTAGTGTTTGTTTTATCACAGGCTGTTGTAGTGTTTTGTTTTATCACAGGCTGTTGTAGTGTTTGTTTTTTCACTGACTGTTGTACTGTTTGTCTTGTTGCAGGCTGTTTTAGCATTTATTTTTTCAAAGACTGTTGTAATGTTTGTCTTGCTGCAGATTGTTGTAGTGTTTGTTTTGTTGCAGGCTGTTGTAGTGTTTGTTTTGTTGTAGTGTTTGTTTTTTCACAGACTGTTGTAGTGTTTGTTTTGTTGTAGCATTTTTTTTTTTCACAGACTGTTGTACTGTTTGTCTTGTTACAGGCTGTTTTAGCATTTATTTTTTCAAAGACTGTTGTAATGTTTGTCTTCTTGCAGATTGTTGTAGTGTTTGTTTTGTTGCAGGCTGTTGTAGTGTTTGTTTTGTTGTAGTGTTTGTTTTTTCACAGACTGTTGTAGTGTTTGTCTTGTTGCAGGCTGTTGTAGTGTTTTGTTTTATCACAGGCTGTTGTAGTGTTTTGTTTTATCACAGACTGTTGTAGTGTTTTGTTTTATCACAGGCTGTTGTAGTGTTTGTTTTTTCACTGACTGTTGTACTGTTTGTCTTGTTGCAGGCTGTTTTAGCATTTATTTTTTCAAAGACTGTTGTAATGTTTGTCTTGTTGCAGATTGTTGTAGTGTTTGTTTTGTTGTAATGTTTGTTTTTTCACAGACTGTTGTAATGTTTGTTTTTTCACAGACTGTTGTAATGTTTGTTTTGTTGCAGACTGTTGTAATGTTTGTCTTGTTGCAGACTGTTGTAATGTTTGTCTTGTTGCAGGCTGTTGTGGTATTTCTCTTGTTGCTGGCTGTTGTGATATTTGTCTTGTTGCAAACTATTGTGGTGTTTGTTCTGGGCTGTGGGGCACTAATTGCACATGATGCTCTAAGTGTGGCACATTCCCATTCTTAGGCCACAAACAACAGATCTTTAACACATGTATCCAGGCCGAGGGTAGTCGAAAGCCAGATGTGGTGCCTCACTTCACGAGACAGAGTCATACACCTTTCTAGGTAGCAGTGTAGACAAAGATGGGGAAATAGGTAAAGATATCAAGATAATACAAAAGGCAAGAAGAACATTTATTGCACTAATAAATTTGTGGAAGTCAAAATAAATTAAACTTAGAACCAAACTTAAAATGTGTTAACTCAAATGTTAAATCAGTACTACTACATGGATCAGAAACATGGACAATGACTAAAATGATTACAAATAAACTACAAACATTCATTAATTGGTGCCTGCACAAAATAAAAGAGCTAAAATGCAATGGCAGAATCGCAGACGAGGAGCTCTTGTAGAGAACTAGACAGACAGCAGCAAATCATGAGGTGAAAAAAAGACACCGGCTGCTAAATTGGGCATACATGGAGATAAACCTGACAATAGTATAAATAGACAAGTCTTAGTTTGAAATCCACAGGGCAAAACAAAAGACATGGAGAAGAGAAGCAGAGACAAATGAAAAATATGGTGAAGACATAGATGGAGTTGCATGAGATAGCTAAGGATAGGGCAGCTTGCAGTGGGTTGGTTGAGTGCCAATGTCCCGGTGGGGGATCAAGGGCGAAAGGAGAAACACTTGGGCTCCACCATGATAGCGTAGTGGCTAACATACTTGCCTATCAGCCCAGAGCCATGGGTTTGAATTTCCATTAAGATGGAATGTCCTTGGGCTGCCAGATCTACCCAGTCTGAAATGGGCACTACGAAATGTCCTGGGAAGTAAAGGCAACCAGTGTGGTATTGACCACATGATCAGCTGATCGCCAGGTGGTCTGTAAAAATGTGAGGCTAGTACCATATACTCATTATGCTTCAAGGTGTTGAAAAGAGTCCTTTACTTGTAACACTTGGAATTCAACATCACTCATTTGTTGCAGCAGTAGGGAGGTTCACGTGGGGACAACATTGAAGGTATCTGCACCACTGAAATAAGCAGCATTATTACACCATGACACCTTCTGAGGAAGACTGAGCTAATTTGGCTCTGCCCTTAGTGCTATTGCATTCTAGATAATCATTCAGTCAATAATTAAATATTTCAAAACAAAGACATTGAGATGGTGTATCACTTAATTCCTTTATTAACAACCTGTTAAAAATACACCATTTACAATGTCCTCTCTGTTGTGCCTCCACATTGAAGTAACAGAGAGATCTGCATGTTTTGGTGATCCCAAGAGCCATGCTGACAGTAGCAAACATACTGGTAGGTTCTCACAGGTCAAGGGATAGGGGCCAAATGAAGTGACGCAAACCTGCTGCCTTGTAGGTAAGTTGGGGACAGTCAGAGGCTAGGGAAAGCAAAACTGCTTGTCAAAATCAGATGACTATGCCACTGACTTGACAAAACAAAGCAGTGTAACTCCTTTATGCTGATGATGTACAATTTGTTCCCTGCAGAACATCCATGAGAGCTCCAGCACCTACGAACACGTGTGGGCAGATGTCCTATCAGCATTAGAGGACATGTATTCACCTTCACATTTTGCAGGTAGTCTCGTTTGTTTGTTCTGACTTCTATTTAGTAGTTAAAATAGTGGGGTTAGGGGTCATAACTCGTCCAGCCCTGGATTAATTAAATTATCTCTTAACCCTTTACAGGGCAGACTGCTTGTCCGTTTTTTAGCCCTGAACGGGCAAGATTTTTTCAGGTTCTGAAAAATTTCGGGTTGCGTTAGTAAAAACATCATAAATAAGGTGTTAGTCAACCGATTTTAGTTAAATAAATAACACAATGAAGGGAAAAGCATGCAGAATATGTCACACATGTGATTGTTGTTGATAATCCATATATGAACACAAATATTTACGAAATACAGCATGCTGTTTGTGATTTTCCGTCATCTGTACGGCAATTTACAAACACGTTTTCAGAATCATAATCACTTTCTTTACAGTCCGACTCAGACTGCTAATGCAAAGTAACGCTTTGTGACTGATCTCTAGTTCCGATTAATAGTCAACTTCGTGCCCTTTAATGTCACTTAAATTGAACCTAGCGAAATCTCGGCTATCACTTGAAGAATCGCCGAAATCCGTTTTGAAAAAGTAAGCGTAAAAACCCCGAAAATTATCAAAAAAAAGTCCGTAAAAGTCCGTTCAAATTCATAGTCGGCGCTTACAAATGGCGGCCACGTTGTCAAGCTATCGGCGAAAGCGAAAGTAGCCGTCGGAAGTATCGTAAGGCTGAGAAATTGCGTTTTTACAATGCATAATAGTATCAGACGGAATCGACCGAAATGCTCGTTAAAGGCACCGGCTGCAAATGGCCGTTCCGCCCTGTAAAGGGTTAAAGAAAAAACAAATTGGTGTCAGTAATAAAAAGCTGAGAGGTCTATGTAGCCACAGGGTTTAATATGGTTACACTACAACTTCCTTCTGCACTGGCGGCGACGTAGGGCATTTACTCCCTACTCTAGTTGGTTGGATTTCGATGTTGGCTTCTCGTTCAGAAAGACTGTGGCATTTTACTGAATATCAGCCTGAGGTTGATCGCAGTGTCCTGCAAAGGACTCGTAACTAAACAAGTCCATGTCGGGACGTTGTGCCTAAAAAAAATAGGCTTGTAAGTATGGCTAGTGATGTTCATAATTGTTTTGTTTCCTCCTGGTTATATTTTTTTTTTACATTTTTGCTGTACAGTTATATATTAGGTAAGTAAGGTCCCTTTTATATGCTTAATACGATTTGGACATAGGGTACTAGACCCATATTTGTACAGACCAAATGGCCCTCAGTGGTCGGTATCATGCCAACCACCTGTACTTTTCCTGGCACTCATTTTTGCTGGGTTGACCTGAGAGTCCAGATCAGTTGTTAGACAATTCAAAACCACCCTGTTGTGAATCACACCCGCCACCACCTGGGCCTGATCTCAGCTAGTCCATGTGTGCTGTACTGAATCATGGCTTGGTTAGATTCTGATATGCCTGTACAGATTTGGTCTTGCGCACACTGCAGGCTTATGGGCTTGGAGAGGGGAAAGAGAGCTCCCCCAACACAGTCCCTGTGGAGATGGTACTGGGTCATGAGGTAAGTCTCCACACCAACCTTACCCCGATACATGCTTTTACTGGATCCGATTTTTTTGTTTGGTGGCATTCGTTCATTTTGAACTCAAGTGTAGTCCATATACGTGCTACAACTTATAGTGCACTAGACTTATTTTTGCGTGTGGATTAGCTTTCCATATTACCAGTGTCCCTCGCTATCAGGCGAACCCACTCCGACTTCTGAGCTATTTGTAATTTACATCCCCAAGTCAAAAATGAGAAGCCAGCATTTTAGTCCAACTGACCCGGTGCAGGGGTTGAACACGCTAGCTGGGCATCAGCACATCAGAAGATTAAGAAGGGGTGCTCTTATCCATTCAGCCATACTGACCTCCACTGGCACACATGACCTGAACGTCAATGCACTGGACTTGAAAGGGTGAAAACTCAGTCTTCCAGAGGGTTCATAGCCAGCCAGTGAAACATGACAGAAAATCTGTATATCTCCTAGTTGTGTAACATATAATTAGTTTATGTCGCTGTCAGTGGCTTGGGGAATGTTTGCCAGCTTCTCGATATACCGAGTCCAGGGTTTGAAAACAGTGGCGCGCGATTAGGAACCAGGCCGTTTTGCGTTGATTTCATTGAAGTGTCGGCCTTTCAGAAAGCAATGACTAACTACTGAATGTTAAAAAGCTGAGTAAATCACAAACAGCCAATAAATGCTGGGGTTGATTGCAATATCCTGTAAAGCTGTAAAGGACATACAGCTAATGTTTAATCGGTTTATATTTATTTGACTTCTTCCATTTGCAGAGTGTAAAGGGCATTTCTTCAAACACATGACAAAAGACATGAATAGATATGCAACACCTGCCAGCCAGCAGGTGAAAGACTGGCTGAGAGCTTTACGGCAGAGTAAGAGGAAGTTGTTCCTGCTGACTTCTTCATATCCAGATTTTGCTGCTCATGTCATGAACTATATTTTGGGGTAATGACAGTAATGTTTTGTTCATGTTTTCATTAAGGTAATACAATTAGTAAGAGGTTACAGATGCAGTTAATAATCCTGCATACCGCGTTAGAAACACAGCTGTGGGCGATTTGGCTGCAGACCGCCTTGCATTGGTTTTTTGTGAAATTGGTATAAGTGCTGGTCATTCAGAAAACAATGGCAAACTACTGAACATAAACTTGCCAAGAGATCACAAACAGCCAAATAATTATGGAGTTTATTGCAACGTCCTGTAAAGGATATGCAACTAACTTTTTAACTAAATACAGTTAATATTATAGTTTATTGCTAGAATCATTGTAGTTTGTCATTATTATGGATGGGTTTCATATTTGTTATCAATCATCTTTTTTTCTGTATAGTAATTTTGTTACCACTAGTTGGCCACAAGTTTTAGAATCAACTGAAAGGATAATGATGAGCAATCTGTGACATGTTCATTTTGTTTTACATAAGGAGTTTTATATAGACTGGACCAAATTTTCTGTGTGAAATAGCTTTCCCTATAACCAGTGTCACTTGCCATCAGGCAAACCCACTGTGATCTCTGAGGTACTTGTGATTTACATTGCCTAGTAAGGATGTGCATTATCCCCTCTTGGTGGCAACAAGTCAGAAGGATCTACAGGAAATGATAGATACAGTGGTTGTAGACAGTGAAAAATGGGTCTTAGTTTTAATAAAAGAAAGACATAGTGATATGAAATAAACAGATTGTGCCTAAATGTGCATTTAAAGTACAGGACGTTATTTTGGGGCAAGTGCAGAAATTCAGATATCTAGGCACATGGATAACATCAGATGGAAGATGCATCACTGAGATAAAGAACAGAATAGGACAAGCAAAAACTGCATTCTATCAAATGAAGAACATTTCGTGCAATAAGTCATTGTCCTAGTGAGTTAGTAAAAGAGTCCTTGCATGTTACATAGAACCAGTTTTAACATATGGCTGCGAATCCTGTACAATTAGTAAACAGGTGAACAAATCCCTGGAAGCTTTGGAAATGTGATTTTATAGAAGAATGCTGAAAATTAATTGGACAGTCACAACAAGCAATCAGGATGTTTTAAGGGAAGCTGAGTAACAAAGACAACTTATCACAAACATCAGCAAGAAGCAGTCATCATTCTTGGTCACATTATGAGAAGACAAAAACTGGAACATGTTGTGACAACCGGAAAGATTTGTGGAAAGAGAGATAGAGGAAAACAGCGGGAGAAGATTCTTGACAGTCTTGTGTCATGGCACAGAAGGGAATCAACACACGAATTGATCCATGACGTCGGAAATCGTAATTTGTGGAGAGGCATGATTGCCCACAGCAGCTGGCAAGGCACTGGATGATGAGTCAAGGATGAGAAGTCATCATTTTAATCCAACTGACCGGTGTAGACATTAAACACCCTACCTCAGCATCAGCACACCGGATGTTTAATAATGAGCTGTCTTATCCATTCAGCCATGCTGACCTCATGGAGGATAAATGAGGATGGGTGGTGTGGAGAGGGATGGGGCAGCTTGGTGTGAGTTGGTTGAACAACTGTGCTGCGGGGAAGAACAGACAGCAGTAGAAGAGGGCTGTATTATCCTGCTATTTCTGCTTTTGTTTACAGCTTTTCAGTGAGTGACTTAACATTGTTAGTAGTTTTTGGACATGAGTAATGTCCTGTATAGGAATTTGACACGTGTGATCTCCTTTCGTCAGATCTTAGTCAGATATGACTGAGCTATCGTATGATAGTAGACGGTACTACCTGCTTTCTGTTAGCGCCAAATGTTGGGCGGGGCTCACCAAACCCGACACCCCACATTGTGCCAACGGCTTCGGGTGGAGGAGTGCAGTGCAACCTAACGACTAAATGTCATGGCAGGGCAGGCCCTAAGCCTTGGTCGGCAACTGGTCTAGGATAAAAGCTCCGATAGGCGGACAGTTAGAGCATTGCTTTGCTGATCCGGCAGCTTCTGCAGCTTGTCATGTTCCAGGCGTAATGGTGTTACCTTTCCTCTGGAGTAAACTATGCAGGCTGAGAGAGGGATCATGCTCCATGGGCAACACATGGTCTCTAAACTTAGCCCAGGCTTAGTGTTATGGAGAGGTATAACTCCATTTTACAAACTATTGTCTGTCAAGAAGGCAAGGTGCCAGTCGATCTCCTTTATAGGAATTTCACATGAGTGATCTCCTGGCATCTATTTTGGGATTTTTTTAATTGTTTTTATTTCTTTCTTTTTTTTTTACTTAGATCTATATGTATTTTGTTAATTACTCTATCTTTCTTTGCGTCTTGTCTAGGTCTGATTGGAGGTCTTATTTTGACCTGATCCTAACTGGTGGGAGAAAACCCAGATTTTTTACAGAATCAAAACCATTTGTTGAAGTTAGTAAGTAAACACTTATCAATATCTGATCTAGCGAGATTGTTTATTGCTTTTATAAAGTATTGACAAGTGTTAGATAGGGTTGTTTACTATCAACTGATATTTTCAATTTGTACAGCAAAATAATAGTGAGATCCATACGAGACATGCCAGGAATATCGGTTGGTGGATGCCAGGAATATCGGTTGGTGGATGCCAGGAATATCGGTTGGTGGATGCCAGGAATATCGGTTGGTGGATGCCAGGAATATCGGTTGGTGGATGCCAGGAATATCGGTTGGTGGATGCCAGGAATATCGGTTGGTGGATGCCAGGAATATCGGTTGATAGATGCCAGGAATATAGGTGGGTGGACATTATGTAAATAACCTGCTGTATGCTGATGACAGGGTCATGGTTGAAACTGAAATGCATTTACAAGAACTGATAGATATAAATACAACAGAAAGTCAAAACAAGTCGGAATAAAATTAAAACAGAAGTTATAGTAATTGCAAAGAAAAAAATGTCTTCCAAAATTTAGCATTAAAGTGAAAGAAACTAGCCTGAAATAAGTCAGTATATTTAAGTGTTTGGACACTTTGATAACAGCAGAATGAAGATGTATTAAGAAGGTTAAATAGAGAATAGTCCAAGCAAATGCTGCATTTACAAGATAAAGAATATTCTCTGTAATTTATTTTTATCAGTCGAGGTGAAGAAAAGAGTTCTTTGGAGCTATATTGAGCCAATCCTGATGTATGGAAATGAATCATGGACAATTAGCAGACTAATGAGAAATTATGTGGTGCAGATATGTGGCTGTATAGAAAAATGATAAGACCATGGATAGATAAAAAGCATAGAGAAAATATTTTGAAAGAAATTAACTCACAAAGAGAACTTGTTTCTCACATCGGAAGAAGACAGTCCACATTCTCTGGGTACATTATGAGAAGGGGAAAGCTAGAGTAGGAGTATATCATGGCCTCGGGAAAGTTATAGGGGAGGCAAGGCAGTGGGAAATTGAGAGAGAACATGTGGGACAGTTTGACATCATGTCATGGAGGTACATCGTTATCAGACATGAGACGGAAGGTTTCGACACATGATCACTAATGCCACATGTCATGGACTATCAGAAAAAAGAACTGGATGACGAATCTGTTAACAAACCTGATTGGTTAACTCGATTAAAGAAAATGTGTTCATTACACTGTGAAACTATCTGTTGGCGTTCCAATCTCTGTTTACATTTTTTTAATGCATTTTACGCTGGGTCAGTCTGGGATCCCAGGTCAGTTATAAAACATCCACCTGGATGGGGACATATGACTGCAGAGCTGTCAGGCAGTTATGCTAGCCTCTTGCTACCATGGCTCTCTTTTGCAAATGAAACTGATAAATTCCCTGAAAATTAATTCATTGCTAAAATCACAGGCTCAATAGTGTAAAGGCTAGACACTCACCTTCTGACCCTGAGGTCATGGGTTCGATCAAAAGCTGGGCGAATTTGGATTTTTAAAAATTGACCTGGGCTTCCAGGTCAGCCTAGCCCAAAATTGGTAACAGGAAATGTCTTGGGAAGGAAATGTCTTGGGAAGGAAATGTCTTGGCTGGTGTGATTCTGACCTCTGTACCCACCATGTGCCAATTGATCTATAAAATATGGGTCCATCTAGCACCTTAAGGCATGAATAGACTTCTGTGCTTTACTTTTTTTTAAAAACACGATTAGTAATTCACTAGTCTTTCTTCAGTTGTGTGTACATTGTTTTATCTTTGTTGCTACTAAATTCTCTCATACGTCACTTTGCAGGACATGTAATGATGATGATGATGATGAAACATTTTATGATACATACAATATCTCCCATGAGACTACTTCTATAATTTTTGATGTCTTGAAAGTCGTCATTGTATACAATCCATGCTGTGTGATCAGGGTCACGATGTTGACCAGCAGCCTTCAGTCACGTATGCTTCCAGTCATCTCCACTACAGATGGTTTCTCCATGCCATGATGTCATTTGTTCAGCATCTTCTTTCTGGGTCTTTCCTTGTCTCACTTCTTCTCCAGCCTTTCTATTATCATGACATTTCCAGTTGACCCCTTCTCATGAGATGTCCAAAGTATACAGACTGACTGTACCTGGCATGAGTAATCAATTCTTTCTGTGAGTTAGTTTCTGTCAAAATGCCTCCTATACTCTCAGAATCTACCCAACGTGTTTTCTGCATTCTTCTATAGAATCACATCTCAGCTGCCAAATGCCTTTGCTTCCCATACCATGTCATGGTACCTATTTTGACTGCGTCGACCTGGAATTTAAAAATCTGCCTTGATTGCAGATATAATGGCACCTTTTTGCATCATTGTTTTCCTTGCTATAGTTTCATAGGTACTTCCTTTATATATTAAACCAAAACCTTTCCTCCACTACCCAAGGGTACAGAAGTGCTTTATGGCATCCTTATTGTTGCTATAATTACACAGATGCTGTCTTGTTATGCCAACAACATGACTTATGAGATACCCCATGAGAATGATTGGAACTCTTCAGAATCTTCAGAACAGTAGGTTGCCGTGCTAACACTCTTCAATAAAGTCATCCATTGTGCTAAAATACTGTGTTAAAATAACAACAAAATGCATTGTACTGTTTATTATAAACTTGTTTCAGAGAATCAAAAACTGGGACAGGAAGTCAAGAAACTCAGGATAGGGGGAGAATACTGCCATGGAAACTACTCTGATCTTATGGTATTTCTCAGGGAAGTCACTGGGAAGCAAGATCCCCAGGTAGCTGTCTTGTTTAAAACAGTGTGTTCCCTTCGTGAATTTAAACATTCATTTTCTTTTCATTGTTCTCATTTTTTCATCTTTCCATTCTTCTCATCCCATTCTAATATGTAATGTAATCACTATGCGTCTTCCCTGTGCTTATGTTTTGGTATTTGTTTGCTGAGGAAGGCTAATTATCGCAGCATCCTATGTTTTCCATAATTGTGATCTGTAAAGCTGCTCTACTTTGTGTTATTTTATACTGTTTACATTTCCTTAGCCATTCTGCAATTCCTCTGATTTTCATAACTGTTAAGTGCTTTGGGGTAGATGTGTATTGTGATTATTGATATTGTTTGATGTCATAAATATTTTGTTTCAATCATAATTGTTATTTTGCTATTGCGATCCTCTGCAATAATTTCACTCATAAAGGGAAACTTCTGCATTTGTTCAGTTGTCTAGTTAATATTTACACCCTGGGTTTGTGTTTTATGTATTTCAGTATGATTTTAATAAAACTTAAATGAACATATTCTCATGTGGAAATACCACAATTGATGACCACAGAAAATACTTCAGCTGATCTGAAACGGTCATCTACAGGTGATCTACTTTGGTGACAATCTGTGGGCTGATGCTTGGCCATCCAAGACACTCGGTGGCTGGAACTCTGTGTTGGTGCTGGAAGAGATGGATGCAGAAGGGTACGTAGTGTCCGACGGCACAGTTCCAGGGCACGAAATAATCGTAGACGACCCAAGCAAACCCTTGTCCAAGCAGAAGATAAAATATGAGGTATGGCTTGTTCAGACAGAAACTGATCATTAAGTTCATTAATGTAAACTCATGTTGTACGAACCAGACCATCTCATAAGTAAATGACCCTTTTACTCACCTTAAGTCTTATTGGGCATATGGGGTTAAACCTATATTTGGATAGACCAATCAGCAGTTGTGGATAATCTGGTCAGGCTAAACCTATATTTGGATAGACCAATCAGCTGTTATGGATAATCTGGTCAGGCTAAACCTATATTTCGATAGATCAATCAGCAGTTGTGAATAATCTGGTCAGGCTAAACCTATATTTGATAGACCAATCAGCTGTTATGGATAATCTGGTCAGGCTAAACCTATATTTGGATAGACCAATCAGACGTTGTGAATAATCTGGTCAGGCTAAACCTATATTGGATAGACCAATCAGCTGTTATGGATAATCTGGTCAGGCTAAACCTATATTTGGATAGACCAATCAGCCATTGCGGATAATCTGGTCAGGCTAAACCTATATTTGGATAGACCAATCAGCAGTTGTGGATAATCTGGTCAGGCTAAACCTATATTGGATAGACCAATCAGCAGTTGTGGATAATCTGGTCAGGGTAAACCTATATTTGGATAGACCAATCAGCAGTTGTGGATAATCTGGTCAGGCTAAACCTATATTTGGATAGACCAATCAGTTGTGGATAATCTGGTTTCAGTTTTTTAAAAATCTGCCCCGATGTGGACTTGAACCCATCACCACCTGGTGAGCTTCTAGCCACTATGCTACTGTGGCTCATGGGTCATCAAGTGTAATCAGTAACTCCCTACACAGGTAATGATGACAATGGGAGTTGGCAGTAAGCTTTTGCTTAGTTTATAGTTTGGTTTTGGTTAGTAAAGGATCGCTTTCATTACACACAAATATCTCCATAAGGGCTCAGTCTCCTCCCATAGATCACACAAGGAGAATCTTAATACAGTGCACAAACTCTGCAGCACTGACAAGCATCCTTATATGTGCAAAGCAGAATTACACAGGCTATAAATTGTGCGTACACAGCATTTTTAATTTAGAAATATTGCCTAGACAGCGGCTTTTTCGGCATGCTCTTTTAAATTTCCAACTGTTGCACGATTTTAGCGTGAGCACAGTCCCTGTAAATTTGTCACCCTTATCTGAGAAAGTTAGATGTCAGATCCACAGCGTTTGGGGGAGTATACCATGCTTTGTCTTATTTTTTGGAAACTCCAATCAGTCATCGCCATGACTGGATTTCAGCATGGCCGACTGCTGGATGAGAGCACTTGCTCTTATACTTCCGGTGTGCTGATGCTGAGGTAGCGGGTTCAATCCTTACACCTGTCAGCTGGACTACAATGTTGATGTTGACTTCTCGTCCTTGACTTGGGGACGTAAATTATAAATAACTCTGAAGTCGACGTGGGTGCGCCTGACATTGAGAGACACTGGTAATAGAGAAAGCTAATCAACACACAAAGATCAGTCCAGGGCACTGCCCAATAGTAGCACATGTGTGGATTACACTTGAGTTCAAAGCGAGTGAGCACAAACAAAGAAGAGAGAGAAATCACCATGGCTGGTCTGCTTGAGCCTGAGATGGATGCCTTGACCTCTAATTTATTATGTCCTTACAGTGATTACTTTAGTATTGAGGAAAGCCAGACGGACATAATCAGGCCTCATGTTGGTACAATTATTATTGGGACTCTTTGCTGGCTGTTGCAGATGAGGACAGAGTGTGTTTGGATTTGTCCCGAGTGCTGTGATCTCGGTTCTTAACTCAACTAAATTCAACTCAACTCTTGGTATTGAATGAGTTTCATTGTTGCCTTGTGGTTTTTACTCATATGTGCATGTACACACATGCATGAAAGAGAGGGAAATAAGTGTCCGTTGTTAGTTTTACATTTCAATAGACATGCAATAGCTTATATATATGTTTTATATTTTACATGGACATAATTAACCCTCTTTAAAAGAAGAGGTATGGGAATTCTTTAACAAGAAATTTACATTATGAGTAAACAAATCCTGTATTAGCTCCTCACATCCTTTAAGAGTTAGTCATCTACATATTAGTGACTTTTGGCTTCTAATTAACACAGCATAGCTCCCTAGTCACGGCAGAAGAAATGGAGCTAATGGTCAGTGACTTCTGGGGATCCATTTTTCTGGATGAGAACTCAACATCTGATGGTATTGTGTCACAGTCTAGATTTTCCTTGGAGGCCAGACAGATGAACACAGCTTTCGGGGATCTTATATCACAGTATTCAGATATATGTGTACCCAGCATTGAATATTTATCAGGTACAGCTTATTGATTCTTAATTGTTAAATTATTTGGTTTAATCTTTAGCTAATATTGATATAGTTCTTAGTTCTTCTCCTTCATTTTACTTTCCTTCCTGACCACTCCAGTGTCGAAAATTAGCTGACCTGCAAGGCAAACTCCTTCCGCCACACCCTAATACCAGCAGCACATTTTATTGCCACAAGTGAGGATGACATGCACACTTTGTCAGAGAGGCTATAGGCTGCCACAGCTACATGCTAATAGCTACAGGGATGATTACATTTGGGAGCTGTGGTATCGCACTGGCTAGCATGCTTGTCTGCCAGCCTAGTGGTCATGTTTTTGAATCCACATCAAGACAGATTTTTTTATGTTGACTTGGCTTTCTAGGTCAGCCCAGCCTGAAATAGTACCAGTAGATGTCATGGGAAGCAAAGGTGGCCGTCATGATATTTATCATAACATTATTTGAGTGGTCTATACAAATATGGTGCTGGCGTCATATACGCAATACACTTCAAGGTGTAAACGGGTCCTTTATCATCACATTCATTCCCATACCTTTATGCGGGTTTCTTCTTCTTCTTCTTCTTCTTCTTCTTCTTCTTCTTCTTCTTCTTCTTCTTCTTCTTCTTCTTCTTCTTCTTCTTCCTCTTCTTCTTCTTCTTCTTCCTCTTCTTCTTTTTCTGCGTTCATATGGAATATTTTTTGGATGTAATTGCGTTGTGCCTGTTTACAGCAGAGCTGCGATATTTGCACATTTTGGCTGACACATCTGACTTCTGCAGGCATTTGTTGAACGGGTTAACCTTCCCGGGTTATGCTGGTTTTAAATACACACTTTACTTCATCTTCACATTCATGCCCATACCTTTATGTTGGCTTTAAATACAAATTTGATTGTTATTTGGAGGACATTGACAGCTTCACACAGCTTGTCTATGACTGGGGTTGTTGAGTGTCACACATATACACAAAGCACTTAGGCAGAGGCGTGCGATAAATCATAAAACCGTATACATCAGTATCAGAATAACATAGACCAATATAGAAATGCGTTGCATAAAGATTTTTAATTGAATAGTTCAAACTGTATTTTGATTTTGCTGCTTATGCCACCCCCTTAAGGTGCCGCCTGATGTGGCCACCTCTCTGTATCATAGCACGGCACGGCCCTTTCTGTTAGACACTTGCAGCAAATGTTACTTTACCAAGTTCACAGTGACATGCATCAGTGTCTCCTATCTTTAGTTTAGATGTCTTGGTTTTAAATAAAACATTTCCTGTGGTACAATATGTGTGAGCATGAGTCCGAAGATGAAATGTCCCCGTGAATACTGTTCTCATTGTGACTGCTTACTCCAGCATCATACTTGTATGTGTGTGTATGTGCATGCTCATGCACATGTGGAAATAATAGAACTGTCACGGAGTTTTATCAACAAACTAAACAGCTGTTATCGTCTTCATCTGCAGCCCTTTACCCTGACTTTTTTTTTCGTTCTTGTTCACTCTCTTTTGAACTTAAGTGTAGTGTACACACAAATGTTGCTGCTACTAGTAGTTACTACAAGGAAGTGTACTGGGATGATTTTGTATGTAGGCTAGCTTTTCCTATAACCATTGTCACTCACCATCAGGTGAACCTACTCTGACTTTTGAGGTACTTATAATTAACGTCAAGTCAAGGACAAGAGGTCAATATTTAAGCCCACCTGACCAGCATGTGCAATGATCCCCCTTATTACAGTCACCAGAGAAAGTTTAATTGCGCACATTAAACCCTTCAGCCGGGTCGACTTTAGATAAACAATAGGCCTTTAACCAACTATTATCATTTTTTACTTACTACTACTGCGGATTCCCTCCATGTCCTCCCCAAGTTCAATCAATAATGTGCCATCTCCACATTGAAGGTTGGCTGCAATTGATCTCCAACACTGTCTGTCTCTCGCCTTGATTGTACATTCTGTCTTGTTGCTGTTCGCCCATCTCTTGGGTTATCTTCCGCCCATCTCTTGGGCTATCTTCCCACTTGTATTGTTATCTACTCTTGCTCGCTTACCTTCAACCTTACCCTCCAATATGTTTTTTATAACAGTGTTATGTTTTTAATGTGGCCAAAGTAATTCACTTGCCTCTTTTTTATTTCTTTCATCAACTCTCTTTTCATTCCCAGTTTTTCTAGAACCTCTGTATTTTATTGTTTTTGTTTCCATGAAATATGGCATATTCTTCTGTATATCCATATCTCTAGGGCCTCTATTCAACTTTCTAATTGCTTGTTCAATGTCCAGACTTCCATGTCATGTAGTATTGTTGAACATATATATACAGTGGTACTTCGGGTTACGAACGCCTCAGGTCACGAACAATTCAGGTTACGAACAATAACTTCGAACATTTTATGTCTCAGGTAGCGAACAGTGCCTCGGGTTACAAATGAAGGCGAGAGAGAGCAAGGTGTAACGTTGGAGACAAACGATCGCGTACAGTACAAGCAGTAGTACAGATGAGCTTGTGGATCTTCAGAATGAACAGCTAAAGACATTAAAGGAGGAGCAGTCGTCTGATAATAAGGAATCAGTGACCATTCCAACTTCCAGGATTAAAGAAATTTGCAGCAAGTGGGCAGACGTCGAAGACTTCATTGTGAACCATCAACCAAACAAACTTGTTGCTAACAGGGCAGTAAATCTGATGAATGATAACACTATGGCCCACTTCTGAAAGATTCTCCAGCAAAGGAAGCAACAAATTTCCCTTGATAGTTTCTTGGTGTAGAAAGATTCACAGTCGACTGCCAAGAAACAGCAACAAGATCCTCCTGAAACTAATGATTCGGAATAACAAAGAAAGTGACAAATTTCCTATGATCGTTTTCTTGGTCATAAAGATAGACTAAATCTCTTTTTATTTTACATTTAATTCATTTGATTGTTTTCTTTTTCTTTATTTAATACGTGAAGTACACGTATTCTTTGCATTACGTCAGATAAACGACCGGATGTTAATAAAAAAGAACGATACTTTCATCTTTATTTCACTGATTTCAATGTTTCGGGTTACGAACCAAGTTCTGGAACGAATTAAGTTCGTAACCCGAGGTACCACTGTATAACATTTAACAATTCTCATTTTTAATGCATTGTTAATTTCTCTAGATGTTAGTACTGATTTCATGCTGTTGAAAGCATTTTTGGCCATCCCTATTCTCTTTTTGATTTCTATTTCACATCTGCCATCATCTGTTATTACATATCCACGATAGGAGAAACTTGTTACTTGTTCTAGTATCTCCCCGTTTACTGTGATATTTATTGATGACCCAATTTTTTAGATGTTAATATCTAAGCCACATTTTGCACTATGCCTCTTTACTTGTTCCACTAGGTTTTGTAACTCTTGCTCGCTTTCTGCTGGTAACACAGTATCATCAGCATTAGCTAAGATTGTTTATGATTCTCCCATTGATGTTATATCCAGGTATTTTGACTTTTTAAAGAATTCTTTCTGTGTATATGTTGAACAGCTCTTGGATAGTGTGATGAAAATTGATGTTTTCAAATCCTTGGATATATCATTACATAATTCTGTGATAATCTCAATGCCAGAGCTGGATAATGATTTTATCATTTCCGTTGTTACCTTGTCAGGACTTGCAGCCTTTTCTTGTTTCTTCTTTTTAATAGCCTTCTCTAATTCAGCTTTTAATACGTTTGGTCCATCTTGAGTATTATACAATGTTGGTTTATTGACCCTGCTGTCCTAAAATAAATATTCTGTGTATTCTATCCATCGTTTTATTATATAAGCATTATCAACTATCATTTCTCTATTGTCTCCTCTGATACAACTATTTCCTATTATATGTTATTCATCTTTTATCTCTAATTCTCTTCTCCGTGCGTTTTTAAGTCTAACTATATGACATTTTTGTCTGTGGGTTCCAGAGAAAGTAGTTTCTAATTATACTATTATCTGTTTTCTCATTGTGTCTATATTTTTTTTCTTCATTAATTCATACTTGTTTTTGGCCTCTTACAAATATAAATTGTTTACTGATTACGGTCTGTTGCAAATATAAATCGTCTACCACCAATGGTCTGTTAAATGTAAACTATTTTCAAGTTTTTACCTGGCACAAATGTACATTGTTTTACAACATTTACCTGGCACACATATAAATTATATACAACTATTATCTGACACAAATGTAATTCTTGTTTCAACTATTACCCTTTACCGGCGTATATTTATAACCATACTATCTTTTCCTGTAGGTGTTCCAGTGGACCACAACTTCACCGCATTTTCTGAAGAGTTTGGCAATAGCAATGGATTCCATCCTGGCTGTCCACGGTCCCTGCTGCCTTAGTTCATGTTCTCACCCATCATTCATCCCTGAGCATTCAAACAGAGAACCTTCCTTAATACGTGTGTGACAAACTGCTGGTCCTTGAATCATCTAACTAGACATATATAAAAGCCTTTTGTTTACATATAACTAATAGCACAAATATGTCACTTGTGTGTATGTGAGTTTTACGTTTTTGTTTACGCACACCGGATAAAAGAAGTAGATTTGGGAGTTTTAATTTACGTGGATGAGACAAGACATTTGGACTGGATGTGTTTGAAGCATTGTCCATATAGTCCTGTGGCAATTTGAATCTGTGATCACTTTAACTCATGAACTACTAGATTTTAAAAAACATGCCGATTTATTTATTATTTTGGTATGTGAGGGGTCATTTTCATTGCACACGTAAATTTTCATATGTGCTCCAGTGTACTCCCATAGATCATACAAGGAGAATCTCACTACAGTGCACAAACTCTCTAGCACCAACAAGGATCCATATATGTGTAACTGCTATTTCTGACATGACTTACTCAGATTTACTTTCATCTAACTGCTGTCTCCGACTTGGCTTACAGCTTATTTTCATATAACTTGCGAATTCCTTGGACTGCCAGAGTAACTAACAATGACTGCCTGAGACAGGCTAATGAAACTAGAACATTATATACAACAATAAGAAAGAGACAAACAGCTTTCTTCGATCATGTGATGAGAAGAGAGGCATTGGAGAACATTGTGACAACTGGAAAGATTGAGGGAAAGAGAGGCAGAGGCAGACCAAGAGAAATAATGCTGGATGGATTGAGACAGTGGCATGGAGGAATATCAGCAGCAGAGTTGATCCAGAACACCAAAGACCAAGATCTGTGGAGAGCCATGAACGCCTACGCCAGCTGGCAGGGCACTTGATGATGATGATGAACTGCCATTTCTGACTTGATTTTAGCTAAATAAATCGCACATTTAACCTCTTCTGTGGTTGTCATTGTCAGTTATTGGGCAGGAAGGATGTTTCCAAAATCAAGCACATCAATTGTGCTATCTATATGGTGGCACCCGTGTAGTTTTGGCATTTGTTATATTGTTATTATCTTTCAATTCCTGCTTGCAATAATTTGATGCATTCTGTTAGTGATGCCCCATTGGGTGTGGTTCTTATTTTCCATACTGCTTTTGTTTTCTTGTGTTGTTTCACGCTGTGATTGATAATTGCACATTGCCAGCTAACCGATGTACAGCCCTTTTGTCATTTTCATAAAATTATATTTGATGATTCAATTGTAATCAAAATATCATGATATCTTTACCGTTATTAGTGTCTGCCGGGGGTGTTTTGATTTTTTATATAAGCCTCTTGCTCGGGCAGTCACCATTTGTACAAGCTTAGATTTTTGTTTTGACCTCATTATAGATACAAATCCCTTGCCTTACCAGGGATTGGAACCCACATCCCTGTGATGTGTGAGACCTGTATTCTTCCCCATTGACCACCTAGTCCTCACATTTTTGTATTATTCATATTAAATATTACATACTGATACAAAATTCAGGCGTATTGTTTTTTGTAAGTTCTATTCCCTTTACATTTGTTAATCACAAGAGCCAGGATTTTGTGTTTACCTGTTACATACAGACAGGATGCTGCAGTGGTGTAGTAGCTAGTCTGCTTGCCCGGTGGCCTGGTGGTCATATGTTCAAATCCCCATCAAGATGGGTTTAGTCCAAGGTCACCTGGACTCCCAGGTCGACCCAGTCTAAACTGGGCACTATGAAATGTCCTGGGAAGTAAAGGCAAGCGTTGTGATGTTGACCACATTAGCCGTCCAGTGCCCTTTCATTTGTAAACATATGGAGCTAGCACCATGTACCCTGTAGGCCTTGAGGCATGTAAAAGTCTTTCACTTTTTATCTATAAGGAGAGTGTTTTTTTTCCAGTAATTGGAAAAATGTAAATGCCTCCTTTTCATGCAATGGAGAACACTGAGTATATATGGTTCTAGCCTCATAATTTTAAACTAATTGGCATGTGATGTGGTAAATATCTCACCAACCACCTGCACCTCCCAGGAGATGTCCTGGTAACCATGGTAAGCTGTTGGCTCAGGTTAGTGAAAAAGAAAAAGATCCACACCTCACAGAGGATTTGGACACATGATTAGCAAGCGAGCGGGCTGGCCACAGCACTTCATGACTGCCAGTTGTTCCGGTGCATCAATTAAAATAGTGCTTGCACAATGTTGTCTGTGATGTTAATTGCAGCTGTCAAATTCTAGTTATCCTCACACAGATTACATTGTTTTTGTGGCTTTTGCTTTGTTTGTTGTGTGTTTATTGAATAATTTTATGAATTGAATGTGGTAAATAATATGTTATAAACTGGGCATTATGGAAAGGCCTGGTTGATCATGCCAGTTGGTAAGGTACATGATGGTGGTGATGAAACATCAGAAAATGTTAGTAGAAAGTGTGTTCTTAAAAGTAAGAAATAGATGTCAAATACATGAGGGTAGATACACCTGTTTAAGTCGCCACTAATCACTGGTATCATGAAGGCTAATAGACTACAATGGCTGGGGCATATAGAAAGAATGGAAGATAATATGGAAACAAAACTCGCTTACACTCAGGAAATAAATGACCGTAGACCCCGAGGTAGACGAAGAAGACGGTGGAGAGATAATATATATACAGACCTACAAGCACTTGGAATCAACGACTGGCAAGAGAAGGTCAACCAGAGAGACGAATGGAGACGGATTGTATCTGCAGCAAAGAACCTCAATGGCTTGGAACGCTGAAGAAGAAGATACACAGATGAAGTGGAATAAAGAAATTAGCTTTATAATTGGCATGAGAAGCAAAGGAAGCCAGAGAAAGATGTATGTGGACAGTTAACACAACTGGACAGCAAATAATAATATATCCAGAACCAGCTTAAGTAGCAGAAAATTGCCGTTTCAGGACGTAATCTTTACTAGCACCCACTAGTCTTGTCACTGCTCCCAGGACACTGAGTTTCGTGCCTCCCATCAGATCTAACGGGTTATAGCATGAAGTATCTCAGTGCAAACCTTACATGAAGAGGTCAAAACATATCTCAAGAGAACGGCATATCCCAGCAATATTCTCCATATTGGTCAGCGATTTGGAAGAAGAAATTTTGATAACAAATTGGGAATGTTACAATTTGCAGATAATACATATTAAAATAAGTATAGCAATCTAATAAGATGGAACCTGGTCAGGACAAAGACAAGAAAATGCCAATCAAAGGAGAATAGAATATGAACAAACCAAATTTAGCAGACCCTTTTCAGAACTATTGCTTATGAGGACTAACTGAAGAGACCCTATAACAAAACAGAAGCAAAGCATACAGAGCATCTCAACAGAAACAACAACTTCGTCAAGTCCTTGTTGGGATGACCAGACCTAGATGGTCATGACTAGCCACGATGAAACCCAAACCAAGATGGAAATAACCAACCAACATTGAGGAAAAGTTAATGGGGGGGGGGGGAGAGAGAGAATAAGGTTTAACAAGCAAGAAGATCACATTATTACATCACGTTTTTATCCCAAGTGGCTCCGTCTCTTTCTACAAGGCGCCTGCCAAAAGTGACATACAAACTTCGAATCCCCAGCAATGAGTCTCAGAGAAAATTGCATTGGTGAACCAAGCCCGGAATCGAACCCACAACCTATTAGAATGCAAGGCAGGCAGCATAACCACCTCACCACAGACTCCCAAGGAAAGGAAGGCAGCAGCAATATAAGGAAGGTGCCAGCCATCGCAAGCAAGGCACTGGAATCATTAACAATAATAGTAGCCACATGAATACATAATTAACACTAGAGGTAATAGTCATCATTATAATCACAGAAAAGCGCAAAACAAATCTAAAGAACAAATTAATAAAAAGCAACCATAATAATCCAAAGCAATTATATAAAATGATAATAGTAATAGTGATAATAATAACTAAAAATAGTAATCAATCGGTAACAATTAGAAAAGGGAGTATAATAAAGCAATAATAATCTTAATCTTAATAATAGTAGTGGTAGAAAGAGGAATGAGGAAGGAGATAGCAACGCATTGCCAGTCCTGCAATAAAGGAAATAATGTAACAACAAAGGGCCAGGAACAAGTAGAAATTGCAATGTAAAACACCTCAATTATAATTATGACTAAGCAGCTGGGTTAAATGAGGTGCAAACTTGGTTAAATGAGGTGCAAACTTCCTTTTTCTTTTTGGAAATTGGATGGAGATACATACATTATGGAGGGCCATAATGACCAATGTTCCCTCCACTCCAGACACCTGAAAGAGGAGGAAAGACACAGAAATGGGTAAATGTATGATGGGTCATTAGTCTTGGCTAAATGATGTCAAATAATCAGCATAATGTATTTGAACTGGTGGGACAGTATGGTGGTATTTAATCAGGAATGTGTTTTGTTTAGATTTGACAACATGGTGGTATTTAACCAGGATGGTGTTTTGTTTAGATTTGACAACATGGTGGTTTTAACCAGGATGGCATTTTGTTTAGGTTTGACAGCATGGTGATTTTAACCAGGATTGTGTGTGTTTTTTGTCTTTGACAGTGGTGATGTTTATGATGCTATTTTTGTACCAGTTTTACAGTGTAATGATATTTAACCAGGATGGTGTGTTTATATGGGTTTGACAGCATTGTGATGTTAACCAAGATGCTGTTTTTGTGCCAGTTTGACAGTATAGGTAAAATTTAACCAGATGTTTTTATGCCAGTTTGATAGCTTCAGTAATAATTAACCAGGCTGCGGTACTTTTGCCTTTATTCACCCCAAACAAACGGAATCCCAGGGTATGACATCACATCCAGGGGTTCCCTGTGTTGCGCTGTAGCTCGGTGCGCAATTTTATCGGTGTGCAACAGTTGCTCTCGGCGACATCCACCGCCCCAACTGTAACTGGCCAAATGAAATGCTTGTCAACTCTTGAGACCAGCAGTATACGAAAAGAATGATGATGATCTGTCTGTACGGGAGACACGAGGCCTTGCAGCCATGTGCGCCTTGTCTCAGCGGGAGGATGTCCTGCCGACATACATGGTGAATGTCGTCGTCGTCGGCATCTCCCATCTGTCCTGACGCTCAGTCAGCGATAGCACCATGATGACATGATTATGAGAACAGTGTCTAGCAGAATGTCAAATGCCATGATGCTGCTGCAGAAAAGGCAACGCTACTCTGGCTTGTCGTGGACAGCTGCTGCTGCCAGTTCCAGAAAACTCATGATGAGACAGACCCACACACACCCACACACACTCACACAGAAACGGTTGCCAAAGCCAAAGAAACACTGTGGGGCAATTGAAACGCACTGACACAAACTGTACCCGAACACAGAGGAGATCACCGTCAGTGCTAAATATAGCTGGTGACCCCCAAATATAGCTGGTGACGTTTGTTTGGGGTGAATTAAGGCAAAAGTACCCAGGCTGCTGCTTTTTTATTTAATTTGAAAGCTGGGTAATATATAACCAGGGCACTGTTTTTGTACCAGTTTGACAGTGTGGGTGATATATAACCAGAGTGCTGCTTTTCTACCAGTTTGACAATGTGGGTGATATGTAACCAGGGTGCTGTTTTTATACCAGTTTGACAGTATAGTAAAATTTAACCAGGATGCTGTTTTTGTACCAGTTTGACTTTGTGGGTGATATATAACCAGGGTGCTGCTTTTGTACTAGCTTGACAGTATAGTAAAATTTAACCAGGGTGCTGTTTTTATACCAGTTTGACAGTATAGTAAAATTTAACCAGGGTGCTGTTTTTGTACCAGCTTGACAGTGTGGGTGATATATAACCAGGGTGCTGCTTTTGTACTAGCTTGACAGTGTGGGTGATATATAACCAGGGTTCTGCTTTTGTACTAGCTTGACAGTGTCGGTGATATATAACCAGGGTGCTGCTTTTGTACTAGCTTGACAGTATAGTAAAATGTAACCATGATGCTACTTTTGTGCCAGCTTGAACCAGTTTGACAGCGTGGGTGATGTTTGACAAGGTTGCTTTTGCACCAGTATGGCAGTATGGTGATATTTAACCATGATGGCGGTATTGTCATTTTAGAATGTTAATTAACTTTTGTGTAATAAGTCATCTTCATTGAATATCAGAGAGAGAGAGAGTGCTGAAATGTTCTATCAAACCTCTTCTGCTGTGTACAGAGAATCTTAGAATGTGAATGCACAAACTGCCTGGAGGCAGCAAAGATGTGGTTTCTGAGACAAATGTTGCAAATACCTCGGATGGCTAGAGTAACTAATAGCGAATTTCTGAAAGAGGCTAAGGAAAGTAAATCATTATACACTTTCTTAAACTCTAAGAAAGAGACAGTGTTCTTTGGTCATGTAACGAGAAGAGAGGCATTGTAGAACATCGTGACGTTGGAATTATCAGCGGCAGAAGAGGCCGACCAAGAAAAATGATGCCTGATGGTCTAAAATGAGGGCATAAAAGAATGTCATCAATCGAATTGTTATGAAACACCAAGACAAAGATCTGGGAGAGACATGAACATACCACTATTCAAGACACATGATGGTGAAAATGAATTAGTTCTTCCTTGTTTGTCCAGAAAAGAATGTTCTTTGGGATCGCTCCTTTCAGACATCTTTAGCATGTCATTTTGTTTGGGTTTGCCCTTTGGCATCTGGGAGACATTGTAACGTAGTGGCTAAGTGCTCACATGCCGGCTCGGTGCTCATTAGTTTAAATTTCTTTTTAATTGACCTTTGCTCCCAGGTTGACCCAGCCAATGGGGGCTATGGAATGTCTACTACGGTGGTGGTACTGATGAATTGTCAGGGGAAGTCAAGGGGCCTGGCTTAATACTGGCCACATCATTGACCAAGTGCTGCCTGGTCTGTATACATATGGGTCTAGCAGTATCATCCCTTAATGTGTGTAAAAGGCATTAGTGCTTTTCTTTGCCACATACAAGAATGATAAATTTTCATATAGTACAGAGTGTTCCTCTACCACGGATCCCACTGTTCTACCATAGGTTAGTTTAGTTTAGTTTAGTCGTTGGATCAACATCACAGCACACAGGTTAACCCATAAGTGCTCCGTTTTCCTCCTACCTCAAACCTGAGTCTGGAGAAACTCAGCTCAATGCACGAACTCCATTGCATCGGCGAGGATCCTGAAATACTTTGAGTAGATTTTTAACTCGAAATTTTTCCGGGCAGCGCCGTTAGGCTACTCTTTTTCGATTTCCAACTGCCAAGGGATTTTTTACATGCGCAACAATACACACGGGCGTCCGATCTCACTACCCAGAGACCAGGGGAAATTTTATTACTGGAAGTTCAGGTGGATTTTTTATAATAAATCCCGGTCCTCACCGGGGCCTGAACCCGGGACTTCCAGCACTCGAGACGGACACCATACCTCGAGACCACTCAGTCCCCCACTGTTCTACCATGGGTCCCACTGTTCTACCATGGGTCCTACTGTTCTACCATGGGTCCTGCTGTTCTACCACGGATCTCACTGTTCTACTGGTCCCACTTCAGTATATACTTTTAATTACTTTGTTTTCTGCAATACTTCACTCAGCTCATTCCTAAAAGATCATCACAATGAATAAAATCTTTCAGTCGCAACCGAGGCCTGTATAACTTAACTTCATAGTTAGCTGATTTTGCTTACATATTGTCACTGCATCTCGTTATGTGCATATATTATGTGAATTGAATAAATGAATAATACTGTGGCAGAAATACTAAGTGCATTCTCACTGATGTTTTGAACGTGGTGTATGTTATCCCTACAGAAGTCTAAGATTTAACAGGAAGTTCTTCTGTTTGCATAGCAATGGCTAGAATCAGTTAACTGATAAAGTTACATTCGCTGCCATGCAGAGTTACTCCCTCCACATTTTACTTGACTTTGATCGTGGTGAAGGTTAACATATTTGTAACTTATTTTACGCTTTCTGTTGTGATTAAAAAATAACATATTATAATATAATGACAAATAAATGTGAAAGGAAAAGTGGTAAGGTTGTTTCATTAGATTTGGAAATGAATAACCATTGACTACAAGTTAAAACAACTACTACCACATTTATTTTCTATCCGTATAAAACAAAATTGGATGGTTTCAAGATGATGATGATCATGACTAATCTTAATATACTTCACCAATGTAATGAAATATTTAACTAATGTTGATGGTGGTTGTATGAAATCAGGAATACCGGTTTTCCGTACATGTGAGATCCACCTAGAATCCAATGGAATAGGATCAGCTGAGTGGGTATTCTGAGCCACTGCCAGCCCTGATTCCGCCTGGTCTCTCCTCGTTGTCACTGAATGGGATCTGTAGAGAATCTGGCACTCTAGTTGAGAGCTGATTCTTTGAATAAAGAATTTTCAGTTGTGCAGTTTCAATCCAAGCTTTTATACACGTGCTCTTATCTGTAGGGTTCGCTAAATCTGTCTGATCTGGTGGTGGTTTTAGGCCACAATTTTGAACATTTTCCTTGATGCAGATTCAAACCCATAGCCATTGGGTCTGGAGGCAAGTGTCTAGCCACTACACTCCTGCAACTCCCATACTGGTGTCATGTGTGGTTAAAGCAGGATACATACAAGTTATAACCAGAACAAAATTACACTAAACGTTTGGTGGCATACTTATTGGTCATGAATACTGGCTTCTATTATGCATGCTTGACAGCAGTGGCTCTAAATATGGCCCATTCTAAACAATTCTTGGCAACATCAGCCCAAAATACTGGCCCCTTCTAAACAATTCTTGGCAATATCAGCCCTAAATACTGGCCCCTTTTAAACATCTTTGGCAATGTCAGTCTTAAATCATAAATACTGAACTAAATCTATCATTTAGATATTACTGATGACGGTTTCTCAGATAAATAACATAACAAGCATACGCCAGCCGATTGTATGTCCTCATGTAGTGCCATTCCTCTTAATAGTGACAACCTGCCATAACTAAAAATAACCATAGAAGAAGTTCACAAGAAAGGGAAGCTCTGCAGTGGATACCATCTCACTGTTGCATACCCGGAAGTTACAGATTGAGAAGCATACCACCAACTGACAGTGCAGTTGATGGCTCGCACTAAAACCTCCATGAAAAGAGATTTATGCAGCCGGGAAGAAGAAAGCCACGTTGAAGAGGACCAGTAGGACTGCTGATCCTGTGGCGACACACAGCAGTCCAACAACATATGTAAGCAGTTCCTGACTGCTACAAACTACCGATACCAGAGACCACAACTGAAGCCAGCAGTAATGAAGGAGCCATTCACAGCCAGACCAGTGAGAAGCAGCTCACCAAGGGGCCCTTCACAGGAGGACAACACAACTGAGGCTTCTGAAGCAGATAAGCGTTGGGGAGGCAAGCAAGAAATTTGCGCTACTAACAGACAAGATACTCAGTCTCCTGGAGAATGAGCTGGGGAGATAAGACACCGGATGGAATCGTGGTTTCCATCAACAACATGGAGACAACCACAGCACTATTCCGAAAGATCAACCAAGACACGAAAGCCGACATGCTACCCCTCACGGTATTACAGTGTAAGTCACCCAGCACTGCGCCATTAAACGATGGGTCATAAAAAGAGCCAAGACCCATTTCACTAATGAGCAAATCAGGAAGATGCTATCGAGAGAAAGCTCGATCATCAAGATCATCGGTGCTGAAAGAATCATCGGGAAAACAGCACACCCTCCAATGTTGTCATCATCACGTCCGAAGACAGAACGATGCCATAGATCAGGGGTCACCAAACTTTTTTCACAGCGAGCCGGATGACAAAATGATGAACGCGGGCCAGATACTCATTCTGTACAAAACTTGTGCCGGTCTCCGTGGCGAAGGTCTTACGAACGCAGTTAATAATCCTGTATACCTGCTTTCGAAATACAGCTGCGCGCGATTTGGTAGGAGACTGCATTGCGCTGGTTTTTTTTAACGCTATGGTATGGGTGCTGATCGTTCAGAAAGCAATGGCAAACTACTGAATGTAAACTTGCCAAGACATCAACAACAAATAATGCTAGTCTTGATTGCAAACGTCCCGTAAAGGATATGCAACTAACTTTAACAATACTTGCAAGCAGAACGAAACTCTGGATAAAAAGACGAAAAACTAAGTTAATCATGGGTAAGTGGCGTGCAATGCGCGAAAAACAAAGACAACCAATATATTTATTTACTTTAAAAAGTTATCAAAGAAGGCGACGTTAGCAAAAAGATGATTACATCTGACCTAGTGTGCACATATCCGAATCTCACTAAGCAGCGGAAAAAGGTTAGTGAGAAAAAGGTTGTGAAACTGATATTTGGCTTTCAGGATATCATCAATGTTTAGTTTGGAATTGCTGCATCCAATCAAGAGAATTTCTTTCAAATGTTCATCAGCCAATCTCGTTCGATGTGTTGACTTCACATACTTCATTTTTTTTTTTTTAAATGTTTGCTCACAGACATAAGTTATTCCAAACACTGATGCCATACCAGCGGCAAATTTCTTCAGTTTTTGGAAACTCAACATCAGGTAAGCAGCGGTAAAATTCAACAAGTTTTCCTTCTTTGTGCTTATCTTTCAACAAGTCATTTGCTTGCAAATCAACGAGCTCCAACTGTAGTTCAATGGGCACATCATCAAGGTTACAATCAAACGGATTCTGGGAAAGAAGAATGTTACTCTCAGTTCTGTCAAAATCTAAAAATCTCTCAAAACAATGCTTCTTCAAGTCACGAATATTTTTTTGTTCATGAAATCAAGGTTGACATCTTCAGTGATTGTCAAAACTCTTTGAAATAGTGAAAATGAGAACAGTTTTCACCTTCCAAACAATGACAGCTTTCTCCGAAATCCTTTAATGATTCTGTAGATATCACAGATGAAGTTATCCTCTCCCTGAAGTTTAAAATTCAATTCATTCATATGGGATGTGATGCACTGATGTCGACCAAACATGACAACTTTGACAGCCAGGTAGGATGTGACAGCTGTAGATCAGCTCTATCATTTTTAGTGAGGAAAACATCTATTTCGTTTCGGAGCTTGTAAACACGAAACAGGACTTTACTCCAGCTGAGCCACCTCACTGATGTGTGATAAGGCAAGTCACAGAATTCAGAATCAATTTCTTCAAGAAAAACCTGGAACTGATGGTGACTGATTGCATGTCCCCGAATGAAGTTCATAGCAGAAACGACTGGTTTCAGTACACAAGAAATATCTAAGTTTTTCAGACAAAGTGCTTGCTGATTATGCTGCAGTTATGAACAGAGCGCCCGAAATTTGCAAATCTTCCAAATGAGTCCTAATCTGCCCCATTAGACCCTTTCTTACTCCAGGCATGTTTTTTCCCCCTCCATTAACTGTAACACCTCGAAACTGATTCCATTGAAGGTTATAGTCTTGCAAAACTTTTGCACTTCCATGTAAATGTCTTTTCCAGTTGTTGTTCCATGCATGCTGCAAACGGATGCCAACTCTTCCGTTATCTGAAAGTCCAAATTGACACCTCGAATGAACACGCAAAGTTGTGACTTACTCGAGAGATCAGTAGACTAATCGGGACGCAGAGGTGTTTCCAAGGCACCAGGGCCGGGTTATATACTGGCCAAGACCTATTGACGCGTCCTCGTCGAGCGTCCTGGGCAACAGGTCCCTTCGGGGTCCTGGCTAAAGTCAGTAGGATCGCCGATTCCTCCGAAGTCGGAGAGTGTCTGCCTGTACGGCGAGGAACCACCAGTCTGCACACCAATAAGCCAGACATGGGACAACGGATACTCACGCAAACCTCAGGTTCTGTATGACATCACAATGATGTTGGACAACAGGATGTCTTCATCCGACATACAGGACTTCGCGTTGGAGCTCAAGCCAACGAACACAAGCAAGCAAGCAGTAGACTAATCCACCGCCAGAGAATACCACAACAAGTTCGTAGTTTTCTCGCTTATCTGTAGCACTATTTTCTCTCCAAGTTCTTCTATTCTTCGCACAACTGAACTTGCTGAAAGGCTGATAGTTCCAAACAAATCGGCTTTCTCAGGACACAAGTCGTTTGCTGCTTCCACCATACACTTTTTGAGGAAGTTGCCATCACTAAACGGTTTTCCTCGTTCTGCCATCTCATGCACTATTTTGTATCTTGCACGAGTGACAGATTCATTTTCAGTACACTTTCTTGTGAAGAGATTTCTTAGTGTTTCTAAACCAAGTTTCAGGACTCATTTTTTTTTTTTCAGAGCGCAACTTTCCAGAACACTTCCAATATGTTGATAGATGTATGCAGTTGGTTTCTGGTCATTTGTTTCCACTTGCGTAATGTGAAAAAAAAGAGAGAGGAATATTTGACAAGGAAGAACAGAACAGTGTGCAGCGCAGAACAGCCACTCTCAGCTTCCATGATGAAGAATACCCACAGGACCTCTGGATCCGAGTCTACACAGATGGGTCAGCACAAAATGCTGTTCGAAATGGAGAAGCGGGAGTGTACATAGAATACCCAAATAATACTAGGGACACAGCCAGAGTACCGACAGGAAAGTACTGCCATAACTATGATGCTGAAATTGAGGCAATCAAGATAGCAACAGAGAAATTACTAAATACCAACACTGGTACACAACCTGTGGTGCTATTGACAGATGCAAAATCAGCACTCGAGGCGCTGATATCTTGGAAATTGCCAGTACTAAGGACACTACTTACTGAACTTAGCAGTCAGCATAAGGTCACCATACAGTGGATACCATCCCACTGTGGAGCACCCGGAAACGACAGAGCTGATCAATTGGCTAAGGAAGGAGCCAAAGAAGAATAGCCTGATGTGCCCGTTACATACCACCAAAAGAAAAGAATGATCAGATCAGTCAGAAAGCCACCAAAACCTGCTCAAGATGACTACCACGTTATGGACAGACCAGAATAAGTCATTATTCTGCGCCTCAGAACAGGACACAATAGATTAAGCAACCACATGTTTGCAAAATTCAAGATTGGTGAAACATCCATGTGCACATGTGGACTGGCGTCGAAGACAGCAGAGCAATACTCCAAGACTGCCCAAAATATAACATATCTAGGCAAACCTTCTGGCCTAGAGAGACGACAGTGGAAGATAAACTCTATGGACCACTGTGTGAACTAAAAAAAAAAGACAATTAAATTCATACAAGAATCAACATTGAAGTTATAGACATATTTCAAGTGAACGAAAGAAGAAGAAAAATTTGTTTCCACAAAGAAGTACTTTACTCCCCATTCTTCAATGAAAACGGGACACTCGGCGTCCACTTTTCTCTTCTGAAAAAGACATTGAATTAGAAACATAATTAAAATCCTATAGAAACACAAGAAAAGCAGAGCTCTAGGGTTACTTGAATCTTATAATAAGGTTTACAAAATATATAAATAGGGCCGGTCTACATAAACAGCCTAGAGCAGAGTTTTTCAACCTGTGTTCCGTGAGTGGCATACAGGGGTTCCGCCGAAACAGACCGAAATCGCCTACATGCAACATCTCTGCTCATCTGGTTTATTGCATAAAGTAGGACAAACACTTGGATCATCTCACAGAGTTCCTTGAGCAACGTAAACATGTGCGTCAGGATCTGTAGTTCACTTAACTATCACTGTCAAACAAATAAATCCTTGTTACATATCTATACAATGGATGACTGGCAAAAAGAAGTAATTATTTCTGGAGCATAGGACCTGTGTTGACAGCCGAGCGCATCTGGGGAAGGAAAAGATGTGTGTATGTGTGTGTGTGTGTGTGTGTGTGTGTGTGTGTGTGTGTGTGTGTGTGTGTGTGTGTGTGTGTTGCAATGAAAACCTTGGTAACGTCAGAGCGTAGGCGGCGATACCACGAGCCGAAGAAGGATTTGGGATGGCGCTAAAAAAGCAAACATTACAATAAACAAGAACATCTAGATACAATAATTTATAATTTAAAATAGTAAATTTAAGACACATAGCAGCCAGGAGGTCCCCGCACGTGTGAAGATCTCCTATTATTCTAAACAGAATATTTACATTAAAATTGTATCCCAACGTCTCGTGTTCCATACGTTTTATCAAGTAAGTTCGAGTCCGTCGACGGGCCGGATGAAATGACGTCGCGGGCCGAATCCGGCCCGCATGCCGTAGTTTGGTGACCCCTGCCACAGATCATCAGATGGAAAAGGAAAGAACAATCTCCGGAGCATTATATTCCAAGAGTGCCTCAGTGTTCCAGGTGCCAGAAGTTTTGGCACACCCGCGCTAACTGTAAAAGTGAGGTGGGGGTTTACATATACTATTCTGGCCCACACCAGTACAGCCAGTGCCATCACGCCAAGATTGACACGGACTTCCGGAAGCCCAACGCCAACAGAAAGTGCGCCGGCCCAATTGCCTGGGCAACCACGGCCCTAGATGCCTCTGCTTCTCCTGCCACTAAGACAGCAAAGAAGCGATGAAGTTAACCGTCAAGTCAAACATACGAGGCCAGGAGGCAGTAGGCTACCGGGGGGGCGGGGGGGGGGGGGGGGGGTGAGAAAAAGAGTGTTTATGGTGTGAATCATTATTAGCGTCTAACAAACAAGTCTTTTTTCTTTTTTTTAAGTTACAAGACTTTTCGTGGAAATAGATGTGGTTGCGTTTTTCTAATTTTATGTAATTGTTGCTTGCGTTTCGTCTATTATTAGACCTGCTACATATACACGAAGGCTTAGATAGGGGATTGCTTGTCACCATGACAGGGGGTAACAATGGTGTCAGACATGACCAACGCCACTCAACATGGATAATAAGAAGATGAAAAAGGTAAGACAAAATATGTTCATCGAAATTTTCAGATAAAATAATAAATAATAGAATATGTATGTTCATTTAAACATGTTCTTAGTAAATAATTACGGTTTCACTGATAACCTAGAAAGTTTAGGGGAAATTCCCGCACGCCTTTTTTTTCGGAGCCGCTTGCCTGTGTAAAAAATGTTTCCATATATGTCTGTATTTTGGAACTCTTCGCTGGCTGCTGAGGATGGGGACGGAGTGCTTATGGGAATGCCCCGAATGCTGTGATGTCGGTTCTTAAATCAATCAGTCAACCTGTATTTTGATGGCATTTAATTTCCTATGTGGATTTCCTCTATCTATCTATCTATTTATATCCTGCCATTCCACATTCCCATCCTTAATTTTGTCTTTAGCCCTACGCAGAGCTTTCTATAGTAGTACTACCGCCATCTCTACGTCTACACTTCCTATCATCATCTATATTAGTATTACACTTACTGTCGTCACTCTAGTACATTTACTGCTGTCATCTCTGCTGCACTTACTGCTGTTAGTTAGTTAGTTAGTCGACAGATCATCCTCGTTGCACATCGGACCATTCAGTCCATAAGTGCTCGGATCCCCTCCTCAGCAAATCCCGCAGCGTGTAGTGGCTAACGACGCCAGTTCTGTGTTGGTTTATCAATCTTCTTTGGCTTCCTGCGTAGTGTTCTTGTTTGGCCACCCCTCTTTTAATTTGCTGCTCTCGCAGTCTGGCCATTGTTGTAGATTCACAGTCATCACTTGGTTCTTGCAAAAGTCTCACTTCTCGTAGAGCATTCAGAATGTCAGCCTGGTCCATGGCACGTCCGCCCTCCACAGTAGCCTCACCTGCGAACTTGTCAGCCCGCTCATTTCCTTGTACTCCCGCATGCCCTGGCACGAAGATGAAACTAATCTTTGCCAGCCGAGACCGCTTCAGAGGCAGCAACCATTCTCTTCGGATCGACCCCTCCTCTATCCTCTTGATCATGTTCATTGAGTCGCTAAGGAAACAAGCCCTAGTGAATGTCTGTGTCTCGAGCCATGTTATTGCTTTACTTACTGCCATGACTTCCATGGTCAGGCTACTTGTGGTTTCAGTGAAAGCACCAGAGTCCTCCTTCACAATTCTCCCTCCGGCCCGAGCTGTAAAGGCCCATGAGCTTCTCACATGTCGGACGACCGACCCATCTGTGTAGATGACCGCGTCACTGTCTAGCGAATTCTCGAAAATCAACGCTTGTACTTCAGCCTCAACAGCAGCCGGATTTTCTTGTCTGCATTTTCTATCTAGTTGGATGCAAACTGAAAAGGATGTGCAGAAGTCTGTTGGCACTTGCACCCACTCCTCGCCAGGTTCTAAGTCCTCAAGTGAACACACCTGTTGAAGAATGTCTTCGGCTTGACCCATCCACGACCGTCCTCTTTTTAACCTGCTGCCCTTCACCTTCCTAATTTCACTATGCAGTGGATGCTGTGTGTTTGCGTTAATTCTGAGGTAGGCGCGTGCCCTGCAAACTTGCATTCTCTCTTCAATGGTTGGAAAATCAAGAAGGTAGCGCATCGCCCTGCATGCTGTATCTCTTGTACATCCAAGAATAATGCGCATAGCTTCATTCTGTATCCTTTCCATCCTTTCTATCTGCTTATGGCTGACAGTCAGGATTGCCATTGCATACTCCAAAACAGACATGACCAGCCCCTCGTACAGAAGACATAGATGGCGCTGCTCACAGTTTGCTGCCGCCATCACCCGCATCGCTGCCAAACCCCGCTTGGCCTTTGTTATCACCTGGTCTATGTGCACATTATAAGCAAGGCTTCGATCAAACCGTATCCCCAGGTAATTCATTGCCTGCGTTCTTTCCACCGTCTCTGAACACAGCATTACAGTTGGTGTTGGATTGTTGACAATATGATTATTCAACGAGAACCAAGTCACTGTTGCCTTTGTTGGGTTGACCATTGCCCCAGCTTCATCACACCAAGTACTTATGCGATTGAGTTCGGTTTGTAGTTCCACAGCAACCTCCTCTCTATCCTTACCCTGACGATACACTAAAACATCATCGGCATATGACAATGTCCTGCCAGGTCCAGTGATCTGCTCACTGGTGATTCTCACTGTGTAGGCGTTGAACAGTACCGGAGATAATGGTGATCCCTGTGGTAGGCCAGGATATATTGTTGTTGGTTCCGAAGTCCAACTGCCACATCTAAAAATTACTTTCCGTTGGAAGAGGGCTGCAGCGATCCAACTAAGGAGGAATGGACTTACATTTAGTTCAAGAAGCTGAAACATTAAAAAATCCAGTGGTACTCTGTTGTATGCGTCCTCAAGATCAATCGCTGCAGCAACGGTTTCAGTGCCTGAGTGGAAACCTTCATAGACATCGTGGGCAAAGACTGCTGCATTGGTCCAGGTTTCTCTTTTTGGACGGTACCCACCCAGGGTAGGTGGGAAAACACCATGCCTCTCTAGTTGGTGTCAGGGTCTTAAACTTGGCTCGCTAACCTAACACATGTGAGACAGTACAAGTACAACGTGATTTGACTTAAGACTCAACGACACAACGTTCAATGGATTTATTTACAGATCATATACAGTACGATGATCACTACAAGATATACTTGAATACTTCAATACACTTACATACACAATACAGCTCACAGCCTATCTCTCAAGATGTCCAGACACTCGACTTTCAGGCACAGAAACCACACAACGCCTTTCTCTCATCATGCGTCCAGTCGAGTCGACGTCCCAGAGCTGTCTGCCTATAGCTCGCAACTTGCCTCCCACCTGAAGTGGCTTCACGAGGCATGCGTGCGTCTTGCGTCGTCCTTGCCTGACCGCTGGCCGTCTCGTCAGCCAGCAACCTCGCAGGCAGGTAACTACTACTCGCCTGGCGGAGTAACGAAGTTACGGCATCCCTGCTGGGGACTAAGTCGCCTGGCGGGCGTAACGATGTCACTGCATCACTGCACTATTCTAGACTCTGATCTAGGCTTGATATTTTCCTGGCAATTACCTTCTCCAGCAGCTTGCCTATTGTATTCTGCATGGTTATAATTCGATATCCCTGAATTTTTTTTGTGGTCTTTGTCAGGCTTCGGCAAGGGAATCAGATAGCTGTGTAACCATTCCTCCTTGATGCTAGCACTCCCTATATTGTTGTTGTACATGTCTGCTAGTTTCTCTAGCTCATTGTCGGTACACCTATTTATGTCGTCGTATCTTATGCCATCAGGACCTGGAGCACTGTTTTTTGATCGTCGAAGCACAGCCTTGATTTCTTTCACTGTCACTGTGTCTTCATCCGAAGTGTTCTGGGCCTTGCATCTGTCTGAGGTGACCTCCTTGGCCATATTCCGGCCTCCCATGTCTGTCTGGTTGCTCTGCTCAAGGTAGCGTTCAAAGAGGGCTTTGCCCTTGTCCTCGTCAGTCCTCTGCCAGATGAGGTCAGCACCTTGGAAGTCAGAAATGCTCTTATTCTTGACTACACCAATCATGCTTTTATGTAGTCGCCAGAACAATTTCAGTGACTTGTCTGTGCTTACTCTTTGACACACCTCTGCCCATTTTTCACTTTTAACCACCTTGACCAGTTTTATTTTTGAAATAGCTTACTTTTGTGTGCATCTCTCTTTCTAAGTGCAAGCAGGGACTAGGATGACCAGCTCTGTTCTTCTTGGCATTTTGCCATCTCCTTACAGCACTACGCTTATCCACCCAAGCCTTCTCCACCTCGAAACTCCACCACGGTGGCTGCTCCCAGCTTTTTTTCCTGCCCTGAAGCGTTCTTCGCTTATCACGTCTTATTTTACTCACCACATCTTGCCCTGTACTGTCATACTGGAACGTCTTTACCTTTAGCTTGTGCTGCCTGGTTCTGCCTTTCTCCACCAATATGCTGCATGGGTGGTGGTCGCTGCCATGGTGTCCTAGGACACCCCATCTACACACTGTAGTGAGTGAAGGTGAAACTAGCGCCAGATCAATAGCACTGTCCTCATCGCCTGGACGGCTTGCTGTCCTGGTGACACAGCCGCTGTTGATACAAACCAGGTCGATGGTTTCCAGTGCAGTCTCGAGCTCCTCCCCTTGTGTATTGGAGGAAGTGTTTCCCCATGATCTGCCTTTAGCGTTGAAGTCACCACAGAAAATAACATTTCTCTCGTGGCCTAATATGCCACTTAAGCACTGCCACTTCTGGGCGTCCACACTCGCATTGCGGGCATAAACATTAACCAACACGAATGGTATACTGGAATGAACTCTCAATGCCTGTATTTGTATATCGTCACTGTCCCAACTGGACATGTCTAGCTCTGACGCCACCATGCTGTCGCGAACGAGAATCGCCGTTCCCAGATGTCGTCTGTTGTAGAAACATTTGAAGCCGGCAATTCGGAGTAGCTGATCGCCCAGTCTCGTCTCCTGGAGTGCTACAATGTCGTTCCTGTAAACTAGGGTTTCTAAAATAGAGCCCCGTTGTTTTACACTGGCACAGTTCCAATATAGAATACGGATGTTCCTGAGTCCTAGACGGTGACACTTGAGTCTAAAACGCCTCAAGCCACCGCGCTTACCTTGCTTCTTTTTCCCTGCGCGGCTACCACGCCGCTTCGTTATGTTGACTGCTGATCGCTCGGAAAACACACGTTGTTCCGCCATGTTGAAAAAACGTAAACACAGACTTTTGAGAACCACACACGCTGCTGAAAATTCACTCAAGGATGGCTTCGCTCGATGCACGAACTCCGTAGCACCCGCGCAGATCTTGAGTAGAAACTCCTGGTTTTACATCCTGGCACACCAATTACACGCAAGAGATGAATAAATCCATCCCCTACGCGAAAAAGTTAACGAACACAAAACAACACGACCGTCCGTCGCCATCTTGAAACCGGAAGTGACTTACTGCTGTCATCTCTACTACACTTACTGCTGTCGTCTCTCCACTCTGGTATACTTACTACCATTATTTCTACACTCTACTACACTTACTATCATCTCTGCACTCTACTACACTTACTACCACCATCTCTACACTCTACTACACTTACTATCGTTATCTTTACACTCTACTACACTCACTACCATCATCTCTACACTCTACTACACTCACTACCATCATCTCTACACTCTACTACACTTACTACCATCATCTCTACACTCTACTACACTTACTATCGTTATCTTTACACTCTACTACACTCACTACCATCATCTCTACACTCTACTACACTTACTACCATCATCTATACACTCTACTACACTTTACTACCGTCATCTATACACTCTACTACACTTACTACCGTCATCTATACACTCTATACACTTACTACCGTCAATCTATACACTCTACTACACTTACTACAGTCATCTATACACTCTACTACACTTACTACCGTCATCTATACACTCTACTACACTTACTACCGTCATCTATACACTCTACTACACTTACTACCGTCATCTATACACTCTACTACACTTACTACCGTCATCTATACACTCTACTACACTTACTACCGTCATCTATACACTCTACTACACTTACTACCATCATCTATACACTCTACTACACTTACTACCGTCATCTATACACTCTACTACACTTACTTACCGTCATCTATACACTCTACTACACTTACTACCGTCATCTATACACTCTACTACACTTCCTACCGTCATCTATAACACTCTACTACACTTACTACCGTCATCTATACACTCTACTACACATTACTACCAGTCATCTCTACACTCTACTACACTCACTACCATCATGGGACGCAGAGGTGTTTCCAAGGCACCAGGGCAGGGATGGATTAACCATTAGGCAAACAAGGCACGTGCCTAGGGCACCAAGCATTTGGGGGGCACCACAGAGAGACAAATTTCGTATATCTGCTTTCTACACCATTGTTGACAAACTTGAGACAGAGATGAGTAGACGAGGACAGGTATATAATGATCTAGCAGTTCGATTTTCTTGTTTGGTCGATGTACCACAAACATCTCAGTGTTGTGAAGGACTAATAAATGCTTATCCTGAAGATCTGAACAATAATTTATATACTGAACTACAACAGTTCCACTCATATATTCGCCACAAGTTTCGTGCATCAAAATCTGACAACAACACGTTCAGTCATGCAGAACTCTACAAAGTAATAGTTAGAGACAACATAGAGTGTGCTTTTCCAAATGTAGAAATCGCCTTGCGCATATTTTTAACATTAATGGTTACGAACTGTTCAACTGAGCGCTCTTTTTCTCAGTTGAAACGTACAAAAAATCCAAGTAGATCGACAATGAAACAAGAAAGGCTTGATTCCTTATCTTTGCTGATGATTGAGGCAGACTTGTTGCGCAAAATTAACTTTGATGATGTACTCAAAAACTTTGCCAGACGTAAATCTAGAAAAAAGAACTTTAAAATGTAAATGTGTGCTCTCTCTGACTTTCTTATCTATCAAA
The DNA here is from genome assembly GCA_014155875.1 of Cepaea nemoralis. Lineage (NCBI taxonomy): Eukaryota > Metazoa > Mollusca > Gastropoda > Stylommatophora > Helicidae > Cepaea > Cepaea nemoralis. The sequence continues at coordinate 31,270 of JACEFZ010018755.1, read as the reverse complement.
AAAGTTACAGTATTTTTGTCTACTATTATTACAAAATTAATTAACTATTAATTTTAATACAGAAATACCTTATTGTAGGTTTTATATGAGTGATAGTAGTACAAACATATGTGTTTACATTTCACAACTGTTTTTCTTTGTTAGTTTTTTGCATAATATTGAACATACCAGCAGTCAGTGGAGGATCGGGGCCCGCGGCAGTAAGGGGCACCCATGTGGGTTTGTGCCTAGGGCACCAAGATGGCTTAATCCGGCCCTGCACCAGGGCCGGGTTATATACTGGCCAAGACCTATTGACGCGTCCTCGTCGAGCGTCCTGGGCAACAGGTCCCTTCGGGTTCCTGGCTAAAGTCAATAGGATCGCCGATTCCTCCGAAGTCGGAGAGTGTCTGCCTGTACGGCGAGGAACCACCAGTCTACACACCAATAAGCCAGACATGGGACAACGGATACTCACGCAAACCTCATGTCGGGTATGACATCACACTGATGTTGGACAACAGGATGCCTTCATCCGATATATATGACTTCGCGTTGGAGCTCAAGCCAACGAACACAAGCAAGCAAGCAACTACCATCATCTCTACACTCTACTACACTTACTACCATCATCTATACACTCTACTACACTTTACTACCGTCATCTATACACTCTACTACACTTACTACCGTCATCTATACACTCTACTACACTTTACTACCGTCATCTATACACTCTACTACACTTACTACCGTCATCTATACACTCTACTACACTTACTACCGTCATCTATACACTCTACTACACTTACTACCGTCATCTATACACTCTACTACACTTACTACCGTCATCTATACACTCTACTACACTTACTACCGTCATCTATACACTCTACTACACTTACTACCGTCATCTATACACTCTACTACACTTACTACCGTCATCTATACACTCTACTACACTTACTACCATCATCTATACACTCTACTACACTTACTACCATCATCTATACACTCTACTACACTTACTACCGTCATCTATACACTCTACTACACTTACTACCATCATCTATACACTCTACTACACTTACTACCGTCATCTATACACTCTACTACACTTACTACCGTCATCTATACACTCTACTACACTTACTACCGTCATCTATACACTCTACTACACTTACTACCGTCATCTATACACTCTACTACACTTACTACCGTCATCTATACACTCTACTACACTTACTACCGTCATCTATACACTCTACTACACTTACTACCGTCATCTATACACTCTACTACACTTTACTACCGTCATCTATACACTCTACTACACTTACTACCGTCATCTATACACTCTACTACACTTACTACCGTCATCTATACACTCTACTACACTTACTACCGTCATCTATACACTCTACTACACTTACTACCGTCATCTATACACCTACTACCGTCATCTATACACTCTACTACACTTACTACCGTCATCTATACACTCTACTACACTTACTACAGTCATCTATACACTCTACTACAATTTACTACCGTCATCTATACACTCTACTACACTTACTACCGTCATCTATACACTCTACTACACTTACTACCGTCATCTATACACTCTACTACACTTACTACCGTCATCTATACACTTTACTACCGTCATCTATACACTCTACTACACTTACTACCGTCATCTATACACTCTACTACACTTACTACCGTCATCTATACACTCTACTACACTTTACTACCGTCATCTATACACTCTACTACACTTACTACCGTCATCTATACACTCTACTACACTTACTACCGTCATCTATACACTCTACTAAACTTACTACCGTCATCTATACACTCTACTACACTTACTACCGTCATCTATACACTCTACTACACTTTACTACCGTCATCTATACACTCTACTACACTTTACTACCGTCATCTATACACTCTACTACACTTTACTACCGTCATCTATACACTCTACTACACTTTACTACCGTCATCTATACACTCTACTACACTTACTACCGTCATCTATACACTCTACTACACTTTACTACCGTCATCTATACACTCTACTACACTTTACTACCGTCATCTATACACTCTACTACACTTACTACCGTCATCTATACACTCTACTACACTTTACTACCGTCATCTATACACTCTACTACACTTACTACCGTCATCTATACAGTCTATTACACTTACTACCGTCATCTATACACTTTACTACCGTCATATATACACTCTACTACACTTACTACCGTCATCTATACACTCTACTACACTTACTACCGTCATCTATACACTCTACTACACTTTACTAACGTCATCTATACACTCTACTACACTTTACTAACGTCATCTATATACTCTACTACACTTACTACCGTCATCTATACACTCTACTACACTTACTACCGCCATCTATACACTCTACTACACTTTACTAACGTCATCTATACACTCTACTACACTTACTACCGTCATCTATACACTCTACTACACTTACTACCGTCATCTATACACTCTACTACACTTTACTACCGTCATCTATACACTCTACTACACTTTACTACCGTCATCTATACACTCTACTACACTTACTACCGTCATCTATACACCTACTACCGTCATCTATACACTCTACTACACTAACTACCGTCATCTATACACTCTACTACACTTACTACCGTCATCTATACACTCTACTACACTTACTACCGTCATCTATACACTCTACTACACTTACTACCGTCATCTATACACTCTACTACACTTACTACCGTCATCTATACACTCTACTACACTTACTACCGTCATCTATACACTCTACTACACTTACTACCGTCATCTATACACTCTACTACACTAACTACCGTCATCTATACACTCTACTACACTTACTACCGTCATCTATACACTCTACTACACTTACTACCGTCATCTATACACTCTACTACACTTACTACCGTCATCTATACACTCTACTACACTTACTACCGTCATCTATACACTCTACTACACTTACTACCGTCATCTATACACTCTACTACACTTTACTACCGTCATCTATACACTCTACTACACTAACTACCGTCATCTATACACTCTACTACACTTTACTACCGTCATCTATACACTCTACTACACTTTACTACCGTCATCTATACACTCTACTACACTAACTACCGTCATCTATACACTCTACTACACTTACTACCGTCATCTATACACTCTACTACTACACTTACTACCGTCATCTATACACTCTACTACACTTACTACCGTCATCTATACACTCTACTACACTAACTACCGTCATCTATACACTCTACTACACTTACTACCGTCATCTATACACTCTACTACACTTACTACCGTCATCTATACACTCTACTACACTTACTACCGTCATCTATACACTCTACTACACTACTACCGTCATCTATACACTCTACTACACTTACTACCGTCATCTATACACTCTACTACACTAACTACCGTCATCTATACACTCTACTACACTTACTACCGTCATCTATACACTCTACTACACTTACTACCGTCATCTATACACTCTACTACACTTACTACCGTCATCTATACACTCTACTACACTTACTACCGTCATCTATACACTCTACTACACTTACTACCGTCATCTATACACTCTACTACACTTTACTACCGTCATCTATACACTCTACTACACTTTACTACCGTCATCTATACACTCTACTACACTTACTACCGTCATCTATACACTCTACTACACTTACTACCGTCATCTATACACTCTACTACACTACTACCGTCATCTATACACTCTACTACACTTACTACCGTCATCTATACACTCTACTACACTTACTACCGTCATCTATACACTCTACTACACTTACTACCGTCATCTATACACTCTACTACACTTTACTACCGTCATCTATACACTCTACTACACTTACTACCGTCATCTATACACTCTACTACACTTACTACCGTCATCTATACACTCTACTACACTTTACTACCATCATCTATACACTCTACTACACTTTACTACCGTCATCTATACACTCTACTACACTTACTACCGTCATCTATACACTCTACTACACTTACTACCGTCATCTATACACTCTACTACACTTACTACCGTCATCTATACACTCTACTACACTTTACTACCGTCATCTATACACTCTACTACACTTACTACCGTCATCTATACACTCTACTACACTTACTACCGTCATCTATACACTCTACTACACTTTACTACCTATACACTCTACTACACTTTACTACCGTCATCTATACACTCTACTACACTTTACTACCGTCATCTATACACTCTACTACACTTACTACCGTCATCTATACACTCTACTACACTTACTACCGTCATCTATACACTATACTACACTTTACTACCGTCATCTATACACTCTACTACACTTTACTACCATCATCTATACACTCTACTACACTTTACTACCGTCATCTATACACTCTACTACACTTACTACCGTCATCTATACACTCTACTACACTTACTACCGTCATCTATACACTCTACTACACTTACTACCGTCATCTATACACCTACTACCGTCATCTATACACTCTACTACACTTACTACCGTCATCTATACACTCTACTACACTTACTACCGTCATCTATACACTCTACTACACTTACTACCGTCATCTATACACTCTACTACACTTACTACCGTCATCTATACACTCTACTACACTTACTACCGTCATCTATACACTCTACTACACTTACTACCGTCATCTATACACTCTACTACACTTACTACCGTCATCTATACACTCTACTACACTTACTACCGTCATCTATACATTCTACTACACTTACTACCGTCATCTATACACTCTACTACACTTACTACCGTCATCTATACATCTACGACACTTACTACCGTCATCTATACACTCTACTACACTTACTACCGTCATCTATACACTCTACTACACTTACTACCGTCATCTATACACTCTACTACACTTACTACCGTCATCTATACTCTACTACACTTACTACCGTCATCTATACACTCTACTACACTTACTACCGTCATCTATACACTCTACTACACTTACTACCGTCATCTATACACTCTACTACCGTCATCTATACACTCTACTACACTTTACTACCGTCATCTATACACTCTACTACACTTACTACCGTCATCTATACACTCTACTACACTTACTACCGTCATCTATACACTCTACTACACTTACTACCGTCATCTATACACTCTACTACACTTACTACCGTCATCTATACACTCTACTACACTTACTACCGTCATCTATACACTCTACTACACTTACTACCGTCATCTATACACTCTACTACACTTACTACCGTCATCTATACACTCTACTACACTTACTACCGTCATCTATACACTCTACTACACTTACTACCGTCATCTATACACTCTACTACACTTACTACCGTCATCTATACACTCTACTACACTTACTACCGTCATCTATACACTTTACTACCGTCATCTATACACTCTACTACACTTACTACCGTCATCTATACACTTTACTACCGTCATCTATACACTTTACTACCGTCATCTATACACTCTACTACACTTACTACCGTCATCTATACACTCTACTACACTTACTACCGTCATCTATACACTTTACTACCGTCATCTATACACTCTACTACACTTACTACCGTCATCTATACACTCTACTACACTTACTACCGTCATCTATACACTCTACTACACTTACTACCGTCATCTATACACTCTACTACACTTACTACCGTCATCTATACATTCTACTACACTTACTACCGTCATCTATACACTCTACTACACATTACTACCGTCATCTATACATTCTACGACACTTACTACCGTCATCTATACACTCTACTACACTTACTACCGTCATCTATACACTCTACTACACTTACTACCGTCATCTATACACTCTACTACACTTACTACCGTCATCTATACATTCTACTACACTTACTACCGTCATCTATACACCTACTACCGTCATCTATACACTCTACTACACTTACTACCGTCATCTATACACTCTACTACACTTACTACCGTCATCTATACACTCTACTACACTTACTACCGTCATCTATACACTCTACTACACTTACTACCGTCATCTATACACTCTACTACACTTACTACCGTCATCTATACACTCTACTACACTTACTACCGTCATCTATACACTCTACTACACTTACTACCGTCATCTATACACTCTACTACACTTACTACCGTCATCTATACACTCTACTACACTTACTACCGTCATCTATACACTCTACTACACTTACTACCGTCATCTATACACTCTACTACACTTACTACCGTCATCTATACACTCTACTACACTTACTACCGTCATCTATACACTCTACTACACTTACTACCGTCATCTATACACTCTACTACACTTACTACCGTCATCTATACACTTTACTACCGTCATCTATACACTCTACTACACTTACTACCGTCATCTATACACTTTACTACCGTCATCTATACACTCTACTACACTTACTACCGTCATCTATACACTTTACTACCGTCATCTATACACTCTACTACACTTACTACCGTCATCTATACATTCTACGACACTTACTACCGTCATCTATACACTCTACTACACTTACTACCGTCATCTATACACTTTACTACCGTCATCTATACACTCTACTACACTTACTACCGTCATCTATACACTTTACTACCGTCATCTATACACTCTACTACACTTACTACCGTCATCTATACACTTTACTACCGTCATCTATACACTCTACTACACTTACTACCGTCATCTATACACTCTACTACACTTACTACCGTCATCTATACACTCTACTACACTTACTACCGTCATCTATACACTTTACTACCGTCATCTATACACTCTACTACACTTACTACCGTCATCTATACACTTTACTACCGTTATCTATACACTTTACTACCGTCATCTATACACTCTACTACACTTACTACCGTCATCTATACACTCTACTACACTTACTACCGTCATCTATACACTTTACTACCGTCATCTATACACTCTACTACACTTACTACCGTCATCTATACACTCTACTACACTTACTACCGTCATCTATACACTCTACTACACTTACTACCGTCATCTATACACTCTACTACACTTACTACCGTCATCTATACACTCTACTACACTTACTACCGTCATCTATACACTCTACTACACTTACTACCGTCATCTATACACTCTACTACACTTACTACCGTCATCTATACACTCTACTACACTTACTACCGTCATCTATACACTCTACTACACTTACTACCGTCATCTATACACTCTACTACACTTACTACCGTCATCTATACACTCTACTACACTTACTACCGTCATCTATACACTTTACTACCGTCATCTATACACTCTACTACCGTCATCTATACACTTTACTACCGTCATCTATACACTCTACTACACTTACTACCGTCATCTATACACTTTACTACCGTCATCTATACACTTTACTACCGTCATCTATACACTCTACTACACTTACTACCGTCATCTATACACTCTACTACACTTACTACCGTCATCTATACACTTTACTACCGTCATCTATACACTCTACTACACTTACTACCGTCATCTATACACTTTACTACCGTCATCTATACACTCTACTACACTTACTACCGTCATCTATACACTCTACTACACTTACTACCGTCATCTATACACTTTACTACCGTCATCTATACACTCTACTACACTTACTACCGTCATCTATACACTTTACTACCGTCATCTATACACTTTACTACCGTCATCTATACACTCTACTACACTTACTACCGTCATCTATACACTCTACTACACTTACTACCGTCATCTATACACTCTACTACACTTACTACCGTCATCTATACACTCTACTACACTTTACTACCGTCATCTATACACTCTACTACACTTACTACCGTCATCTATACATTCTGCTACACTTTACTACCATCATCTATACACTCTACTACACTTACTACCGTCATCTATACACTCTACTACACTTACTACCGTCATCTATACACTCTACTACACTTACTACCGTCATCTATACACTCTACTACACTTACTACCGTCATCTATACACTCTACTACACTTACTACCGTCATCTATACACTCTACTACACTTACTACCGTCATCTATACACTCTACTACACTTACTACCGTCATCTATACATTCTACTACACTTTACTACCGTCATCTATACATTCTACTACACTTACTACCGTCATCTATACACTCTACTACACTTACTACCGTCATCTATACACTCTACTACACTTACTACCGTCATCTATACATTCTACTACACTTACTACCGTCATCTATACATTCTACTACACTTTACTACCGTCATCTATACACTCTACTACACTTACTACCGTCATCTATACATTCTACTACACTTACTACCGTCATCTATACACTCTACTACACTTACTACCGTCATCTATACACTCTACTACACTTACTACCGTCATCTATACACTCTACTACACTTACTACCGTCATCTATACACTCTACTACACTTACTACCGTCATCTATACACTACTACTACACTTACTACCGTCATCTATACACTCTACTACACTTACTACCGTCATCTATACATTCTACTACACTTTACTACCGTCATCTATACATTCTACTACACTTTACTACCGTCATCTATACATTCTACTACACTTACTACCGTCATCTATACATTCTACTACACTTTACTACCGTCATCTATACACTCTACTACACTTTACTACCGTCATCTATACACTCTACTACACTTACTACCGTCATCTATACACTCTACTACACTTTACTACCGTCATCTATACACTCTACTACACTTTACTACCGTCATCTATACACTCTACTACACTTTACTACCGTCATCTATACACTCTACTACACTTACTACCGTCATCTATACACTCTACTACACTTTACTACCGTCATCTATACACTCTACTACACTTACTACCGTCATCTATACACTCTACTACACTTACTACCATCATCTATACATTCTACTACACTTTACTACCGTCATCTATACACTCTACTACACTTTACTACCGTCATCTATACACTCTACTACACTTTACTACCGTCATCTATACACTCTACTACACTTTACTACCGTCATCTATACATTCTACTACACTTTACTACCGTCATCTATACATTCTACTACACTTTACTACCGTCATCTATACATTCTACTACACTTTACTACCGTCATCTATACATTCTACTACACTTTACTACCGTCATCTATACATTCTACTACACTTTACTACCGTCATCTATACATTCTACTACACTTACTACCGTCATCTATACACTCTACTACACTTACTACCATCATCTATACACTCTACTACACTTACTACCGTCATCTATACACTCTACTACACTTTACTACCGTCATCTATACATTCTACTACACTTACTACCGTCATCTATACACTCTACTACACTTACTACCGTCATCTATACACTCTACTACACTTACTACCGTCATCTATACATTCTACTACACTTTACTACCGTCATCTATACACTCTACTACACTTACTACCGTCATCTATACACTCTACTACACTTACTACCGTCATCTATACACTCTACTACACTTACTACCGTCATCTATACATTCTACTACACTTACTACCGTCATCTATACACTCTACTACACTTACTACCGTCATCTATACATTCTACTACACTTACTACCGTCATCTATACACTCTACTACACTTACTACCGTCATCTATACATTCTACTACACTTACTACCGTCATCTATACACTTACTACACTTACTACCGTCATCTATACACTCTACTACACTTACTACCGTCATCTATACATTCTACTACACTTACTACCATCATCTATACATTCTACTACACTTTACTACCGTCATCTATACACTCTACTACACTTACTACCGTCATCTATACACTCTACTACACTTACTACCGTCATCTATACATTCTACTACACTTACTACCATCATCTATACACTCTACTACACTTACTACCGTCATCTATACACTCTACTACACTTACTACCGTCATCTATACACTCTACTACACTTACTACCGTCATCTATACATTCTACTACACTTTACTACCGTCATCTATACACTCTACTACACTTACTACCGTCATCTATACATTCTACTACACTTACTACCGTCATCTATACATTCTACTACACTTACTACCATCATCTATACATTCTACTACCTTACTACCGTCTCTATACATTCTACTACCACTTTACTACCGTCATCTATACACTCTACTACACTTACTAAACCGTCATCTATACATTCTGCTACACTTACTACATCATCTATACATTCTACTACACTTTACTACCGTCATCTATACACTCTACTACACTTACTACCGTCATCTATACATTCTACTACACTTACTACCGTCATCTATACATTCTACTACACTTACTACCGTCATCTATACATTCTACTACACTTTACTACCGTCATCTATACACTCTACTACACTTACTACCGTCATCTATACATTCTACTACACTTACTACCGTCATCTATACATTCTGCTACACTTTACTACCATCATCTATACACTCTACTACACTTACTACCGTCATCTATACACTCTACTACACTTACTACCGTCATCTATACATTCTACTACACTTACTACCATCATCTATACACTCTACTACACTTACTACCGTCATCTATACACTCTACTACACTTACTACCGTCATCTATACACTCTACTACACTTACTACCGTCATCTATACACTCTACTACACTTACTACCGTCATCTATACACTCTACTACACTTACTACCATCATCTATACACTCTACTACACATTACTACCGTCATCTATACACTCTACTACACTTACTACCGTCATCTATACATTCTACTACACTTACTAACCGTCATCTATACACTCTACTACTACTACTTACTACCGTCATCTATACACTCTACTACACTTACTACCGTCATCTATACACTCTACTACACTTACTACCAGTCATCTATACACTCTACTACACTTACTACCGTCATCTATACACTCTACTACACTTACTAACCGTCATCTATACACTCTACTACACTTACTACCGTCATCTATACACTCTACTACACTTACTACCGTCATCTATACACTCTACTACACTTACTACCGTCATCTATACACTCTACTACACTTACTACCGTCATCTATACACTCTACTACACTCTACTACATTACTACCGTCATCTATACACTCTACTACACTTACTACCGTCATCTATACACTCTACTACACTTACTACCGTCATCTATACACTCTACTACACTTACTACCGTCATCTATACACTCTACTACACTTACTACCATCATCTATACACTCTACTACACTTACTACCGTCATCTATACACTCTACTACACTTACTACCGTCATCTATACACTCTACTACACTTACTACCAGCATCTATACACTCTACTACACTTACTACCGTCATCTATACATTCTACTACACTTACCTGTCTCTTATACACATCTTCTATACACTCTACTACACTTTACTAACGTCATCTATACACTCTACTACACTTACTACCGTCATCTATACACTCTACTACACTTACTACCGTCATCTATACACTCTACTACACTTAACTACCGTCATCTATACACTCTACTACACTTACTACCGTCATCTATACACTCTACTACACTACTACCGTCATCTATACACTCTACTACACTTACTACCGTCATCTATACACTCTACTACACTTACTACCGGTCATCTATACATTCTACTACACTTACTACCGTCATCTATACACTCTACTACACTTACTACCGTCATCTATACATTCTACGACACTTACTACCGTCATCTATACATTCTACTACACTTACTACCGTCATCTATACACTCTACTACACTTACTACCGTCATCTATACACTCTACTACACTTTACTACCGTCATCTATACACTCTACTACACTTACTACCGTCATCTATACACTCTACTACACTTACTACCGTCATCTATACATTCTGCTACACTTACTGCCATCGTTCTCTTCTCCGGATCGCGTCATTGACCTATGACCTCGGCATCATATGCTTGTGGCTTTGCGTTATTATGTGCCGCATTTGTTACTATATGGCGGGCACAGTAGCGTAGTTGATTGGGATATTTTCCCAAATATTGTAACCATTACAGAAACTATAATCATAAAGACTAATCTAATCACTCAAACAGTAATAACACGATGGGCACATATCACAATGGAATTATTCTTACCTGCAGCATGTCATCACTTAAAAAGTCGCCAGGGTCGACTTCATTGCACCGGGTTTTATCCCATATGGCTCGGCCTCTTTCCGTAGCACGGAAAGCGTCGCACAAAGCACGAACTCCGTAGCTTTTAGCGACGACCATGAAACATTTAACTCGTAAACCACAACCTTCGGAGCACGAGTCAAACGGCTTGACCACTTCGCCACAGAGATTCCTTTAGCATGTCATCACAGAAATATTTATTTATATAATGACTTCGCTGATAATGTCATGAGCGGGGTTGGACGAGGATTCGACGCCTGCCTTCGTTATATCGCTAAGAGCATCCGTGCAGCTAGGCTTTCAAAATGTGAAAGTCCTATCACACCAGAAACCCATCTTAGCCATCCATGAGATTGTGAGCATTCTACGGAGAAACTGTGCCTGCGTGTCCTCCAGTGTCTGTCTACTCTCCGTATTCAGGGTCAAAAATGTAGTCATGCAATAGTATAACATTAACTCATTCAGTGTCGAACAATAATATATCGTCAAATGCGACCTCCCTTTTGTACAGAAAGACAATATATCGCCGTACAAGGGTCGCCGTGTTATTTGTGTTGTTTCGTAGTATCTTCCGCTGTTTCAATGATCAGTGTATAGAGATTTACATTATAATACTTGTTCATTTGATTGCGTACCACATTTGGTCCAATCCTACTTTTTGTTTGGCCCTGAATTAGTTAAATAATAAATTTGTTCCGAAGAAGTTCAATACTACCGTGGAAAGCGGAGCCGTGGACCAGGCTGACATTCTGAATGTTTTACGAGAAGTCTTTCGCAAGAACCAAGTGATGACTGTGAATCTACAACCGTGGTCAGGATGCGAGAACAGCAAATTAAAAGAGGGGTGGCCAAACAAGAACACTACGCAGGAAGCCACAGAAGATTGATAAACCAACACAGAACTGGTGTCGTTAGCAGCTACACGCTGCGGGATTTGCTGAGGAGGGGATCCGAGCACTTATGGACTGAATGGTTCGATGTGCAATGAGGATGATCTGTCGACTAACTAACGTCTCCCTCCTATCTTTACATATCCCACGCAGCTCTGTTCAAGTACTTCCCTTATTATTTATTTCTCTTTCTCTTCTCCATGAAGCTGTAAATCTTCCTTTATTTCTTTTGCCCTACGGTTGCTAGACTAAAATATGCAAGAGGTCAACTCACAAAGAGGTTTTGATAGGGGGGGAGGCTGAGTGGTCACGAGGTATGGTGTCCGCCTCGAGTGCTGGAGGTTCCGGGTTGAAGCCCCGGTGAGTCCCGGGATTTTTTCACTTGGACCTCTAGTAACAAAATTTCCCCTTGTCTCTGGGTAGTGAGATCGGACGCCCGTATGTATTGTTGCGCACGTAAAAAATCCCTTGGCAGTTGGAAATCGAAAAGAGTAGCCTAACAGCGCTGCCCGGGCAACATTTCGAGTTAAAAATCTACCCAAAGTATTTCAGGATCCTCGCCGGTGCTACGGAGTTCGTGCATTGAGTTGAGATTTTCCAGACTCAGGTTTGAGTTAGGAGTATAACGGAACACTTATGGGTTGCACCCGTGTGCCGTGATGTTGATCCTTCGACTAAACTACACTAACTAAACTTTGATAAGCAATGCCCACAGAAGTTCATCATATATATATAGGTCATAGCAGTGTTAACAGGTCTAAAAATAAACGTTACGCAAGGTACATATAAATAGAATAACGCAACATTCTACCCCCCCCCCCCCCCCCTCTAAAAGCTAAAGTATAAAACTTCCTTCTTAGGTGCTGATCTTTTCTCTCACCCTTATTGATATTAAGCCTGCCCACAAATCTCTCCTTCCTCCCCCCCCCCCTCCCCCCCCCTTTTCACCCTTCGCACACACTCTGTATTTACCTTACTTTCGATTTCTCTATTACCTTTCCTTATTACCGTTGTTATGTTGTGCTCGGGTGTGATATTTTGATTGGCAGATGTCATGCCCTGATAGTTTTGAGTGAGGGTGTCACGTGACATTTATCCCGTACACACATCTCCAGGGAATAGTTGAATGTAAACGTAGACGATGAGGGCGAAGGAAATCCTGGAGCTAGAACAAAAACGAGATTACTGGCCTCTGTGTTCCTGCACAAATACTCATCAGTGACTTAATTCAATCATGTGGTAGCTATAGTGCAGGAAGTATTGACTGAATTCAATCATGTGTAGCTATGTTTTTTGTCCATCAAGAATGATGATGACCATTTATTTCATCCAGTGGGGTTGAAAGTATGGAGCCGTGAGTTCTAAGATAAGGCCTATTTTGGCTCGAAATGTTCTTTGACAATGTGGACAAAGAATGCTTGACGCTCCAGGAGGGGGATCTCCTGCAGTGGTTTTTCCGTTTAGCCTTTTCTTCACAGCTCTTGCAGTCCTGGTTGCTTCACAAGTGACTGCACCCTTATGTAATGATGTACGCCATGAATTTCGGTCTTTGGCAGCAGTCTCCCGAGTGTCATGATGAATTCCAAAAGCTTTCAGTGATATCTTCAGAGTGTCTGTAAAGCGTTTCCTCTGGCCGCCTTGGGAGCGTTTACCACAACGTAGCTCGCCGTAAAAACAAAAAAAAATCTGTTTAGGGAGCCTGTGATCTGGCATACGAGTTCAGTCACCAGCCCAGCGAATCTAATTCTTCATTAGTAGAGTATGGATAATGGGCATGGACGCTCTTTCTAGGGTCTCAGTGTCTTGGATCTTGTGTAGCTATGCTATAGTGCAGGAAGTATTGACTGAATTCAATCATGTGTAGCTATAGTGCTATATAATTCACAGAATAGTGTAATGGTATATAATACTGGGTTCATCCCCAAGGATTTGAAAACATCTATTTTCATCACACTACCGAAGAAGCCAAGAGCTGTTGATTGTGAGGATTACAGAACTATTAGCTTAGTGAGCCACATAACTAAGATACTACTCAAGGTCATACAAGAAAGAATTCAACATAAAATAGATGACTTATTAGTAACATGTACTGGGAACAAGTGGCGTCTATTAGATGCGGAAATAACTATTCGTCGCCTATAGAGATAAAAAGAGGAGTACGGCAGGGATGTGTATTGTCCCCAAGCCTCTTCAACCTATACACAGAAAGAATTTTTAAACAAGTTGAAGTGCCTGGACTTAACATCAATGGAAGAATCGTAAACAATCTGAGGTATGCTGACGATACCGTGTTACTAGTAGAAAGTGAGCAAGAGTTACAAGACCTAGTGGAACAAGTAAACAGGCACAGTGCAGAATGTGGCTTAGATATTAACATCCAAAAAACAAAAACTATGATAATTAGCAGTGAGAAGGAGAGGTCACCAATGAATATCACAGTAAACGAGCAGATACTAGAACAAGTAACAAGTTTCTCTTATCTTGGACATGTAATAACAGATGCTGGCAGAAGTGAAATGGAAATAAAAAAGAGAATAGGAATGGCCAAAAGTGCTGTCAACGGCATGAACTCAGTATTAACATCTAGAGATATTAATAACGCATTAAAAATGAGAATTGTCAAATGCTACGTATATTTAACAATACAATATGGCTCGGAAGCCTGGACATTGGACAAGCAACTAGAAAGTCGCATAGAAGCCCTGGAGATGTAGATATACAGACGAATAGGTCGTATTTCATGGAAACAAAAACAATCAAATGCAGAGATTCTAGAAAAAAACTGGGAATGAAGAGAGAGTTGATGAAAGAAAAAAAGAGGAGGCAAGTGAAATATTTCGGCCACGTTAAAAGACATGATACTCTTATAAAAACCATAATGGAAGGCATGGTTGAGGGCAAGCGAGCAAGAGGTAGACAACGATACAAGTGGGAGGATAACATCAAGAGATGGACGAGCATCAGCCTGACAAACTGTACAGTCAAGGCGAGAGACAGACAGTGTTGGAGATCCATTGCAGCCAATCTTCATTGTGGAGACGGCACCTGATTTATTGATTGAGCTATATTGCAGGAATAATTGACTGAATTCAGTCATGTGTAGCTATAGTGCAGGAAAGAAGATAAGTCAGTGACCTCATTATATGAGTTGCCTTGCACTGTTTCGTCAAGCCTGTGGCTCAGTGCATTTGACATCATCGAACATTTGTTTTCCTGTTTCCTTTCTCCAGTATTTGAGTTCCCCCAGTCTACCTACAAGGCAGCAGGTGTGTGTATAATTTCGTCTGATTCCTACCTCTTGGCCTGTCCGATATAGATGGTCCGGCCCTACCTGTACCTTTGACTATCTCCAGTCTATATATAACAATGCTGCGGGTGTATGTATTTCTTCCTCTTGTCTCTATCCCTTGGCCTGTCCGACATGGATGGCCCTACCAGTAGCTTTGACCGTCTCCAGTCTACTTCAAGGCTGCAGGCGTATGCAATCTCTTCCTCTCGTCCCTATCCCTTGGCCTGATCAACATGGAAAACACTACCTGTAGCCGCACTACAGTCGTCACAGATCTTGAGGTCACTGGAACACGCAGCCTCTCTACCATTTCAAGACGAATACACAACACAGGGGAGGTAAGTCAGAGACCAAGACAAGACTCCTTGCAGATTTCTCTTCGTCTAAAACAGGGGTGGCCAACCTTTTCAGCAGGCGGGCCAAATTTCAGAAATAATATTTCCTGCTGGGCCACCTAATTTTTCTTTTGTTAATTAAAGAAACAAGCAAGCATGCGGCCCGCGGGCCTCGTATTGGCCACCCCTGGTCTAAAAGAACATCCCCTCATCTTGTTCAGACGAATTATTCTTCGCTCATGTTCTTGGTTGCTTGGGCTTTCCAACTAAAGTTTTCTTTAGATAGGCCGTACACAAATGTATTATGACTCATCATACATTTTCCCATTTCTGTATCTTTCGTCCTCCTTCAAAGAGTATGCTTAGCAAGGTGGAGAATGGAATGTTTCGTGTGGAATGGCGCTCATCGCTTCAGAGGTCACAGATTGTGAGAATTGTGTGGATATTTTGCCCTGGCCATGCGGGTGTACGGGGGAATGAACAGGCTGATAGGCTAGCAGGGAATGCACCTCTTGGTGGTATTTTGCCTATGGACAAGGTTAAGGTGGTCGTGCGCTTGTGGGACCAGATGGAGAAGGCGGAGGAACAGATTGAGAACCCATATGTGGAAAGAATGAGATTGCGGGGGATCGGCAGGGGTTCTGGAAGAATCTCAAAACTGAGAGGGAAGACCAGGAGAACTTTTAAATCAGATAGCGGTGGGAACAGTTAGTAGTGTGACTCTACGATGGCTGTTGAACGAGGGGACTGAGCACGTATGGGAATTCCTGAGTGCAGTGATGTCAGTTCTTAACTCAACTTAACTCAGCTCAACTCAACTCTTCCTCCTTTAGATGTCTGGAGTGGAGTCAACATTGGGCATGGAAAACCGACACTGTGGCGAAGGTGTTATCAATCAAATCAATCATGTGCCATGCCGGTAAGCGTGGGCGGTCATGACTCGCCATTTCACTCGATCACCAGCGTCGTGGATCAGCTCAGTGTTCCTGTCGCGTCCATGCCATGTGGCCAAGCCATCCAGGTATTTTCCTCTCGGTTTTCCTCTTGGTCTGTTCCCTTCGATCTTGCCAGTTGTCACCAAGTTCTCCAATCCATTTCTTCTCATAACATGTCCAAAAAATTTTGACTGTCTGCGTCTAATTTCTCTAATCATTTTACGATTGTCATTTGTCTCCTGTAGTACTTGGTCGTTAGTTTTTCTGTCTGTCCGTGGTATTCTTTGCATTTTCCTCAGAAACCACATTTTTTCAGCTTGACTGCTCATTGTCCAAGTTTCACATCCATACAAAAGAACAGTCTCTTCAACACTCTTTTTCTCGTTTCAATTGACATCTTTTTATTGGTCAGAATGTTTTTCATCTTGTTAAAGGTTACTTTTGCCATGGCGATTCTTGTTCTAATCTCTTCAAGGCATCTCCCATCAGATGTTATGACTCTTCCGAGATAACTGTATCGATTCAGTTGTTGAAGAATATTCCCATTTACTTGTATATTACATTGTGACACTTTGTTCTTCCTAGTGACGACCATAACCTGAGTCTTCTTACAATTTAATTCTAACCCCAGTTTCACACTGAGTAAACAGCCGCATCTACTAATTGTTGCAGATCCCGCGCATTGTCTGCAGTCAATACTGTATCATCTGCATGAACTCTTTCAATACCTATTTCATACCGACTATATGCCTCCATAAGTCACCTACAGGTATAATTCTTTCGCTATCATTCTTCATTGTGTGTGTGTGGGTGAGAGAGTGAGTGAGAAAGAGTGTGAGTGGGAGAATTAGTATGAGACAGAGAGAGTGAGAGAGTATGCATGCGCGTGTGCCTGAGTGAGTGTAAAAGTGAGTGAGTGAGTATGGACGTATGTGTGAGAGACTGAGTGAGAGATTGAGTGAATCTGAGAGAGTGGGTGTGCTGTGTGTCTGTCTGTCTGTGTGATAGAGTGAGAAAGTGAGTGAGTGTGAGCTGGAGAGTCAGCGAGTGAGTGAGTGAGTGAGTAAGGGAGCGTAAGTGAGAGAGAATATGTGGGGATGCGTGTATGTGCGTGAGTGAGTGAGTGTGAGAGCGAGTGAGTGTGTGTGTGTGAGAGAGAGAGAGAGTGGGTGAGTGAGTGAGTGAGAGAGTGCATGAGAAAGTGAATGAGTGAGAGTGAGTTAGTGTGTGTGTGTCTGTTTGCTTGTCTGTGTGTGCGAATAAGAGAGTGATTTAGTGTGGTTTAGAGAGTGAACGAGTGCGTGTGAGTGAGAGAGAGAGAGAGTAAGAAAGTGAGTGTAAGTGGGAGAGTGAGAGATTGAGTGAGAGTGAATATGTTAGTATGTGTGTGTGTGTGTAAGTGAGGGCGAGTGTGAGAGTGAGTGCATATAAGCATGAGAGAGATAGTGGGGGATATGTCTGGGTGGATGGGAGTGTGTGTGGCTGGATGGAGGATTTATGTGTGGGTAGTGAGGGTGATTGTAGTTGGGGGAATGTGTGGATGGGTAGGAGATGTGTGGGGAGATGTGTGTGTGGGTGAGGGATGTGTCTTTGGTAGGTGTGGTGTTGTGTGGGAGGGGAGACGGGTGTGGATAAAGGATGTGTGTGTGTGTGGGTGGGTGGGGGGTGTGGGTGGGTGTGCGGGTGGGTGGGTGACGGATGTGTGTGAGGGTGGGGGATGTGTGTTTGGATGGGTGGTTGGGGTGTGTGAGTGTGGGTGGGTAGATAGGCTATGTATGTGTTGATGAGTGTGGGTGTTAGTGGTTTAGCGATAATTGCGTGAGTCTAGGGATGTGTGAGGGGATGAGTGTATGGGTGGGGGATGTGTGTGTGGGTTGTGTGTACGTGGATGGGAGGTGTGTGTTTGTGAATGGGGGATGTGTTGGTGGGTGGGGATTGTGTGTGAGGGATATGGGTGGGGAGATTGTGTGTGGGTGGGGATGTGTGTGTGTATGGGTAGGGGTGTGTGGTTAAGGGATGTGTGGCTGGGGGATGGGTGGGAGGATGTGTGGTTGGGTAGAGGATGTGTGGGTGGGTGATTGTATATGGGTAAGGGTGTGTGGTTAAGGGATGTTTGGTTGGGAGATGGGTGGGTAGAGGATTGTGGTGGGTAGAGGATATGTGGGTGGGTGAGTGTGTGTAGGTTAGGAGATGGTGGGGGATGTTTGTATGGGTGGGCTCGGGATCTGTGAGTGGGCTGGGGAGATGGAAGATTATGTGGGTGGGTGCGGGATATGTGAGTTGGCGGGGAGATGTGTGTGTGCGTGGGGGATGTGTAGCTGAGGTATGTGTGTTTGACTGGGTGGTTGGAGGTGTGTGGGTGAAGGAGGATATGTGGGTGGGGATTGTTGGTGGGTAATGGGACGGGTAGAGGATATGTGAGTGGGTAGGGAGATGTGTGTAGGTGGGTGGATGTGAGTGGGTGGAGGATGTGTGGGTTGGGGAATGTATGTGTGCTTGGGGTGTGGGTGGATGGGATGTGTGGTGGATGGGAGGTGTGTGTGGGTGGGGAAATGTGTAGGTGTAGGGATGTGGTGGATGGGTGGGGGCATGTATGTGTGTCTGGATTGTGTGTGTGGTTGGGTGGGTGGGTGGGGGGGGGGGGTTGGAGTGAATGGTGGATGTGTGGGTGAGTGGTGGATGTGTCTCATAACATAGTAATATGCATTGTTTATGTTTACAAAATTCATGTGACAATGTTTTTTCCTATGCACTGTTGATGAAAGAAAGATGAGTGATTAGAAGGGCCGAATGTAAGACGGGCCTGCGTGCCCAATTTGTTACCCTTTGAAAATAAAGTCCGTTCGTTCGTTCGATGTTTCGTCCTCCAATGCTGATTCCATTTATATCTTCTACATTTCTGAAAATATTTTCACTGTATAGGGAAAAAAAAAATTCTGGAGACATTACACATCCCTGCCTAATACCTCTCTTAATAGGTTGATATTGTCCCACTTCATTATCAATCCTTATGGCAGCCTGGTGTTTCCAATATATGTTTTTTATAAGTCTAATGTCTTTCCCATCAATTTGTAGATCTGCATGTATATCCACCATGTTGACATGTCTAACTCTATCAAATGCCTTTGTGTAGTCAAAAGGCAAAGATGAATATCCTTGTTTACTTCTATAGCACGTTCAATAACTGATCGCAGCATATACACATTTACTGTACCCTTTACTTCCACAAACCCACATTGTTCTTCCCCTATTTCAGGTTGTATTTTCCTCCTACCTCTTTGCATGATAATTCGTAGCAAAATCTTTGTGATGTGACTCATTATACTAATTGTTCTGTGTTGATCACATTCCAAGGCTCCTGATTTCTTTGGGATTGCAATAAATACAGAATTACATAATTCAGAAGGTATATCTCCAGCATCATATAATGTGTTCAGCAGTCTGGACGGCTTCCGGTAAAATGGCGACGACGTGACGCGTTTATTCTTCGGGAGACGCTGTTTAGTGTTTTCTTGTGGTTTATGTGTATTATTTCGTTTTCGTGTATTGGAAGTGTTCAAAAGAAGTCACGAAAGCAGGTGGTGGATGAAATTTTGAGGGCAACCGACAGATATTTGTTGGTTATGGTCTCAAGTTTCGCGACGGCAGGTCGAGGATCTCTTTCGCGAGACAATGGCTGCGGTCACCCAACCAGTATGGTTACTGTCATAGAGGAATGCACCGGCAAACTACCTCTTTAAAAGTGCCTAGAACATTATGATTCGCATAAAGACTGAAGGAGTTAAGGGCGTATTTTTTTTTTTTTTTTTGCATATCCTATTTACAGGACATTGCAGTCAACACCAGCATTTTTCAGCTGCTGTTGATGTCTTGGCAAGATTTACGTTCACTAGTTTGCCATTGCTTTCTGAACGACCGGTTCACGTGCCTTTCCGTGAGAAACCAATGCGACGCGCAGCTGTGTTTCGTACGTGGATATACGGGGTTACGAGCAGAATCCTTAACACCTTCGCCAGGGAGACGGCAAGACGTAATTAGCAACCCCAAATACCGCGTTCGAATCACAGCTGCAGGCGATGTGGAAGCAGACCCCCTTGCGTTATTTTCATACAATGATATGAATGTCGGCCATTCAGAAAACAATGGCAAAGTACTGAAAGTAAACTTGCCAAGAGTTTACAAACAGCCAAAACTGCTACGTCAAAACAAAAAATCTAAGCTTGCACATATGGTGACTGCCTGGGCAGGAGGCTTATATCAAAACACTCCTGGCAGACACAAATAACGGTAAAGATGTCATGACATTTTGATTACAGTTTAATCATTAAATATAATCTTATGAAGATGACAAAAGGACTGTACATCGATAGCTGGCAATGTGCAAATATCAGTCACATCGTGAAACAACACAAGAAAACAAAAAAAGCGGTATGGAAAACAAGAACCACGCCAATGATGCATCACCAACAACAGAATGCATCAAATTATCGCAAGCAAGAATTGATATATAATAACAATATGACAAATGTCAAAACAACATGAGTGCTTCCACATAGATAGCAGAATTGCTGTGCTGTTCGTGTGTCACATAGAAAGCAGAATGTATGTACTTACAGCTTCCTCGAGTGCACATTATGGCAAATATGTTTATAAGAGATGGTGATTTTTACGACGAAACAATGAAATGCAAATGTAAATACACATATACACCATTCTTCTTCTTCTTCTTCTTCTTCTTCTTCTTCTTCTTCTTCTTCTTCTTCTTCTTTATCCCCCGAGCTTATCTTCTTATATCTCTTGGAGATCCATTAACGCCCCCAATATTATTAATTTCTGCCTTTAAACCGTTTCTTTTTGTATTTTAGATCTCCCGCTGTTTCGTTTGCCTTGTGGGCTCCAGACTAGAGAATGTTTAGTTATTTTGTCCTCATGTTTTCCCAGTGTGTGTTCTATCCCACGCCAGTGACTTTTCCTAACCACTTGGTTCACTGGAATTGACAATGTTTTGATGACCATTCCTCGTCAGAAATTCACAAAACAAACGCTAACAAAGCACGCCATTCAAGGCTCGCTGCAACAGAATGCCATGGGTGGTGTCAATTATATTTATATTTTGTATCCCGATGAAGATGGTAGATAGAAATTTCATCAAAACATTGTATGTTATGTATTCACGTTTGATTTCATTACACTGTGACTCTATACGCCAGATCTCTCTCTCTCTCTCTCTCTCTCTCTCTCTCTCTCTCTCTCTCTCTCTCTCTCTCTCTCGCTCTGTTTGTGTATGTGCGTGCGCGCGCGCGCGCGTGTGTGTGTGTGTGTGTGTGTTGAAATAGTTGCACACATTTCCGAATTAGCCACATTATAAGATGTTCACAGAGTTTTAAGTGGTTTTCACCTTTCAAAACTTGACTTATGAATGTTACAGGTTATAATAACCTAAAAACAGTTTCAAAGCTGAACCAACTCTCTCTCAAATCACAACACAATTACAAGAGTATTAGTTTCACGAGGGCCAAATATATACATATCTTATTCAAAGCAGGTAAGTTGCCAGATTTCTTGGCATGTTCTAACTAAATTTTAAGAAACATTATCACATATGACATGTTGTTTTGTACACACAGAGTATTGTCATCACGCATGGTGTGTTGCTTGGCACAAAAATAATTAATGTATGTTGACAAGATAATAATAATTTTATGAATTTGAAAACATAGTTGTTGTTTTTTTTTTTGTGCAAACTAAACAAGTGAAAATGACAACCACAGAAGAAGTTCAATGTGTGATTTGCTTAGCTGAAATCTAGTCAGAAACTGCAATTAGATAAAAGTAAATCTGTGTCAGTCAATTCAGAAATAATAATTAGATGAAAGTAAACCGTAAGGTAAGTCAGAAATAGCAGTTATAAGAAAGCAAATCTTAGTAAGTCAAGTCAAAGATATCAGATGACGTAAATTCTTTGTAAGTCAAGTCAAAAATTGTAGTTAGATTAAAATAACTCTTTGTAAGTCAATTTAGAAATAGCAGTTAATTGTAATTCACATACAAATATAGCAGTTACACATATATGGATCCTTGCTGGTGCTAGATAGTTTTTACACTGTACTGAGATTCTCCTCGTGTGATCTATGGGAGTACATCGGAGCACATATACAGATTGCCATGTGCAGTGAATGAGGATCTTTTCAAACCAAAAACCAAGTCAAAATAATAAATCTGCCACAGCATACTTTAAAAATTTTAGTTCATCAATTAACGTGATCAGAGATGACAAGTTGTTTGGCGCGCGCGCGCGCGCGCACACACACACACACACACACACACACACACACACACACACACACTATAGCCATCACCCATGGTGTGTTGTTTGATACAAACATAGTATAGCCATCACGTATGGTGTGTTGTTTGATACAAACATAGTATAGCCATCACCCATGGTGTGTTGTTTGATAAAAACATAGTATAGCCATCACGTATGGTGTGTTGTTTGATACAAACATAGTATAGCCATCACGTATGGTGTGTTGTTTGATACAAACATAGCATAGCCATCACCCATGGTGTGTTGTTTGGAACAAATATAATTAATGCATGTTGACAAGATAATAATAATTTTAGGAATTTGGAAACATTAGTTATTTTATTGTTTGCCCACTAAGCAATTGAAAATCGCAACCACTGGAGAATTTGAAAATGTGATTTGCCGAGATGAAATCAAGTAAGAAATAGCATTTAGATTAAAGTAACCTGTTAGTGATGTCAGAAATAGCAGTCAGATAAAATAAAATATGTGTACATCAAGTCAGAAATAGCAGTCAGATGAACATTGAACACTTGGACTCTGACACTGTTTCAAATGTTTCGTCTACGCAAATGAAAACTCGCAAATTCAGTTCTTTTATATTGTGTGCTTAAAGCAGAAAAAGTAAAAACCACACACATTCAAGCGACATATTTGTACTATTAGTTATGTGTAAATAAGCAGCTTTTATATATGTCTGGTTAGGTGATTCAAGGACCAGCAGTTTGTCACACACGCAGTAAGGAAGGTTCTCCGTTTGAATGTCCAGGATGAACTAAAGCAGCAAGGACCGTGGACAGCCAGGAGAGAACCCATTGCTATTGCCAAACTTTTCAGGAAACGTGGTGAAGGTGTGGCCCACTGTAACACCTACAGGAAAAAAATTGTAAGTGCATTATATATACACACACCGGTAAAGGTAATAGTAGAAACAAGAACTACATTTGTGTCAGATAATAGTTGTAAATGTGTGTGCCGGGTAGATGTTGGAAAATAATGTATATTTGTGCCAGGTAAAAACTTGAAAATCTGTGTATATTTTCAGTATATATTCCATTTCTTTTTCTCTTTCTTTTCGTTATATTTACATATGATATTTTTGGTGTTCGGATATATGTTATTATTGTGATCTTTCGTCATTTCTGCTGTCTAGTGGTCTGTGTCAGTTTATATATTACGCGCACTGTGGATGTCCCTACACAAGCTTGTGGGTGTTACTGTGGTTTATTTCTGTGTGATCACCGTCTCCGTGTACTTTGCTTGTGAGTCTAGCGTTTATAGAAAACACTTAGTGTTATCATCCATTTGTTTGTATATGTAGTTATATGTATGTTTTACAATATTTCCAGAAATGTTATACAACTATGTGTTATAGATATATGCCAGGGAGTATAGGTGATACTTCCCCCCTCACTACCTAGTGCTTATAGAGTGACTGGGTGAGTACAGAGGGATATTTTAGCAATACGAAGTTACGTACACAGGGAGTAGTGGTGTACTTAGGGAGGGCACACAAAGACTAGTAGCAGAGTCTTTACATTCATAGTTGGCTGACAGACAGCAACGTGTCCACAAGTACAAGATGCCTACTTTAATGGAATATATTGAGCAGGTGAACGAATAGGCCTGAAGGGTAAATAGCTACAGGAGTATGCAGAAGCAAAAGAACAAAAACAGATGGAAAGAGAGGAGAGGCATAATGAACGCGAGGCAAAGCGTCTACAGGAAGAAAAGTTAGCTGAGAGAGAACAAAGACAAGCTGAAATGGAAAACAAGCGTCTACAGGAAGAGAAAGAGACACAAGTGAGACTAGCTGAAATGGAAAACAAGCGTTTACAGGAAGAGAAAGAGACACAGATGAAAATGGAAATTGAGAAAGAGAAGATCAAGTGTCAGATGCAAACTGAAATTGAGTTAAGAAAACTAGAACTATCTTCAAAGGGTCAAAGTGAGGAAAGCAGAAGACCGTCGCAGTCGTCACAGAGATTAAAACTGCCATATTTTACAGACTGGGACCAACTTAAAACTTATTTGTCCAGGTTCGAAGCATCAGCGAAAGTGTTAGGTATTCCAGAGAAAGAGTATGCGATGCGACTTGGCGAGTTTCTTACGGGTAAGGCCATAGATACAATGTTTAATTTACCTGCGGAAGAAAGAAACAACCACACTATTTTTGGGGCACTAAAAAGCCGAATTTGAACTGAAGCGAGGGAGTAAAACAGTACATTACCGTGCAATATTCTATTAATTTAACTCCCTTTAATACGATTTAGTTGAAGTGAGTGACTGCAACGCGCCCGCAATATGCAATGCGTTAAAAGATTGTTTAAACAAGAATGGACTTGAGTTGCAAAGGCTAGTTGCACTCGCCACTGACAATGCATCTGTCATGACAGGTGTAAACAATGGAGTATATACAAAATTAAAATCCGTAGTTCCTTATCTGGTACTAGTTACGTGTGTATGTCATTCCCTTCAGCTGGAAGTGTCACAGGCTGCAGCTGCTTGTCTGCCCAGGAACATAGAGTTCATGATTAGAGAAACATATAACTGGTTTTCTCACTCAAGTCTTCGTCAAGCAAAGTACAGGGAGTTTTTTGCTTTATTAAATGATGGACAACATCCGCTGAAGGCTGTTCAATTAAGCTAGACACGATGGATGTCCATTCACTCTGCCATTGTCAGAATATTGCAGCAGTGGGTCGAGCTCAGAACTCATTTTGATGTAGCAAGACTCAATGAGCGCTGTTACGCAGCAGAACTTCTACATTCTATGTTTAGCGACATGAAATACTATGTGTATCTCATATTTCTCAAGCATATTCTCGGAGAAGTTCAAAGTGTGAATAAGAAATTCGAAGCAGATATACAGGATCCAACAAAACTACTCAGCGATCTTGTCCAGCTCATTGATCCTATCAGTTCAAAGATTGCTATTTATGGGGAAAAAATAACAGAAAGTGATGCTATTCAAGATTATTTAGATCCTAATCCCAATCTAGGTTATGAGTTTGAGAAAGAAATAGCAGACTACAAGTTTCCCGATGAGAAAGAAATTCGTGGAAGGTGCATCCAGTTTTTAATAGAGCTATTGACAGCTGCGTTTACGTACACCCGATAACGTTCGAGTGTTGCAGTCCATGTCATGTCTTAGTGGAAGTGAATGTCTACAGCCAATGAAGCCCTGTATATTGGATCTTGCTAAAATGTTTGTAGAAGATGCAGCTACTCTCACCCGCATCGATTTCCAGTGTAGAAAACTTCATCATATGCAGTGGGCACAGACCTCTGACACACTTGGACTGAGGGCAGAAATAGCCTCATACAGGGATGCCACCGGTGAAAATCCTTTCCAAGATCTTACAGATTTAGCTTTAACTGTGCTCATTTTACCTCATTCTAATGCGGACGTGGAGCCTATTTTCAGTCAGATGGGAGTTTTTTTTTTCCCGCGTTTCCATCCTGTTTTATGATATTGCGGTCAACACCAGCATCTTTCAGCTGTATGTTGATTCCTAGGCTAGATTACGCTCATCAGCACGCCACGACTTTCTGAGCGACCGGCTCCATACTCTCATAAGTCACTTTTGCGATTCGAACCACTGCTAATTCTCGTCGAGGCACGTGACGAGAGTATTCGGGGTTAGCGGAGAAAGCTGCTAACTCCTCGGCCACGGAGCCGGCAGTCAGATGGGAATTATAAAATCAAAATTGCGGAACTGACTGAACATCAAGAGTTTGACAGCTGTTTTGACTATTAGATATGGAATGAAAAGATATGGCAAATACTGTCATGATTATAAACTACCTAAGGATATTCTGCGAAAAACTGGATCGTAGGAGGCATATACATGTTTCTTTCAATCATCCTTCTCATCCTCATCATCGCAGGAGCAAACACGGCAGGAAATAGCTACAGAAACTGAAGAGGAGTTGTTTGACTGGGATTTGGCAGATCTGGAATAAACTTCATTCTAATATTCAGTGGTAATAATAAATTATAACGTGCTACTTTATAACATTTTGAATGAATACCACCAGTGCTTGTTTTAGTGATTTCCCAAAAAATAGTATTGCAGTTTGGTGCTTTTTTTGGCTCGAAAGTAGTTCTGATTGGGATTTGGCGGATCTGGAATAAACTTCATTGTAATATGAAGTGATAATAATAGATTATACTGTGCTACCTTGTTACATTTGTAATAAAAACAGTTGGTGATTTTTGATTTTTTTTTTTTGGTGCTTCCTAAATATTGTTGGTGCTTTTTAGTGCTTTTTTGGGTCGATTTTTGTGTTTTTTCATCAAAGGGAGATGGCAACACTGAGCACGTGTATGGACTAGGCTTGGGTTCAAAGCGAGCGAGCGAACAACAACGTTGGGCTCATGCTCACACATATTGTCTCATTGGAAATGTTTCATATAAAACTACGACATCTAAACTCAAGATAGCAGACACTGATGAATGTCACTGTGAAATGTGTATAATGATGCCTGAACATTTGTTGCAAGTGTCCAACAGATGTAGAACAGAGAACATTGCTGTAGCCTACACCCACTCCATTTGAAGTCAAACCCTGTGGTGATTTTAACAGCCTCGAGTTGGCTGCTGCTTTCTTTACGTATATTAAGGTTTGTTTCTGAATTATTGACTACACAAAGGCTTTCGATAGAGTAAGACATGTCAACATGGTAGATATGCTTGCAGATCTACAAATTGATTGGAAAGACTTATAAAAGCATATATTGGAAATAACAAGCTGCCATAAACAATGAAGCTGGACAATATCAGCCTATTAAGAGAGTATTAGGCAGGGATGTGTAATGTCTCCAGATCTTTTTGCCTATACAGTGAAAATATTTTCAGAAATTTAGAAGATATAAATGGAATCAGCATTGGAGGACGAAACATCAATAACATTAGATATGCAGATGATACAGTATTGATTGCAGACAATGAGCAGGATCTACAACAATTAGTACATGCGGTTGTTGCACACAGTGAACAGCTGGGATTAGAATTAAATTGTAAAAAGACACAGATTATCGTAGTCACTAGGAAGAACGAAATACCACAATGTAATATACAAGTAAATGGGAATATTCTTCAACAAATGAATCGGTACAATTATCTCGGAACCGTCATAACATCTGATGGGAGATGCCTTGAAGAGATTAGAACAAGAATCGCCATGGCGAAAGCAGCTTTTAGCAAGGTGAAAAACATACTGACCAATAAAAAGATGTCAATTGAACCGAGAAAAAGAGTGTTGAGGTGCTACATAGAGCCTGTTCTTTTGTATGGATGTGAAACTTGGACAATGTGCAGTCAAGCTGAAAAATATCTGATGGCTGGAGAAATGTGGTTTCTGAGGAAAATGCAAAGAATACCATGGACAGACAGAAAAGCCAATAACCAAGTACTACAGGAGACAAATGAACATCGTAAACTGATTAGAGAAATTAGACGTAGACAGTCAAAATGTTTTGGACATGTTATGAGAAGAAATGGATTGGAGAACTTAGTGACAACTGGCAAGTTCGAAGGGAACAGACCAAGGGGAAGAACCGAGAGGAAAATACCTGGATGGCTTGGCCACATGGCATGGTCGAGACAGGAACACTGAGCTGATCCACGACTCTGGTGATCGAGTGAAATGGTGAGTCATGACCGCCCACGCTTTCCGGCATGGCACATGATTGATTTATTGATTCTGAATGTGAACGAGGGAGAAGAATAAGAAAACAATACAACAATACAGATGGAAGCAAACTTTGGGCCTTTGGTGAGACATACTTTATACTAATGTATGTATGCGTTAATTGCATACCATTGAAAGGACGTCGCAGTCAACCCCCATAATTTTTTGACTGTGTTGTGATTCCTTGACACGTTTACTTTCAGTAGTCTGCCAATACTTTCTGAACGACCGGTACTCGTACTATTGTATGAAAACCAACACAAAGCGGTCTTGTTTCCCAATCGCCCGCAGCTGAGTTTTGAACGCGGTATGCGGCGTTGCGAACTACGTTCTCCACAATGTGTATATGATTGATTGATTGATTGATTGATTGATTGATTGATTTAGGAACCGACATCACAGCATTCAGGACATTCCCATAAGCGCTCCGTCCCCATCCTCAGCAGCCAGCGAAGAGTTCCATGTGTATATGAATGAGCGTGAAGACGGCGAGAGAGAGAGAGAGAGAGAGAGAGAGAGAGAGAGAGAGAGAGAGAGAGAGAGAGAGAGAGAGAGAGAGAGAGAGAGAGAGAGATATGCACTTGATATATTGCTGCAGTTGCTTGTTCCATTGGGGCATCCCAGGTCCGGTTGCAGCTGTTTACTTACTGTTAGTCTGACAAGCGATGATTGTGTGTGAATAGGTGCGATATGTCTGTGTGTATGTGTGTGTGTGAGAGAGAGAGAGAGAGAGAGAGAGAGAGAGAGAGAGAGAGAGAGAGAGAGAGAGAGAGAGAGAGAGAGAGAGAGAGAGAGAGAGTCAACAACCCCAGTCACAAACAAGCCGTGTGAAAATATAAATTTTTTCCACATAACAATCAAGTATGTATTTAAACCAAACGTATACAAGTCTGGACATGAATGTGATGATAAAGTAAAGTGTGGTATGTAAACTGGCATAAATGTACTGGGCATTATGTGATTTAAAGTAAAGTGTGATTTAAAACTGGCATAAATTTTGGGGCATGAATGTGATTGTCAGAGCGCTAGGCAGCAACATCGTTGACGAACGGCACCGGCGGACAAGAGTTGTTCGCTGTGCAAGTTTCTTACACCTGGGCAACGCTAACAGCGCTGAGACAGACGACTGCAAAGCCACCGTGACCCCACCTGATGCGTGGGCATGTGTGTGATAATCTCAGCACCAGCGCTGCGACTGTACATCTTAACGACGTGTGTGTCGAGAGCAAGGCGTTTTGTGTAATCTCCGTGGTTTGGGTGAGCTGAACTACTGATATCGTTTGAAGCGTT
>JACEFZ010018754.1:215000-371406 GCA_014155875.1 Cepaea nemoralis | reverse complement strand
TGTCAGGTCTTAGTCAGATATGACTGAGCTACCGTATAACAGTAGACGGTACTACCTGGTTTCTGTTAGCGCTGAACGTTGGGCGGCGCTTACCAAACCCGACACCCCACATTGTGCCAACGGCTTCGGGCGGAAGAGCGCAATTGGGAGGGTACAAGCCTTACCCTGGTGCGAGGAAATGCAAGCTAAAGACAAAATGTCATGGCAGGGCAGACCAGGCCCTAAGCCTTGGTTGGCGACTGGTCTAGGATCGAAGCTCCGACAGGCGGACAGTTAGAGCATTGCTTTGCTGATCCGGCAGCTTCTGCAGCTTGTCTTGTTCCAGATGTAGGGGTGTTACCTTTCCTCTGGAGTAAACTAGGCAGGCCGAGAGAGGGATCATGCTGCATGGGCAACACATGATCTCTATATTTTAGCCCAGGCTTTGTGCTATGGAGAGGCAATAACTCCATCCCTGGTCTTAACTGGTCTCGGAATCAAAGCGAGAGGCAACTGTTACGGGTTATAAGTCCTTGTCAGTTGGCGTAGACATGGGGCGCCACGCGTTGCCTCTGACGGTGGGAGACACCTATAGGTGTCACTGATCAGCTACCGCCCGCCTCAAGCTGGGCAGCCCCCAGCCAATTGGGTGCTGATCCGCCACAGCCTGCCTGCTTCAATGGGTGCTTGGGGCTAGGACAAAATCTGAATCGCAGGCTGTAAAACCAATGCACCAGGTACAAACAAAAATAAAAATAGAAACCTCAAGCTACGGCTTGCAACCTGGAACGTGAGAACCATGTGTCCAGGATTTTCCACTGACTTGACCAATATTGACGATGTGAGAAAAACGGCTGTGATTGATGCCGAACTCAATCGTCTAAACATTGATATTGCTGGCCTGCAGGAGACTCGCCTCGCTGAGGAAGGGTCACTCAGGGAAAACAACTACACCTTTTTCTGGAAGGGTAGAGGGCAGGCAGAAAAAAGGCAACACGGTGTGGGCTTTGCAGTGAAGAATTCGCTACTGGGAATGATTGAAATTCCAGCAGGAGGAAATGAAAGACTATTATCCCTGCGCTTGGCAACCTCTTGTGGGTTTGCCACCATTATTACTGCATATGCACCGACACTCGATTCCTCTGATGATGTGAAGGATTCGTTCTATGAGGAGTTAGACTCCGTGATCAAGGCAGTTCCAAAATCTGACTACATTTATATGCTCGGTGATTTCAATGCTCGTGTGGGCAAGGACTCGAGTTCATGGCCAGTGTGCCTTGGAAAATACAACATCGGTCGCATGAATGAAAATGGGCAAAGGCTGCTGGAGCATTGCACCAGTAATGACCTATGTATTACAAACTCCTTTTTTAAAACAAAAGAGATGCATAAGGTCACATGGAAACATCCAAGATCCGGCCATTGGCACCAGCTGGACTTCATCATCACACGGAGACAACATCTGAACCATATATCATTGACTCGTAGTTACCACAGTGCTGACTGTGATACGGATCATTCTTTGGTTGTTGCAAGGGTTAGACTGAGACCAAAGAGAATCTACACAGCTAAACACAAATCTAGCCTCAGGATTAATATTATTAACACTCATGATCCTGAAAAGTGCTTTCAGTTTCAACAGCAACTTGAAGACGCTTTCACTGATACACCAGAAAATTGTACAGTAAATGAAAAGTGGGGTCAAATTAAGGAAACTCTTTATAAAACTGCCGTAGGGGTTTACGGCACTGTGGATCATAAGAGGCAGGACTGGTTTGCGGCCAACAGCGAGACTCTGCAGCCCTTGATTGATAAGAAGAAGAAAGCTCTCTTAAGAAACAAGGAAAGACCAACGCGTAACACTCTGAGTGAGCTTAGGCAAGCTAGGAAGGATGTGCAAAAGGCTGCCAGGCAGTGTGCAAATGATTATTGGATCAAGTTATGTGAGTCCATTCAAATCGCAAGTGATAAGGGAGACATAAGAAGCATGTATGAAGGAATAAAGAAAGCCTGCGGTCCAGTGATCAAAAGAAGTGCACCATTGAAAACCTTGACTGGAGAAATCATCACTGATAAGAAACAGCAGATGGACAGATGGGTAGAGCACTATTTGGAGCTTTACTCAAGTGAGACCAAACTAGCGGATGATGCCCTCAACGCCATAGAGGCTCTACCAACTCTTGACCACCTGGACACACTTCCCACCATGACAGAAGTTAAGTGTGCTATAAATGAACTTGCATCTGGCAAGGCTCCAGGTAAGGATGGGATTCCAATAGAGGTTATCAGGAGTGGGCAAGACACACTCACTATACAGATCCACCAGCTAATAGAGCTATGCTGGCGTGAAGGACAAGTCCCACAGGATTTCAAAGATTCAAGCATCATAACACTGTACAAGAACAAGGGCGATCGGAGCGACTGCAACAACTATAGGGGTATCTCACTTCTGTGTATTGTTGGAAAAGTATTTGCCAGAATTGTTCTGCGCAGACTTCAAGTCCTAGGAGATCAAGTCTACCCCGAATCACAGTGTGGCTTTCGACAGAACCGGTCTACCACTGATATGATATTCTCATTGCGACAAATGCAAGAAAAATGCCGTGAACAGAATCAACCACTGTTTATTGCCTTCATCGACCTCACAAAGGCATTTGATTTGGTCAGTCGTGAGGGTCTGTTCAAGGCACTAAAGAAGATTGGCTGCCCACCAACTCTTCTGTCCATTGTGGAATCGTTCCACACAGGCATGAAGGGTATAATCAAGTTTGATGGTGCAACTTCTGAAGAATTTGAAATCAAGAGTGGAGTTAAGCAAGGTTGTGTACTAGCTCCCACCCTCTTTGGAATATACTTTTCACTTCTACTGAAATATGCATTTCATGATCAGGATGGTGGTATATACATTCACTCACGCTCAGATGGCGGCCTCTACAATGCTCAGAGATTGAAGGCTAAGACCAAAATTAGGAGGGTACTGATCAGAGAGTTGCTTTTTGCAGATGATGCTGCAGTTACGACCCACTCTGAGGAAGAATTGCAATGTCTACTATCTGCATTCTCCAATGCTTGTTCTGAATTTGGTTTAACAATTAGCAAAAAGAAGACACAGATTATGTCACAAGGTGCACATGGGGTACCATCAATCTTTATTGACGACGCCGAACTAGAGATAGTAGACCATTTTACATATCTAGGATCAGTGGTAAATAGCAAATTATCCCTAGATCAGGAAATCAACATCCGGATTGGTAAGGCAGCAACAACAATGAACAGGTTAAGAAAAAGAGTCTGGGAGAACAGGAAGCTTACTGCCAAAACAAAAGTCCTTGTCTATCAAGCCTGTGTCCTTAGTACTCTTCTCTATGGCAGTGAAACCTGGACAACTTACTCACACCAAGAGAACAACTTAAACAGCTTTCATATGCGGTGTCTGCGAAGAATTCTTGGTATTAAGTGGCAAGACAAAATCACAAATACTGAAGTATTGGAAAGATCAGGTTGTGTGACAGTTTATTCCATGCTCAGTCTTCGTAGACTTAGATGGATAGGACATCTTAGGAGGATGGATGATGGTAGAATACCAAAGGATATCTTTTTTGGTGAATTACAGATGGGTAAGAGATCTCAGGGTCGGCCTCTACTACGATACAAAGATGTGTGTAAGCGGGACATGATTGATACAGGCATTGATAATGCACATTGGGAGCAAGTCGCCGCTGAACGTGTTGCATGGAGGGCAAATATCAGAAATGGAATAAAGTCAAAGGAGAAAATTATTGCAGAAAAGTCACACACAAAGAGTTTGAGACGTAAGATGGTGCATGATGGTGGAAATGACCACGTGTTCACATGCACCCACTGTGAACGGACATTTACAGCGCAAATTGGCCTTATCAGTCACACTCGCTACCGCCATAGTTAAAAGTTATTATGCCTTTTTAAAGCACAAACTATCGTCTGTCAAGACGGCAAGGTGCCAATGAAATCTTTATGTAGCTTTGTGTTTCCAATGTGTGGGAGTCTTTCCCAAGTCTTTACAAATCTAAGGTCTTTCGAGTCAATTTATAGATCTGCCAGCATTTTATCATATAGGCGTATCTTGCTTTATTGACAAGAATATTTTCATTCAGCCAAACAAGGATACAGATAAGTAACCTTAATATTTTCATGTAGTGTTTTTCATGTAGTTGTGTCGGTTTGTGTTTGTTTGTTCTGTGCTGTCAAAGGCTTTAGCCACAACGTCCATTTTGTTTCTTATAATCATGTTATAGTAAAGCTCACAATCTA
Organism: Cepaea nemoralis; assembly: GCA_014155875.1. Taxonomy (NCBI): domain Eukaryota; kingdom Metazoa; phylum Mollusca; class Gastropoda; order Stylommatophora; family Helicidae; genus Cepaea; species Cepaea nemoralis. Next base: position 367,137 of record JACEFZ010018754.1, on the reverse strand, counting down.
CTTCTCGTTTTTTGATGATTTATTCATTGCCTTACTTTATTGAAAGCCTTTGTGTTGTCAATGAACCACAGATACGGATTACTTTTAGATAACTCCATTATGTTCTCGTCAAATACACAGCATTTACTGCTCCCATACCTTCTAGACACCCACATTGTTCTTTCCCTATCTTAGATTGTGTTTGCTTCCTAACTTTTTGCATGATGTTTCTTAGCAAAATCTTCGTAATATGGCTCATTATACTAATTATTCGATGTTGATCACATTCTAATAGTCATAATTACTTCAGGATTGCATTAAATATAGATTTACATAATTCAGGAGGTATTTCTCCAATATCACATGTTGTGTACAGCAGTTTGGTGACCTGGTCTATTCCATATTCGACTAAGGCATTGTTCATTTCTGTAGTGATGTTGTCTAGACCCGGGATTTTGTCAGAATTTCTATATCAGACAATGCATCCAATCTGTTCTTTACTTCTACGTTTATCTTTTATTTTCACCTCCTTCAATGCACATAGATCTAATGTTGTATTTCTTGGAGCATATTTGAGTTTGTTTGTTTGTTTGTTTCTTGTTTTTTGTTTTAATATTGTTGTTATAATTGTATAGGTATATTAATCATAACCATCTATGGTCACTGTTCCAGTCTGCATTTGCTATAATGTTTGCGACTTTTAAGGCGTTTCGAAATCAGTCTGGTTTCTGATCTTTTGTCAGGACTCCTGCATGTCAAAAATCTACTTGGATGTTGTTGATACAGTGTGTTTCCAATAATCACATCATGCTCTTTTTCCTATTGTACAAGTCTGCAGCCTCTTTCATAACGTTTGGCATTCCATACTTGCCTATTGTGTATCCATATTGTTGATTTACCACTTTAGCTTTAAATTCACCCATTATCATATTTAATTGTGAGTATTTGGACTTCGCTATCCAAATCACTACACAATTAATCGATACTATCACCATTACTTTCTGTTAGTGGTGCGTATGCTTGGATGGTCTTGGCATCAGGAGGTCTGTCACTTAACTTTATCTGTAATAGTCTGACCGAATCCAATATCAATTGATGCATTTTGATCTGTCCAGATCCACAGTGAGTGCTACACCTAGTTAATATTTCTCTCCACCAGATCTGATTATGTCATATTCATCGGATGTTATTATGCCCGCCCCTTTCTACCCAGACTCATATATACTTAAAATATTAATCTCACGAAGTTCTTTATGATAAGTTCGTGATATGGTCGTTGTTAGGTAACGATGCTCCTGGTGTATCAATTGAGCTTTCTAACGGTCTCACAATGGAACTCACCCCAGTAATACACATCCATCAGTCATTAAACAAGATTGAGTTGGCGCACATAATCCTTTAATACAGAAAGAACACGGACAAACGGAACATCCTCATATATCCAGACACAATATAATCCATAGAATGTAAATATCTTCCTCACAATTTAACACGTACACATCACTGTCTTCTCACGGCCTGCTTCATCTCAAATCCATAAGACAGTTAATCCAGCTACTATCCACCGCTGGACCTCACACAATACACCCACACACTGGGTCTAGTCTCCACTAACTATTCAACCCACTCTGGGTTCAGGCCTCTATTAACTATCCAACCCCCACTGGGTTTTAGGCCTGCATTCACAACTGGGAGAACAACACTACAACAGAACTGACCCACAGTCAGTTTAAGCTCCCAAGTATTAGCCCACCGATCCGCTCGGCGCTAAAACATCAACTCCTCTGAAGTCCCTTGACTTCACACAAAACACTGTCCTCCCCCCATCCATCCTGGGGGTCTCCACTCACACCCGCCCCATTATTTCTCAGGGTTGATTGTTTTTCTCGTAGCCAGGTCACTCACCTCAATGTCACTGACCCAGGCATATGTCAATTAATATTCATCCTTATCATCACTTGTTTGACGTTCTCTAGTTTGCCATCTACACACATACTTAGAACCTTCCCCGTTCATATTGTAAATGATGTTAATCTTTTGCACTTAGTCCCATGCTGACGGTCTGGAATCACCTGATCCGCATTACCATCCCTACCTGTCAAGAGAGCTCCTTTATGCCGTTAATCCGAGTTTCTAAGAAAATCGACGGAACATGATTTTCTGGGCACCTGTAAAGAAGGTCATCTCCATTATTTTCTTTCTTAGCAGCGACCAGTCTGGCCGATGACCGTTGCCATTGTCTCCTTAAAGAGTAGGCGGTCTCCTTGGCGGAGTGGTTACGCCGCCTGCCTCGTGCTAAGAAGGCTGTGGGTTCGAGTCTGGCCTACGTCGTTCGGTTCCCAAGTGCAATTAGGAGGTCAGCATGACCGAATGGATACTAGCGCTTGTTCTTCAACATCCGGCATGCTGATACAGAGGTAGGAGGTACGATCCCCACATCGGTCAGTTAAACTAACATGTTTTCCGTGACGTGGGGACGTAAATTACAAGTACCTCTGAAATCGGAGTGGGTTTGCCTAATAGTGTAAGCTAATCCACAAGCAAACATGCAGTCCAGTTTACCCAGAAGTAGCATGTATGGACTATGCTTGAGTTCAAAGGGAGCGAGCGCAAAAATTTTTTTATAAAAAACATCGGCGAATTCCTCGGAGATCCCTGGGGTCGTCGCTGGAGCTATGGAGTTCGTTCTTCTTGCGACGCTGTTGCCAGCCCCCCACGCCCCCCCCCCCTTGTTTTTCGAGAAGAAACCGAGCCATATTGGATAATACCCAGTACAATGCCATATTTATTGACAAACAGAAGATCAAGTGGTTTGGCCATGTCGTTAGAATGCAAAACAATCAAATACCATCATTGGCCCTATATCAAAGATTATCTGCGACGAGACCAAGAGGACGTCCAAGAAGAAAATGGATTGACGATATCAAAGATATTGTACAATCACACGGAATGACACTATCCAGTGCCGCATATTGTTCCTCCCCACGACGCTTGACGTCAAAAGTGGAAGATGATGATGATAATGATGAATGAAGTCAATCCACTTGCCTTGTTTAAAAAATGTTGTGCATATCCTTTACAAAATATCGCTGTCAACAGCAGCATCTTTCAGCAGATTGTTGATTGTTTGGCAAGATTACGCTCAGTAGTTTGCCATTGCTTTTTGAGCGACCGGCTCCATACTCTCATAAGTCACTGGCGCGACTCGAACCACTTGCCTTGTAAGTCCTTGAAATCTATAAAGATATCCACTGCCTAACGTCGTGCAACTGGAGACCATAACCAACAACTAAATGTCGGCTGCCCTTCAGCTTCATCCACATCCAGCATGCACGGCTTCACGTAACCCTACTCGGGGGAGGGGGGGGGGAATAAACGGGTACTCAAGTGTGTTCCGTAGGCTAGTGTAAGGAAGGAGGCGCCTTAATTCTCCTTTAAAATGGGATACCCATATCCCTCAACGCATGATGTCTATACTGAGAAATAATAATACTAAAGATGAAAAGTTCATCCATGTCGCAATCTTGTTTTCTGTCTTGAAGAATTCTACACTACATCGTTTTTATGTTAACTCTATTTAGTTAATTATTATGTTTGTTTTATATACCTTAGTACCTCATCAATTCCCGAATCTATCCCAAATCATTACTATCTTCTGTGTTATTTTCATCGCCTGTGGACTTAGCAGCTCTGGTTTTGCTATTATTTAAAGATGCATTTATATTTTCTCTTTCCTCTATTTTTAATTACTCCTGGCGAAATCAACGATTTCGTTCCCATTTTCCAAAGACTTGCATACACAATTTGTTCCACATTCTTTGAACCTGCTGCCAGCAGCATTCCGTAAGCACCTCGTCAACTAATTGTGGCACGATCTGGTATTTATTACAGACTGTGGCCAAACATTATTCCTTAGTTGCTTCAGTTCCAAACGTTGAAGGAAACCACTGAGGCCACTGAAAAAGCACGTAAACGAATTCACAGGTTTCGGTTGATGCTCATAAAAATCCTCTAATCTCTATTTATTTTTCTTCTGCTTTTATGCACGCCAATCAATACTTATGAAATAGTTTATGACCTTAGTATTTTTTTTTTTTTTAAATAAGACAACATTTATGTTGTTTTTAGATGTTATTTTTCTCTAATATTTTAACATAATTTCACTTAGTTGTTTGATTTGTAAGATATCATGTATGTCATGTTTGTTTGTTTGTTTGTTTGTTTGTTTGTTTGTTTTGTAAATGCTTTAACATAATTTCACTCGGTTGTTTCATTTATATGATATCGTGTTTTTAGATGTTATATTTTTCTTATGTTTTAACATAATTTCACTTAGTTGTCTAATCTACAGAGGAGCTGCTGGCCGACTGGATAGAATTCCGGGCTTTCCTTCGGGAGACTCGAGTTCGAATCCTCGGTACGTTGTGGATTATTTTCTGTTGGAGGCAAAAACCTTAACCTTCATAGTTCGTGGCTGCTGCACTAGCCAGGCGGTCTTAATTACTCAGGCTCATGACCGCCATGTCCTACACCGCAGGGTACTATAGACAGCCGATGACAGTCTTAGTCTGACAGTCTAATCTACATCTTCATCTCTAAATTCCTTTACGCCATGTAGATCCACATTTCTTATTAGTACAGATATCAATTTGATTTTCTGTAGTGTGGTATAGTTATGCATGTGTTTCTGAATCCCCTCGAAGATTATGTGCCTTAACGCTTAATGTCGATGCATGTTCAGGTCTTGTTGGACCGTGTGGTTCTTTTAGAGTGTATGGTTCTTTCAATACGTGTGGTTCATTCATGACTAGAGAAGAGCTTGCTACCGTGGGAAAAAGGTTGGTCTAAAGACTTTCCACAAACTCAGTACCAAAGTGTCATTTCCACAATATTTCGTTGCATGTCTTTCCTTCGCAGCTCCATGCTCACACAGCAATGGGGGTATGCAAGACAGATAGTGGAACCTGACATCTTCTAATGTGCATATTAGGATGCTATTAGTTCATGTCTGAGCGCAATGCATACTGACTTTTTTAATTAGGACAAGTCTGGAATTATTTCTAGTGAAAAGTGAAATAAAGATATCTTGAAAGATATTTTGGAACCTGACAACACCAAGCCTTAGAAGCTCATGAACATGACCAGACATGTCAAGCAGCAACAAAGAAAAAAAAAAACAGCACAAAGACAGAATCGCATTTATATTAAGAAGCGAAACACGCAACCCAAAATCTCCGCAAGCAGATGCAGAAAAGAAACACCTTAAGGTCCCTAATTATAACACGGATCCTGACACTTTTAGTTTCTACATATCCGATTCGATCTTAAAAGAAGTTAACTCTCACAGAAATATGGTTACTCTTATCAGAAGAGGAAAATCCACATTGTTTGAACATATTAAGAGAACTGGAGTAACTCAGGCGTGGAGAAACATCTGTATGAGAGATTTTTGGCAGTACACGAGACAGAAGACTCTGGAAAGACGCAATGAATAACGTCGCTCGGAATGGATTATAAAAAGAAGACCCTGTTTACTTAGATATGCAGTTTGAACATTGCGCAGTTTCAGAACAGCAGATAATGGATTCCATGTGGTTCAAATGTTCGTTTGTGCTTTCCAGAAAATGTGTTGACAGCCTTCGGTACCTGGGTGTTGTGTTATGTGATGTTATGATAACTACAACTTGACAACCACAATTCAAGACATGTGGAAATTGTCTGTAAAGAATAGAAGACAGCTAAGGAAAGAGAGTCAGAATAATAGAACACACGGAGAGACAAGATATATATATATATATATATATATATATATATATATATATATATATATATATATATATATATATATATATATATATATATATAGAGAGAGAGAGAGAGAGAGAGAGAGAGAGAAAGAGAGAGAGAAAGAGAGAGAGAGAGAGACAGGTGTATAGGCTAAAGCTGTCAGAAAGATACAATAAGAGAGAGAGAGAGAGAGAGAGGAGAACGTGGAGAAAAGATAGAGAGAGAGAGAGAGAGGGAGAGAGAGAGAAAGAGAGACAGAGAGACAGAGAACGAACGAACGAACGAACAAACAAACTTTATTTTAAAAGGGTAACAATTTGGGCACGTCTTACATTCGGCTCCTTTCAATCACTCGTCTTTCATTCATCAAATGTGCATGTTACATTAACATATGGGGAAAAAACATTGTCAAATGGAGTTTGTAAGCATAAACAATGCATATTACGCATGATACATTCACATGAGAAAAAAAAAAAAACATTATCAAATGAAAGTTGTAAACATACACAGTGCATATTGCAATGTTGTCAGACACATCCCCCATCCACCCTCATATCCCGCAGCCACCAACACATCCCCCACCCACCAAACCTCCCCCACCCACCCACACATACCTCCACGCACTCACACAGAACCAGGCAAACATACATGCCGCCACCCACCCACTGATCCCCCACCAACACACATTTCCCCACCCACACACACATCCTCACACACCAAGAAGAAGAAGGAGAAGAAGAAGAAGAAGAAGAAGAAGAAGAAGAAGAAGAAGAAGAAGAAGAAGAAGAAGAAGAAGAAGAAGAAGAAGAAGAAGAAGAAGAAGGAAGAGGAGGAGGAGAAGAAGAAGGGGGAGGGGGAGGAGGAGGAGGAGGAGAAGAAGAAGTAGAAGAAGAAGAAGAAGAAGAAGAAGAAACCACACACACATACCCCCGCCAACCCACACATCCCGCACCTATCCACACACATACCCCGCACTCTCACAATTTTCCCCACCCACCCACACACACATCAGCCAACCTACATTCTCCAACATCGCCACCTCTCAACTACACATCAGCCAACATACATCCACCACCGACTACACATCCCTTCACACATCCACACATCACCCATTAATCCATACACATCCCCCCCACACACACACACATATCCCTCACATGAGAGAGAGAGAGAGAGAGAGAGAGAGAGAGAGAGAGAGAGAGAGAGAGAGAGAGAGAGAGAGAGAGAACGAACGAACGAACGAACGAACGAACGAACGAACAAACTTCATTTTAAAAGGGTAACAAATTGGGCACGCAGGCCCGTCTTACATTCGGCCCTTTCAATCACTCATCTTTCATTCATCAAATGTGCATGTTACATTTACATAGGGAAAAAAAGGATATTGTCAAATGGATTTTGTAAGCATAAACAATGCATATTACGCATGGTACATTCACATGGGGAAAAAACATTGTCAAATGAAAGTTGTAAACATAAACAGTGCATATTGCAATGTTGTGAGACACATCCCCCATCCACCCTCACACCCCGCAGCCATCCACATATCTCTCAGCCACCCACACATCCCCCACCCACCACACTCCCACCCACCCACACATACCTCCACGCACTCACACAGACTCAGGCAACCATACATGCCGCCACAAACCCACTGATCCCCCACCCACACACAATTCCCAACCCACACATACACCCCCTCCTCCACCTATCCCATAACCGACACGCACACACCCACCCACATATTCTCCACTACCCACCCACACACCTGCAACCACCCAGCAAAACACACATCACATAACTACACACACATACCCCCGTCAACCCACACATCCTACACATATCCACACATACATCCCGCACCCTCACAATTTTCCTCACCCACCCACACACACATCAGCCAACCTATACCCACTCACCCACCCAATATCCGCCACCTCTCAACTACACATCCCCCACCTATATACACATCCCCACCCACAAACACATCTCCCCACCTGTCCACACATATCCCCCACCCATTAACACCCAAAAAACACACACCTCTCACCCACACACACCAAACCACCCACATATACCCCACCCACACACATCCGCCGCTAACGCACATCTTCCCACAAACACTTACATCCCCCAACCATACACTCATCTCTCACACACATCCACCCACTCACGTACTCATCCATCAACCACTCACACCCACACATCACCCACCCGCTCATCAACACATACATCTCTCATCTACCCTCCCACCCACACACACCCCAACCACCCAGCCAAACACACATCCCCCATCCTCACATACATCCGTCATCCACCTGCACATCCCACACCTCCCCTACCTCTCACACATCTCCCCTCCCACACAAAACTCCACCCATAAACACATTCCCCTCACACACACACATCCCCCACATGCATTCCTCATACACATCCCCGCCCACACATCCCTCACCCACACACACATCTCCCCACCCACCCTATACATCCCCCACCTAACAAACATCCTCAACACCCACACATACATCCTCCACCCACTCACATTTACCCCATCCACACTCACACAATCCCACCCACACAGACATATCCCATTCACAGACACCCCCTCCCACACACACACTCATCCCCCACACGCATTACACACCCATCCCCCAACCCACACAATCTCCTACACACCCATTCACCCACCCAAATACACATTCCCTAGAGAAATGAAAACACAAATTAGAGACAGAAGAAACAGTAAGAGTAATTGAATAAATGAAGAGACTAGAGTGAGAGAGAGAGAGAGAGAGAGAGAGAGAGAGAGAGAGAGAGAGCGTGCGAGAGAGAGAGGTGAAGAGAGAGAGAGAGGGGTGTATAGGCAACATATGTCAGAAGGTGACAAGGAAATAGAGAAAGTGAGCGAGAGAGAAATGAACTAGCAGACGAACAGACAGACGGATGGAGGGACAGAAGAATATACACGCAGACGATAGAAGTATGTACAGATGAACGAAAGAACCTTCACACCGACAGACTCCTGACAGATTAGAAAAGAAAAGGAAAGACGTTTTTTAGGACTCCAATAATAAGTTATAATTGTTTTCAAAACTCATCGTTGTCATTTATGTGACATTTCAAGCGTCCACCCTGTAACACTTACTTCTGATTAAATCTGTCGTTTAACATGCTGTTTCAATCTGTTGAAGATTGTTTCCACGTTTTCCCCCATAAAACTCTTAGAGTCTATTATAACCGGTATAGTTTACTGTAATTTAATAGCATCTGTATATTACGAGTTTGTTTACACAGATGTTAGTGCGGTTGTTAAATTTAGAACGGCCCATGCAGAAGCAGTATTTTACGAGATGAAAAATATTCTACGCAATATATCTGTGTCAATCGAGCTGAGAAAATGAATTCTTAGCAGCTATATCTAGCCAAAACCTGTTGTACTGAAGTCAATCATGGATAGCTAGCGTACTACTGAGGATTTATGTGAAAGCTATAGTGGTTTGGCTTTATAGAAGAATGACGAGCATACCTTGCACCGATGAAAAGCATAGTGAGAATATTTTGAAAGAAATCAACTCACAAATAGTTACTGGTATCAGAGGAAAATGATGAACATTCGTTGATCTCTTCATGAGAATAGAAAAGCTAGATAACATCGGAACAGCGAAGGGGGGGTAGGCAGACCAAAATAGAAAATGCGAGACTGTTCTGACATCATGGCAGAGAGGGACACCAGTATCAACAGTGACAGGCAGCACACGTGATAGATTGTTGACAGAAATGATGACCAAGGCCACGCAGCATGGATTATAACGGAAGTCAAGTTGAAGTGATTCTCAAATTGGGGGTCTTTGGGCTTCTCTAGTAGAACTGGAGTTTTTTTTTTTTTTAAGGCCAGTGCATATACTTTACAGGACGTCGCAGTCAACCGCAGCATTTGTGGCTATATGTGATTTTTTTTTTGGCAACTTTACGTTCAATAGTTTATCATTGCTTTCTGAACTACCGGCACACAAAACATTATATGAAAACCAACGCAATGCGGTCTGCTTCCAGCTGTGTCTCGAACACGGTATGCTGCATTAAGAATTGAGTTCACAAGCCTTTCGCCACAGAACCTGAACTGGATGTAAGCGTTCATACTTACACCTTTCCCAAATAGTTGTCAACGGCAGCCAGACAATACGTGTTAAAAATGCTGTATAGAACTTACGCTGATTTATGTAAGTGAAGCATGAACAAGCAGCACTTTGAGAAACTGAGATTAATTAACTGAAATGTAAAGTTATTTAGTTTTTCAGCCAAAGTATTATTCTTTTATTCACTTCATATGATATATATCTCTGCAGAATACACATGACGAGATGCAGTGTGGCGAAGTGGTCAAGCCGTTTGACTCGTGCTCCGAAGGTTGTGGGTTCGATTCCGGGCCGCACCCTTCGGTTTACGAGTTAAATGTTTCGGAGACTCCTGTGGGTCGTCGCTAAAAGCTACGGAGTTCGTGCTTTGTGCGACGCTTTCCGCGCTGCGGAAAGAGACCGAGCCATATGGGATAAAACCCGGTGCGATGAAGTCGACCCTGTCGACTTTTAAGCGACTTTTAAGCGAAATATTTCAAGCAATAAATCATGCAATATATTATTTGTGGGGTCTGTGTTTACATTAAAAAATGTTATACACTGTTTTAAATTTTTTTAATCTGAGTAACATCTAGTGGCAGCTGAAATGTGGCGTCTAGGGATCATTCATAGAAAAACAACGACGTACAGAAAAACCAATTAGACAGCCGTTCGGGAAACAAAAGAAAAACCAAAGAGACAATCATTCGGGAAACAAAAGTCAATGAATCAGACAATCATTAAAGACACAAAATAAAAACCAATGAGATAGTCACGGAAACAATAGAAAAATGAAAGAGATGATCGTTCAGGAAACAAAATAAAGACCCATGAGACAATCATTCGGGAAACACGAAAAAATAACGAATAAAACAAAAAAAAAAAAAAAAAAAACACGAATGAGACAATTATTCAGGAAACAAAAGGAAAAGGTAAATGATATATTCGTCGGAAATAGCTTTCTTCTCATGCACCTTTTGTGGAACGGAAATCAACGTTTAAGGCCCTCCAATCGCCTTGGCATGAGACAATGGAATATTGTGGATGTGAAAAGTAGTCTGCAATGACCATTTGTTTCAACTGTCCGTATATACTTGTCTCTGTTCTCGACTGTCTCTGTTGTCGACTGTCTCTGTCCTGGACAGTCTCTGGTGTCTAGTATTTTATCACATAAGGCTCGAGGGTCAGCATGGACGAACGAACGAACGAACGAACGAACGAACGAACAAACTTTATTTTCGAAGGGTAACAAATTGGGCACGCAGGCCCGTCTTACATTCGGCCCTTCCAATCACTCATCTTTCGTTCATCAGTGCATAGTGCATTCGCATAGGGAAAAAAAACATTGTCAAATGAATGTTGTAAGCATAAAACAATGCATGTTACCATGTTATAGACAAATCCCCCACCCACCCACCCATCCCCTATACATCCGCGTGTCTCCCATACACACATCCACTAAACAACCACACACATACCCACAGGCACATACATGACCCCATCCATCCACCCATCCCCAGCCCACACATCCCACACCCCCCCCCCCCCCACATACACCATCTCCCCACCCACACACACACATCTCCCACCCATCAGAATCCCCCCACAAAACACACCCCACCCACCCACTCACACACAAACCCAGGCACACATGAATGCAACCACTCATCCATACTCACCCACACATCCCCCACCTTCACACATCTCCCCACCCACACGCACACATCCTCCACCCATCCAATAACCTACCAACACTCACCCATCCACATATTCTCCACCACCCATCCACACACCCCCAACTACTCAGCTAGATACAAATCCGCCAACCACATATCCAACACCCACACACACATATTCCCGCCAACTCACATATCCTGCACATACCTACACACAAAACCCGCACCCACCCACACAACCCCCACTTACACACATATCACCCACCCACACAATCTCCCCCACCCACACATCCCGCACCCACACACACACATCTCCTCCCACCCCATCCTACACACACTCACCCTCCCACACATCCTCCATCCACCCACTCGCCAACCATCCCCCGATCTCCAATCCCCAATCACACATCCCTTAACTACACATCCCACCACCCACACACACACACACACACACACACACACACACACACACACACACATACACACACACACACAAATCTCCCCACCCATACACACATCCTCACCCATCAACACATTCTTCATCCAAAAACACACACCAGCCACCCACACACACCCCACCACCCACATATACTCCACCTACACACATCCGCCTTCCCACCCACACACACATCCTCCACCCATACACTCATCTCACACACACATCTACCCACTCACGTACTCATCCATCAACCACTCACACCACATATCACCCACCGACCAATCAACACATGCATCTCTCATCTACCCTCCCACTCACACTCACCCCAACCACCTAGCCAACCACACTTCTCCCATCCTCACATAATCCTCCATCCACCCGCACATCCCACACCTCCCCCATCCCACACAACACCCCACCCATAACGCATTCCCCCCACACACACATCCCCCCACATGCATTCCCCATACACATCCCCGCCCACACATCTCTCACCCACACACACATATGGACGAATGGAAAAGACAGCTAGCTCTTAAACGTCCTGTGTGTTGATGCCGAAGTAGCGGATTCAACCCCTACACCGGTCACTTGGCCTAAAATATTGACTTCTCATCCTTGGCTTCGGGACGTAAATTAGAGGTACCTCAGAAGTTAGAGTGGGTTCTCCTGATAAGAGGGACACTGAAAACAGAGAAAGCTAATCCACACGCAAATATCAGTGCAGTGCACTGGAAGTAGTAGCACGTGTACGAACTAGGCTTGAGTTCAAAGCGGGAGACAGCAAAATCAACATAACTAGACAATTATGTTTCTGGAATCTACATGGTGAATGATATAGGAGGAGAGATAAAAGCAGGCGGAGACGAGAGCTAGAGAAAGAGATCAATAATATGGTGAAAACAGAGCGAGCTGCAGCAAGAATCCAAAGACAGAGCTGCTTGATTAGTCTGAGGGCCAGTACTATAATGTGGGATCAACTACAGCGACAGAGGATGATGAACAGTGTTCAAAGTGTGTTCCGTGAGCAGAACAAATTTTGAAAACCTCTGTCCTAAGACAAGTAGACACATAATGGGTGCAAATTTCCAAAGTGTTTTGTCTAGTTTATTGTTGTATTTACGATAATCTTTACTGGCTGCTGGCTTGTGTGCCAGAATGGAAAGTGTTCCCACTTGAACAGATGCAAATCTACAATACATAACAGAATGTAAATAATTATTGTTGTTTTTGTGTAGTTTTTGTTAGCTTGCATTCCGCACTATTAACTTGCGGGGCAATTCTTTTTGCTATGAAAATAATTCTTCAAGTGCACAGATAAGGGAAATGGCGAGAATAGCATAGTCAGCCCAAGCACGGGAGCTTCCAGACAACCCCAGTGCTAATGTTCATTCATTCATTCAGTAGCACGTACTTTGCAGAACTTCGCTCACATAACAACCTTCCTGACAACCTCTCGATCATAAGCAAGATGTCCTGCGTCCGATACATCCATCTGGAGATCATCTGCCACATCCTGCACCCACTTCTCTTTGGCCTCCGTGTCCTCTCTTCCCAGCCATTTACCCCTTCATTATTGTTCTCTCGAAACTATAATGACGTTTCAAGTGATCAAAATATTATATTAACACAATTAACTGGTCACCGTATTTGGAGAGTCGGGTGTAAGTAATTGTATTTAGCATCGTTGACTGCCACAGGACATGAAAAGACGGATGAAAGTCATTTCATACAGAGCAGCCGTCCGGTCACGGTACTTGAAGCAACGGGTTTCAGGGCATTCATACGGCATACAATTTCCGCTGCATGATTTAAGCATTCCCGTATGCACGCTCGGAAAAAGTATACGTTAGGAATGGACTGGTCTCTGTGGCTAAGGTCTTGGGAACGCGGTTCGTGAGCCCGTATACCCGGGTTCGAAACGCAGCGGTGCTAGTGTTTTTCGAAAAAGGTATAAGAGCCGGTTGTTCAGAAATCAATGGCAACCTACTGAGCGCAAAATTTGACCAGGAATCAGGAACACCGAAAATGCTGGGGTTGACTGCTACATCCTGTGAAGGACATGCAACTTAATTTTAAAAATTTTTAAGGAATGGAAGAAGCGTTGAGATTTGATTCACGTTCAATAATAAACAGAACTGATACGATCGTTTCTTCGAACGGTACAAATTTGTTTCAAAGGAGATAGATATTTTACTTCTGCTGATCCTGTGGTATAGGATAGGACGTTTACCCTTCTGAGATAAGGGCAAATAATGATGATGAACCAACTGCACATTTTTTTTTCAAAAAAATTAGAAAGAGCTTGAACGAAACGAAAATGGGCTGCGAATAGTTTGGCCTGCCTTGGTTACTAATGAGTGCCTGGAAAATTGTTATAAAAGTAGAACAGCACATACAACTGTTAGAATGAGACACAACAAGTCTGTGGTCACGTTATGAGACGAGGGGCATGAGAGAACATGGCGGTGGCGGGAATTATCAGCGGTTAGGAGAGGCAGAAACAGACCGTGACACATGATGCAGGGCGCCCTATGGCGGTGGCATTGAGGGATGTTAGCAACATAATTGACCCAGAACACCAAGGACAGATATCTGCTGTGGTATTCTAACATCATCAGTCCTCCTAACGTGTCCTATCCATCTAAGTCTACGAAGACTGAGCATGGAACAAACCGTCACACAACATGATCTTTCCAATACTTCAGTATTTGTGATTTTGTCTTGCCAATTAATGCCAAGTATTCTACACGGGATGCGTGGTGCCCTTTGGCGGTGGCATTGAGGGATGTTAGTAATAGAATTGACCCAGAACACCAAGGACAGATATCTGGTGTGATCCATGAACGCCAGAGCCGTTTGGCACGATGATATCTAATCTATATTTGTAGAGTCTAAACACGTAGAGACAATATACGTTCAGTTGTATAAATAAAGGTAATTTTTTTTTACCCACTTCCAGTGGTGCGCTGTATACTAAAGGTTACATTACCTATCCTATGTTCAGACATACTGTATATATATTAGTTAGATGCATATCCTTTACAGGACGTCGAAGTCAACCCCGGCATTGCTTGGCTGTTTGTTATTTTTTTTGGCAAGTTTACAGTTAGTAGTTTTGCCATTGCTTTCTGAACGACTTGCACCCGTAACATTTTATAAGAACCGACGCGAAGCAGTCTGCTTCCAAATATGAGTAACATCTAGTAGCAGCAGAAATGTGGTGTCTAGGAATAATGCAAAGGAGAACAACAACGGACAGAAAAACGAATGAGACATTTATTCAGGAAACAAATGAAAAACGAATGAGACAATCATTCAGCTGTGTTTCGAACGCGGAATGCGGGATTACGAATTGCGTCCGTAACGCCGTCACCACAGAGAATGCACTGTATACATATAATGGTCACATCTATGCTAATCCCGGCCAGATGGTTCCGTCCGTGCCGTGTGGCTTTAGTGAACAGGCCTGTCTACAGCCTTCAGTCTCTGGTGCTGCTAATGATTTCTAATACCAACGTTCCTCCATCCCATGATGTCAAACTGTCTAGCCTCTTCCCTCTGGTCTCCTCCTGTCTCTCTTCCCCTCCAACCTTCAGGCTGCGAAGACATGCTCCAGTTTTTCTCCTCTCATGAAATGTCCAAGCAATGTGGACTGTCTTTTGAAACGAGTAATTAGTTCTCTTTCAAGATATCTTCATTCTCTGTCTATCCGTCCACCGTGTTTTAATCATTATTCTATAAAACCACATCTCTGCCGCCCTTTACATAATTCCTCACTTGTATGATAATTATAATTGACTTCCGTAGATCAGGAGTGGTTTAATGTAGCTGTTAAGAAGTCCTTTATTTATTTATTTATTTTTTGTTGTTGTTAAGAACTCCTTTCCTCACAACAATTGACAAACATAAATCGCAGAGAATATTCTTCGTCATGTGAAATACCGTCTTTGTCTGGGCTATTCTACATTTAACTTCGTTAATATATCTTCCGTCTGTTGATATTGCATTTGGGTATATACTTTTTCATTGTTAAAACTATTACCTCTGCTTGTCTTTTATTCAGACTAAGACCTATATTTCGACTTTCTGAGGCATTCTGCACAGTGTATATTTCTTGAAGTGAACACACAACAAACTGGCTTGATTATCACAATCTTCCCTCCTCCCTTTTATTTCATCCAGCAATAACTGGGTGATTTCCCTTCCTGTTGATGTAGTCTCCAGGAGTGCCTGCCCCTGGTGTCTAGAGATAAATACCTGAGATATGTCGGGCATTAATTGGCTGCACCTTACCTTCTCTACGTTGGTCTGGCGTTCGCCCCCTTTTTATAGCACATGCTAATGGAATCTCTCCTCCTAACGGGTGTGTCATCGTTTACGTAAACATTTTTTTTTTTTGGTTTCAACTCAATCCTTTTCCTCAGTACAAACATATGTATGCTTTTATACCGTACATATTTCGTGTTTGGTGGGTTGTATTTTTGTTCAGTATAGAAATAGTGTAATGTAAATACACTTCTTTCCCTGAAGGCAAAATACATTTTGAAAATCAAATCAAAACTGATCGTCTGGGTGTAAGAATGGAGGTACCTTCATCAGGTGTCATATGATCATCATAGTATTTCCAGTACCGAGGCACATCAGGATTGAAGCACTATCAACCAGGGACAGCTAACTATCACACCATTTCCAGTACCGAGGTATATGAGGATTGAAGCACCAATACCAGGGTAAGCTAACAATCATACCATTTCCAGTACCGAGGTATATCCAGGATGAAAACATCAATATCAGATTAAGATAACAGCCATAGTATTTCCAGTACCGAGGTATATCAGAATTGAAGCATCAATACCAGGGTAAGCTAACAATCATATATTTCCAGTACCGAGGTACGTCAGAATGAAAGCACCATCACCAAACTAACTGTCATAGTATGCTATGCTCAGTCATATTGTTTTTCATCAAGTGTCCTGCTAACCGACTTACTTATCATGTTTCTCCCCAGATCTCGACCCTTCGTTTTCCAGATCAACTCTGCTAATGATATCCCTCCATGCCACCGTCTCAGACAATCCAGCATTCTTTCTCTCGGCCTACTTCTGCCTCTTCATGTAGTATTGATCTTTGCATTTTGCCCATGCCTTTATAATGCATATATTTTATATTGTTGCTGTTCTCAATTAGAATTAAATGTTGTGTGAATGAAATAATGTATGAAAGAGAGTGATAGAAGAGCAGAATGTTAGACGGGCCTGCGTGCCCAGTTCTTAACCCTTGAAAATAAAGTATAAAAAGTATGTTCTTCTTTGACTGATCTCACCAATCGTTACAATTTTTCCACTGTTCTTATTATATGATCAAAGAACAATGTTTGTCTCTTTACTCTTTCTTGTAATTTTATATATTATTCTACCTGCATTAGACGGCTTCTGTGACTGAGAGGTTAGTGAGCGCAGTTTCAATATACTGATATTCCAGGCCAAGGTTTCGAAATCAGCGCAGACAATTTGCGAGTATATTTATCTAGATGGAGTGTGGATCGGTAGTTCAGATAGCAATGCCGCACAACTGAACGTACAAACTCCTGGTCAGCGACAAACAGCCCATAATTCCCGAGGCTGATTGCAACGTCCTTTAAATGAACGTGCATCAATCTCTTTATTTTAACTGTTATTAGCATCTTCCAGGTAATCGTTATTAGTTACTCTGACAAGTAGAAGATAACCGTAAAATAACCCCAGGAACCACATCGGTGGTGCTGCCAAGCTTGTCTAATGTATTCATTCACTTTCCATAACTCACTGCCATACAACAGAACAGGTTCTGTATAATATTTCAGTTCTCCCTTTCAATGATAGTTACTTATTGCATTAGATACTTTTCGTTTTTCTGGAATCGAGGTCGGCATGGCCGAATGGATACGAACTTGGGTGCTTAAACATCTGGTGTACTCACGTACCTTTAAAGTACTGCTGCGGGCGATTTGGCAGCAGACCGCCTTGAGTTGTTTTATTTTTATAAAATGGCATGGGTGCTGGTCGTTCAGAAAGCAATGGCAAACTACTGAACGTAAACTTGCCATGAGATCGCAAACAGTAAAAAATGTAGCGGTTGACTGCGATGTCCTGTAAAGGATATGCAACTAACTTTTGTTGTTCCTGAAGTATTATTAGGTTCGTCTGGTGGCTAGGGGCATTGAAAATAAGGAAAGCTAATCCACAAGCAAATTCAGTCGAGTGCTACTAGAAGTAGTGTGCATGAACTAAGCTTGATTTCAAATCGAACGATCGCAAAAATAAAATAAAATAAAATAAAAAACATGGATGGAATTTAGCTTGTTCTTGACCTATCCTGCAGGTAATCTCTGTCACGCATCTTCCATCCGATGTTATGATAAGATTTCCAATGGGGAGATATATTCCTGGCTGTGCCCATCCCCTCTCTAAATATACGCCGGATATTCTGGTATGGGTCGGTTGTGTAATGTTTGAAATCTAGTCTGAGCAGCCGTTTGTCAGCTATTTTCGACTTTCACTAGCCGGCGGGAAATTTAACCTCAACACTAGGTGCATACTGGCTCCTTGGCGAAGTGGTGTTACCGACGCAGTTCATAATCCAGCATACCTCGTTCGAAACACAGCTGCGGGCGATTTGGCAGCAGAGCGCCTTGCGTTGGCTTTTTATAAAATGGTGAAGGGTGCCGGTCGTTCAGAAAGGAAAGGTCAAACTACTGAACGTAAACTCTATCAGGAATCTAGAATAGCGGAAAACATGTTTGGGTTGACTGCTACGTCCTGTAAAGGGTATGCAACTAACTAACTTGGTGCACAGCTGAAGTTGCTGTGTTACAGTGGATAGTAGACTTACCTTGCGAATCGGTGATTATGTGTTTGAATCCCTGAATAGGGTTACACCTGGATTTGACCTGGGCTCCTGGGTCAACCCAGCTTAACATGGGTATTAATCAATGTAATTGGTATCAATACATGTAATGGATGTCAATAAATGTAATGGGTATCAATAATTGTAATGGGTGTCAATAAATGTACTGGGAGTCAATAAATGTAATGGGTGTCAATAAATGTAATAGGTGTCAATAAATGTAATGGGTATCACTAAATGTTGGCAACTTGCTGTCTTGACAGACGATAGTTTGTTACACCGTGCTTCAAAAAGGCGTAATAACAAAAACCCATGGCGGTAGTGAATGTGACTGATCAGGCCAATTCGTGCTGTAAATGTTCGCCCACAGTGGAAGCATGTGAGCACATGGTCATTTCCACGATCATGCACCATCTTACGTTTGGCACGCTCGGTGTGTGAGTTATCTGGAATCATTTTCTCATTTGTCTTAATTCCATTTTTGATATTTGCCCTCTATGCAACACGTTCAGCGGCGACTTGCTCCCAATGTGCATTATCAATGCCTGTATCAGTCATGTCTCACATACGCACATCTTTGTATCGCAGTTGAGGCCGACCCTGAGATTTATTACCCGTCTGTAATTCACCAAAAAAGATGTCCTTTGGTATACCACCATCATCCATCCTCCTAACTCCTAACGTGTCCTATCCATCTAAGTCTACGAAGACTGCGCATGGAACAAACCGTCACACAACCTGATCTTTCCAATACTTCAGTATTTGTGATTTTGTCTTGCCAATTAATGGCAAGTATTCTACGCAGCCACAACATATGAAAGCTGTTTAAACTTTTCTCTTGGTGTGAGTAAGTTGACCAGACTTGACTGCCATAAAGAAGAGTACTAAGGACACAGACTTGATAGACAAGGACTTTTGTTTTGGCAGTAAGCTTCCCGTTCTCCCAGACTCTTTTTGTTAACCTGTTCATTGTTGTTGCTGCCTTACCAATCCGGATGTTGATTTCATGATCGTGGGATAATTTGCTATTTACTTCTGATCGCAAATAAAGATTGATGGTACTCCATGTGCAGCTTGTTACATATTGCTTACTTATTTTTGTTAATTGTTAAACCAAATTCAGAACAAGCATTGGAGAATGCAGATAGTAGGCTTTGTAATTCTTCCTCAGAGTGCGTCGTAATTGCCGCATCATCTGCAAAAAGCAATATTCTGATTGGTACCCTCCTAATATTGGTCTTGGCCTTCAATCTGTGAGCATTCTAGAGTTCGCCATCTGAGTGTGAGTGAATGTATATACCACCATCCTGATCACGAAAGGCATATTTCAGTAGAAGTGAAAAGTATATTCCAAAGAGGGTGAGAGCTAGTACACAACCTTGTTAACTCCACTCTTGATTTCAAACTCTTCTGAAGTTGCACCATCAAACTTGATTATACCCTTCATGCCTGTGTGGAACGATTCCACAATGGACAGAAGAGTTGGTGGGCAGCCAATCTTCTTTAGTGCCTTGAACCGACCCTTACGACTGACCAAATCAAATGCCTTTGTGAGGTCGATGAAGGCAATAAACAGTGGCTGATTCTGTTCACGGCATTTTTCTTGCATTTGTCGCAATGAGAATATCATATCAAAGGTAAACCGGTTCTGTCGAAAGCTACACCGTGATTCGGGGTAGACTTTATCTCCTAGGACTTGAAGTCTGCACAGAACAATTCTGGCAAATACTTTTCCAACAATACACAGAAATGAGATACCCCTATAGTTGTTGCAGTCGCTCCGATCGCCCTTGGTCTTGTACAATGTTATGATACTTGAGTCTTTGAAATCCTGTGGGACTTGTCCTTCTCGCGAGCATAGCTCTATAAGCTGATGGACCTGTAGAGTGAGTGTGTCTTGCCCACTCCTGATAACCTATATTGGAATAACTTCAGAGAACTGCTGTTTGCTGATGATTGCGCTTTAAAAATAATGCCAACTCGGAGGCAGACATGCAACAAAATGTTTCAGTTTCTCATATGCCTGTGCTAACTTTGGGCTCAATAGCAACTTGGAGAAAACTGTAGTTATGTACAGCCAGCTCCAGAGAAAAATCACACCGTGCCGAATATCAAGGTGAACGATCATAGACTAAGTGTTGTGGACAAATTCACCTGTTAGTTATCAGTTATCAGTTGGGGTATCTTCGTTGCACTCCGGACATGTCCATAGGTGCTCAGATCCTCCCCCCAGCATATGCATCAGCGTCCGGTGGCTAATAGTGCCAGTTCTGTGTTGGTTGACGAGGCGCTTTGTTTTCCCGATGTACCTCTCGCGTCTGGCTGTGCCGATTCTTACTCCCAGGTCTTTCATCTTGGAGAGCGATGTGGAATCACTGGCGTCAAAATCCTCTGTTCTCGCCATATCTTTAAGGGCGTTAATAACATCCGCACGATCCATGGGCTGGCCATCTACAGGGGGTGCAGAGCCAGCCAATTTATCAGCTCGTTCATTTCCCTCGACTCCTGCATGTCCCGGGACGAAGATGAAGGTGACTTTGCGGACAGCAGACTTCCGCAGCGACTCAGTCCACTGTCTACGTACAGATCCAGCTTCGACCTTCTGAATCATGCTCATTGAATCACTTAGTACACACACGTTGGTATAATGCTGTGATTCCAGCCATATGAAAGCCTGTGTAACTGCCATCACCTCCATCGTCATGCTGCTCGTGGTAAAGAGGGATAAGTATAGGGAAATAAATAAATATAAGTAAAGAGGGATAAATTCACCTATCTTGGCACAATTGATGATGAAATGAATGCAAGAATCTCCAAGGCCAGTGCGGCCTGTAACAAGCTACGTGGAGGGTCCCAAATAGCCCGGTCACAATGTTTAATTAATCTTCTATAGCCCTGGCTGGAATAGGTCTTTACCTGCCAACCCTCCTCCGTTTTCCCTGGACTCACTGTCACGCTTCCTTTCGACCTAGGGACCTATTTCCTGCAGTGTTCTTCTGGCTGACACATAAATAACATGGCAGTCGTCAGAACAACTTGGAAGTAATTTTATTAACCTAATCAAGAACAGCACAGGAACACATAAAGGCAGATAAACAGATAGATCTACACAGACACTACACTGGTAAAGTTTTGACACAGAGCCTCCAGTCACCACAGTCACAGATCCAGCTTCAGATACTGTCTGATCTGTCCAGATATATCTCACCAAAGATGTCAGAATCTCCTTCCTTCTCCAGCAACTGGTTGTAGATTCCACAGGCTTTTGTAGAATCCAAGCGACTGGTGTGTTGAGGACTTCTGTTCATTGCCACATGAATTAATTCGGCACCAGGTCTTCACTGACCTATGAAAAGCTTTACGGTTGCAGATACGGTGAGGTGTTCGTGGAGGGATAATGGATGGGTGCCTTTTAATGTCTGGTATAAAATGAGTATGCAAGAAAATCACTCTTAGGCTCCCTCCAGACAACAACTGCTCTCAGGCGTATGTTGTTGAAAAAAACCGGCAATGCACCAGTCATGCAAAATGTCCTTGCCTCAAGACCTGCACCTTGTCCTCTGTCTCAGAGTTAAAGCACACCAAACCCTGAGTTGGCCTCGTCGGACATATTGGCGTTAGCCTAGAAGCACTGGTGATAATGTCCGTTAGAAGACATAGTCACTTTCCATAGCAGAGGACCCTGGAGATGACAAACAAAACCTGAGCGACTGGGCTGACTCATGTATCACACAAATACAATATATGTAATACCTGAATTACTGGGCCTGACCTGTCAGGTGGCCCCTGGATTGACCACGTCCGGGCTTGAGGAGACCTTCCAGCTGGACGAAGTCCTGTGGTCTTTTTGCCCACACGACACACTCTCCACATTCATACCAAGCCTTTATTATGATTTGGCACAATCATTTCCATGCTTCCCTCTCACTTGCAAACGCTGCCTTTCTCACAACTACGATCCTGTGGTGTGGTGTGCCAATTACTCTGTGTGTTTCTCCTCGTTACAAAAAGTATAGTATTGGAGTTGTAAGGCACGCCGTGTAGTTCCCCATTCCCCGCAAGAATAGGAAAGAAGATACTACCCCTCCCGGCCGCTGCTCTTGTCTGAGCTGTCGCCGCAAGGTACCGGTAGTGCCTCACAGAACACATAGATTTAGAGGAATGCAGGTTCTCTCAATGAGATAGAGAAGTCCATTATCTTCCCTACATCATCCTATCTAGTAACAGACGAAAGAGATAGTCCTGTGTATAGCCTCTTCTGGCTCAAGAAGATAGATCATAGATTGGTGGACTCCATCCCCAAAATACCATAGCCATCCACTGAGTATATCCACAGAAAGATGACAATCTGCCCAATTCAAGCCGTAGACAGAAAGATAGCAACAGCTCATCTGACACCAAGAACAAATGAAATCCTCTGGGGAGATATATTGTTCCGTTTCACTTCCCCGGCTATGCCAAGAACAAGACGCGCAGCCAAATCGGCTAACGGTCACCCCCTACCAACATGGCAAGACTGCTGTTTTGCCATATCCTCTCCGTCGTTACAACAATAGAGATTTATAAGTACCAACTTTATTACAGCCTACGGTTACCTTTCTCCACCACCAGTAGGAGACCTTTTAATTGTCTCAGTAGTCTGTTGCACTTCTGTCGTTATCTTTAATTAACTTTGACAAGTTGCAACTTGCAAACGGTACTTGTTTGCCCGGCCATCAATTGACCAGTAGCCGCACCAGTGCACATTTGACGCAAGGCGCGCCTTCGGGACTACCCGAAAGGAAAGACAAATATATACTCGCTCCATGTACAGATTGTGGTATGAAGATAACCCAAAGAACCATCTTTCATGGAGAATTGAGCAAATAAAGAACTGAGAGCTTCCGAAAGCCGGTTCCCCCTGTTTACCAAGAATAACAGAATACATAAGGACATGGGCCACTGGCGTTTCGCTACATAGGCCCCCTCTTAAGAAAGTCGAACCCTACGACTTTCTACTGTCAGTGGTTCTGTTCGAATGACCCCACCCTCACATTCAACCATAGGATGCCGTGATAGGAAATCTGCTCCCACATTCTCCCTTCCGGGGATGTATTCGACCGTGAACTGATACGGTTGTAGGAGCAATGACCATCTCATTAACCTCGCGTTCAGTTTCTTAGAAGTTGCCAAGAACGTCAGAGGTTGATGGTCGGATTGTACTTTAAACTGGACTCCATACAGATAAGGTTGAAATTTCTGTACCGCCCACACTAGAGCTAGACATTCCCGTTCGACGGTGGAGTAATTCCGTTCGGCGGGTAACAGTTTTCGACTGGCATATGCCACCGGACACAGCACCGAAGGATTATCTCGCCCTTCCTGCAACAGAGTTGCCCCAATCCCTATGTTACTCGCGTCGGTTCTCAGAACAAACGTTTTCTCCAAATTTGGGAGTTGCAGGACTGGCCTATCCACCAAAGCCTGTTTCAGCTTCCCATAAGCTTCTTCACAGCTCGGGGTCCAGACTATAAGATCTGGTGATCCTTTCTTCAGGGTCTCGGTTAACGGCTCAACTTGGAATGTCGTACAACTGTTTAAATGCCTGTAATCAATACATAAGCGGTGCTCCCCGCTTGGCTTCCTCAACAAGACAACCCCGGCATTATAAGGAGAAGTCGAAGGAGTGATGATGTCATCGTCCAGAAGCTTCTGGATTTCAGTTTCCAGGGCCTTCTCTTTCGAAAAGGGTACTGGATATATTTTCTGGCGAACTGGGTCTTGGGTAGTCAGAGTCATATCAAACTCGACCAACCCTGTCCGCCCTGGCCGATCGGTAAGAATTTGCTGATGGGACTCTAACAACCGGATGACACGGTCTGTTTCTTCAGCCGACAGATCAGGATTTATATGGACATCCCTATAGGTTTCCCCAGGGTGTAATGGATAACCCCGATCCGCGTCTTCGCCCGATTCAGTTTCCATCGCGACCGCCATAGTCATGAGTGGGAGAGAAGTACCATCAGATCGTTCTTCAAACTTTTTGAGAAGGTTAATGTGGAAGATTTTGGATTTCCCCCTGATCCGGATGGCATAGTTGGTGCGGGACACAACCCTTTCCACCGGGAAAGGCCCCTGCCAACCAATCTCGAGTTTATTGGAACCTACTGGAAGTAACAACAGAACCCGATCCCCCACCTTAAGAGACCTATCTTTCGTCCTTCTATTGTAGTAGGCCGCGTGTCTCTTCCTGGCCGCCCTCAGATTCTGAGCTGCCAAAGCCCAACCCGTCTGGAGTTTTTTCTTTAACTCTTCGACGTATTTATAAGAGGATACAGCTTCTTCAGAAGTTTCCTCCTCTGTCCAACATCTCAATAAGGCTTCTAAGGGACCCTTGATTGGCCTCCCGAATAGTAGAGTGGCTGGTGGCAACCCGGTCGACCCATGGGGAACCTCCCGATAGGCGAACAAGGCGGCTGAGATATACTCATCCCATCTGTCTGGTTTCTCTTGAGCCAGCTTCCGAAGCATGGTCATCAAGGTACCATTAAACCTCTCTACTTGCCCATTAGACTGAGGGTGATACGGGCTTGTATGAATGTGGTTGGTCTGGAAGATACGAAAGACTTCTTCCATCAGCTTACCACAGAACTGAGACCCATTGTCCGTTAGGATCTGGTTGGGAAATCCCAACCTAGTAAAGGTCTCCATCAGTGCATCAGCCACTCGCTTAGAGTCGATTGTGGCCAAAGGTATCGCCTCACCCCACATGGAACAGCAATCCACCATCGTGAGAATGTACTTATTCCTCTTCCTAGTCCTAGGAAGAGGACCAACAAGATCGATGGCCACTCTCTCGAAAGGAGAGTTCATAATAGGCATGTCTCCCAGGACTACCGGAGCTGTCCAGTGTTTTGGTGCCACACGCTGGCACTCTGGGCACGACTTGACGTACCTACGCACGTCTCCAGTCATCCCTGGCCAGTAGTAATGGCAGGAAATGCGCTGGAGAGTTGCCCCGACACCCATATGTCCACTGAAAGAAATGGTGTGTCCCATATGAAGAAGCTGTTCCCGATAAGCCTTAGGAACTACCAGCTGTCCATGCTGGCGATCCTCCACTCCGGCTCTCCGGTACAGTAACCGATTCTTCATATAATACTGACCCCGTCTTGGTGGGTCAGAACTTTTTGGCAACTGGTTGAAGCAAGGTTGCAAAGTAGCATCCTGGCTTTGAGCAGCTCGTAACTCCCCAGGCAAGGGATTCACGATCAAGGCCGGCGTCTGCTCATCCTCCGATTGAGATCTGGTTTGCATCGCTCCTACGTACATGGGTTCGGTTGGAATCCCTAGAAAGACGTAGCGACAACCCAAGATCATTGGGAAGATTGGATCTAGCAGAACGGCTGCCTGTATAGTGCCGGTAACATATTTTGATTTGATGTCCACCTTCGCAATTGGAAGAGACATCGCTACCGCACTCTTTGTCGCCGTTTGAATCTCAATAGATTCTCCGGTTAGCTGCTCTGGACTCACTAAGTGTGATGAAATTACAGCCTCAAACTGCAGACCGGTGTCGTAGAGACACTCAACTGGTTGACCGTTCACAAGTACCGTTTCTACTACTGGTGGTTTTTCTAAATCTTTGTTCCCAAGATCCCTCCCTTCTACCTCCTTGTGAGACCCTTCCCCGGTTTCTACAAGACAAGCAGCATAGTGAGAGTCTTTCTGTTTACGCCGGCAATCAACCGTATTGTGTGTGGGAGATTTGCAATAGGCGCACCACTTTTCACTCCACTTTCTTTTAGGAGATCCAGGTGGACTCTTACCAGAGGGTTTCTTACTAGGAACTTTATCGAAAGGATCCTCCTTCTTAGTGTGAGCTGTTTTAGGGTTCTTCTTCTTTCCAGACCATGTGTCTGGTGGTCGGGGATTGGGTTGTGACAATTCCCCATTATCTCCATGAGCTAGCACATACCTTTCCGCCAACGTGTTGACTAGGTCTAACCTTTCTGCCCCATTTTCAAGCAAGAAGGTTTGCAATGGCTTAGGCATCATTCTCTTCATTTGGTCCACGACCACCAATTCTTCCAAACTTTCATAGTCGTTAGCAAATCCAGCTAATGACATCCACTTCAAAAGGTAAGACTTCAGTCTAACACTGTAGGCTGCGAACATCTCTCCTGGCTCTCTCTTCGACTTTCTGAACTGTTGTCGATAAGTATGAGCTGTCATCTGGAACCTTTTCAATAAGCTTTTTCCAGAGCTTCATAGTCATTCTCCATACCAGGTGGCAACCTAGAATAGACCTCGTACGCGGTCCCCCTCAGGCCCTGTGAGAGTTTCAAGTTCCATTTCCCTCGTTCCAATCCCATAGCCAAAGCCATCGACCGAAATCTGTGAAGATACTGGTCGATCTTATCTTTGTGTTCATCGAACGGGAGCAATGGGAACTTCATTGCCTGGTATGGACCGCCACCAGAAGTTGTTGAGTCAGGGAGAACTGTGTCTCCCACTGCACCGTCTCTTTCCTTGGCAGTTTGAGCTTTCAGCTCCAACTCTCTCATACGGAACTCATGGTCTCTGACTGCCTGCTCGGCCTCCATCTTCCTAACCTCAGCCTCCGCCTCAATCCTCTTGGCTTCGCGCACAGCCTGTCTGTAGTCTCTTTCCACCTCCTGCACATATTTCTGTAACTCCGCTCCATCATAACCCATTTCACGCCCTGTAGCCTGTACGTCAGCGACATTAAACCCAGCTGATGCCATCTTAAACTCAGAGGGCAAGGGACGAGGTAATTGTCCAATAAAATTTTTCTCACAATTACACAACAAGTTACATTACACGACCACAACACGTCGTATGTCGGTCAGTCTGTGTCAGGAAGAGTATAGACAATAGCCAGGCACGGTAGGCAGAACCTATTGATAGAAAACAAGGATATCTGTCCCCTATCACTAAATCAGCCAGAACTCCACCAGGATTTCAATATCCCGCGACGTGCCCCCAGAAATTGTAACAAGCTACGTGGAGGGTCCCAAATAGCCCGGTCACAATGTTTAATTAATCTTCTATAGCCCTGGCTGGAATAGGTCTTTACCTGCCAACCCTCCTCCGTTTTCCCTGGACTCACTGTCACGCTTCCTTTCGACCTAGGGACCTATTTCCTGCAGTGTTCTTCTGGCTGACACATAAATAACATGGCAGTCGTCAGAACAACTTGGAAGTAATTTTATTAACCTAATCAAGAACAGCACAGGAACACATAAAGGCAGATAAACAGATAGATCTACACAGACACTACACTGGTAAAGTTTTGACACAGAGCCTCCAGTCACCACAGTCACAGATCCAGCTTCAGATACTGTCTGATCTGTCCAGATATATCTCACCAAAGATGTCAGAATCTCCTTCCTTCTCCAGCAACTGGTTGTAGATTCCACAGGCTTTTGTAGAATCCAAGCGACTGGTGTGTTGAGGACTTCTGTTCATTGCCACATGAATTAATTCGGCACCAGGTCTTCACTGACCTATGAAAAGCTTTACGGTTGCAGATACGGTGAGGTGTTCGTGGAGGGATAATGGATGGGTGCCTTTTAATGTCTGGTGTAAAATGAGTATGCAAGAAAATCACTCTTAGGCTCCCTCCAGACAACAACTGCTCTCAGGCGTATGTTGTTGAAAAAAACCGGCAATGCACCAGTCATGCAAAATGTCCTTGCCTCAAGACCTGCACCTTGTCTCTGTCTCAGAGTTAAACACACCAAACCCTGAGTTGGCCTCGTCGGACATATTGGCGTTAGCCTAGAAGCACTGGTGATAATGTCCGTTAGAAGACATAGTCACTTTCCATAGCAGAGGACCCTGGAGATGACAAACAAAACCTGAGCGACTGGGCTGACTCATGTATCACACAAATACAATATATTTAATACCTGAATTACTGGGCCTGACCTGTCAGGTGGCCCCTGGATTGACCACGTCCGGGCTTGAGGAGACTTCCAGCTGGACGAAGTCCTGTGGTCTTTTTGCCCACACGACACACTCTCCACATTCATACCAAGCCTTTATTATGATTTGGCACAATCATTTCCATGCTTCCCTCTCACTTGCAAACGCATGCCTTTCTCACAACTACGATCCTGTGGTGTGGTGTGCCAATTACTCTGTGTGTTTCTCCTCGTTACAAAAAGTATAGTATTGGGGTTGTATGGCACGCAGTGTAGTTCCCCATTCCCCGCAAGAATAGGAAAGAAGATACTACCCCTCCCGGCCGCTGCTCTTGTCTGAGCTGTCGCCGCAAGGTACCGGTAGTGCCTCACAGAACACATAGATTTAGAGGAATGCAGGTTCTCTCAATGAGATAGAGAAGTCCATTATCTTCCCGACATCATCCTATCTAGTAACAGACGAAAGAGATAGTCCTGTGTATAGCCTCTTCTGGCTCAAGAAGATAGATCATAGATTGGTATAGCTATCCAATGATGATATTCCACAGAAAGATGACCAGATGCCCAATTCAAGCCGTAGACAGAAAGATAGCAACAGCTCATCTGACACCAAGAACAAATGAAATCCTCTGGGGAGATATATTGTTCCGTTTCACTTCCCCGGCTATGCCAAGAACAAGACGCGCAGCCAAATCGGCTAACGGTCACCCCCTACCAACATGGCAAGACTGCTGTTTTGCCATATCCTCTCCGTCGTTACAACAATAGAGATTTATAAGTACCAACTTTATTACAGCCTACGGTTACCTTTCTCCACCACCAGTAGGAGACCTTTTAATTGTCTCAGTAGTCTGTTGCACTTCTGTCGTTATCTTTAATTAACTTTGACAAGTTGCAACTTGCAAACGGTACTTGTTTGCCCGGCCATCAATTGACCAGTAGCCGCACCAGTGCACATTTGACGCAAGGCGCGCCTTCGGGACTACCCGAAAGGAAAGACAAATATATACTCGCTCCATGTACAGATTGTGGTATGAAGATAACCCAAAGAACCATCTTTCATGGAGAATTGAGCAAATAAAGAACTGAGAGCTTCCGAAAGCCGGTCCCCCCTGTTTACCAAGAATAACAGAATACATAAGGACATGGGCCACTGGCGTTTCGCTACACGGCCTTTGGCAAACTGTAGAAGAATGTATGGCACAGAAATGGAATAAGACTTCAAACAAAGCTGAAAGTCGTTAAAGCAGTTGTATTACCCACACTGCTATATGCTTGTGAAACATGGACTGTTTTTCAGCGACAAGCTACGAAATTAATCCACTTCCATACAATCTGCTTTAGGGAGTTATTGAAGATTAAATGGCAAGACAAGATCCCAGACACTGAAGTTCTAGAAAGAGCGTCCATGCCCAGTATCAACACTATACTAATGAAACATCAGATTCGCTGGGCTGGTCACTTAACTCGTATGCCAGATCACATTCTCCCTAAACAATTATTTTACGGCGAGGTACGTTGTGGTAAACGCTCCCAAGGCGGCCAGAGGGAACGCTTTAAAGACACTCTACAATCTCAATTAAAGCTTTTGGAATTCATCTTGACACTTGGGAGACTGCTGCTAAAGACCGTAATTCGTGCCGTACATCAATACATAAGGGTGCAGTCACTTGTGAAGCAACCAGGACTGCAAGAGCTGTGAAGAAAAGGCTGGACAGAAAAACCACTGCAGGAGATCTCCTCCTGAAACGTCAAGCAATCTTTGCCCACATTGTCAAAGAACATTTCGAGCCAAAATAGGCCTTATCAACCATCTTAGAATTCACGGCTCCATACTTTCAACCCCACTGGATGAAATGAATAGTCATCATCATTCTTGTTGGACATACAACATTGGAATCACATCCTTACCCGGAGCCTTGCCAGATGCACGTTCATTTACAGCACACTTAACTTCTGTCAATGAATGAATCACCCAAAAAACGAGAAGTAGATTGTGAGCTTTACTAAAATACGACTACAAGAGAAAAACTGGACGTTGCGGCCAAAGCCTTCGTCAGCACAGGACAAACAAATACAAACCGACACAAACCTATATGAAACACACTATGACAATATTAAACTAATTAAAGGTACTTATCTGAATTCCTTGCTTGGAAAGACTGGCACGCTTACAGCTGTCGGTGGATTAATAGACCGGATGTATGTCTTAACTTCTGTCATGGTGGTAAGTATGTCTAGGTCGTCAAGAGTTGGCAGAGACTCTATGGCGTTGAGGGCATCATCCGCTGGTTTGGTCACACTTGAGTAAAGCTCCAAATAGTGCTCTACCCATCTATGCATCTGATTTTTCTTATCGGTGATGTTTTCTCCAGTCAATGTTTTCAGTGGTGCACTTCTTTTGATCATTGGACCATAGCTTTCTTTATCCCTTCATACATGCTTGTGATGTTTCCCTTATCATTTGCAGTTTGAATGGGCTCACATAACTTGATTCAGTAGTCATTTGCACACTGCCTGGCAGCCTTTTGCATATCCTTCCTAGCTTGCTTTCGCTCACTGAGAGTTTTACACGTTTGATTCTTTTCTTGTTTCTTAAGCGAGCTATCTTCTTTTTATCAATCAAGGGCTGCAGTGTCTGGCTGTTTGCCGCAAACCAGTCCTGCCTCTTATGATCCACAGTGCCGTAAACCCCTACGCTGTTTTATAAGAGTTTCCTTAAGTATACCCCACTTTTCACTTGCTGTATAATATTCTGATGTATCATTGAAAGCGTCTTCAAGTTACTGCTGCAACTCAAAGCACATATCAGGATAATGGGTGTTAATAATATTAATTCTGGGGATAGATTTGTGTTTAGCTGTGTAGATTCTCTTTGGTCTCAGTCTAACCCTTGCAACAACCAAAGAATGATCTGTATCACAGTCAGCACTATGATAACTTCGAGTTAATGTTGTATGATTCAGATGTTGTCTCCGTGTGATGATGAAGTCCAGCTGATGCCAATGGCCAAATCTTGAATGTTTCCATGTGACATTATGCATCGCTTTTGTTTTAAAAAAGGAGTTTATAATACATAGGTCATTTCTAGTGCAATGCTCCAGCACCCGTTGTCCATTTTAATTCATGTGACCGATATTGTATTTTCCAAGGCACATTGGCCGTGAACTCAGGTCCTTGCCCACACGAGCATTGAAATCACCGAGCATATAAATGTAGTCGGATTTTGGAACTGCCGTCTAACTCCTCATAGAACGAATCCCTCACATCATCAGAGGAAGTGAGTGTCGGTGCATATGCAGTGTTAATGGTGGAAAAACCACAGAGGTTGTCCAAGCGCAGAGATAATAGTCTTTCTTTACCTCCAGCTGAAATTTCAATCATTACCTGTAGCGAATTCTTCACTGCAAAGACCACACCATGTTGCATTTTCCTGCCTGCCCTCTACCCTTTCAAAAAAGGTGTAAATGTTTTCCTTGAGTGACCCTTCCTCAGCGAGGCGTGTCTCCTGCAGGCCAGCAATATCAATGTTAAGAAGATTGAGTTCAGCATCAATCACAGCAGTTTTTCTCACATCGTCAATATTCGTCAGGTCAGCGGAAAATCCTGGACACATGGTTCTTACGTTCCAGGTTGCAAGCCGTAGTTTGAGGTGTATATATTTTTTATTTTTAATAGTACCTGGTGCATTGATTTTACAGCCTGCGATTCAGAGTTTGTCCTAGCCCCAAGCACCTTTTGAAGCAGGCAACCTGTGGCGGATCAGCACCCAATTAGCCGGGGGCTGCCCAGCTTGAGGTGGGTGGTAGCTGATCAGTGACACCTGTAGGTGTCTCCCACCGTCAGAGGCAACCCGTGGCGCCACCTGTCTACGCCAATTAACAAGGACTTACAACCCGTAACTTTGATTCCGAGACCAGTTAATACCAGGATAGAGTTATACCTCTCCATAGCACAAAGCCTGGGCTAAAATATACAGACCATGTGTTACCCATGCAGCATGATCCCTCTCTCGGTCTGCTTAGTTCACTCCAGAGGAATGGTAACACCAATACATCTGAACAAGACAAGCTGCAGAAGCTGCCGGATCAGGAAAGCAATACTCTAACTTACCGCCTGTCGGAACTTCGATACTAGACCAATTGCCAACCAAGGCTTAGGGTCTAATCTGCCCTGCCATGACATTCTGTCTTTAGGTTTCATTTCCTCGCACCAGGATAAAACTAGTACCCTCCCTGTTGCGCTCTTTCACCTATGCTGTTGGCACAATGTGGGGTGTCGGGTTTGGTGAGCGCCGCCCAACATTTTGCGCTAACAGAAAGCAGGTAGTACAGTCTACTGTTATACGGTAGCTCAGTCATATCTGATTAAGACCTGACTATAATCAATATATGTAATGGGTATCAATAAATATTATAGGTGTCAATATATGCAATGGGTGTCAATAAATGTAATGGATATCAATAAATATAACGGGTGTCAATAAATATAATGGGTGTCTATTGAGCTTGACTCTAATACGACTTTATGAAGACACATGAAGGATGTAGCGTAGGTGGGAGCGCAAAAGCCCACCTATGCTACACCCTTCATGTGTCTTCACAACCACTACTATTATCGTTTCTTGACTTATTCAGTCACTGGAGATTTGGTCACAACAGACGAACAATATCTCCGGAGGGCCTATTCTCGCTGGTCGCGGGATCCGCAGAGTCAGGCAAAGAGTCTGACGGTAGTACACGCTCACATTGGTCCTGACACTTACGATATAGAGGTGTATACGCTCATACAGGTCCAGACACTTGCTTTAAGGCCCTTAGCTGTGGGATGCGGCTGAACGCCTCTAAGTCAAGTCCCACGGATACGAGGGTCTGGCCAACACTCATCTCCTACTCTTGGAGATGAGACTCACCTCCCTGTCTTGGAGGTTTGATGCTGAGCCGCCAGTGGCTGCAGCCTACCTTGTTCCAGACGTACTGGGTATCCTTTCCTCTGGAGTAAATAAGGCAAGACCGAGAGAGGGAACATGCCGCATGGGCAACACATGTTCTCTGAATCCATGCCAAGGCACTGTGCGATGGAATTTTCACCAAATTTCATTCCACATACTCTTGTCTGTCAAGACGGCAAGGTGCCGCTCAATAAACATAATGGGTGTCAATGCATGTAATCGGTATCAATACATGTAATGGGTATCAATAAATGTAATGAGTATCAATAAAAATCATGGGACGTAAAATCAACATTTGTTGTATTTACCACATAACCCATTGTGTCTTGGGAGCTGGCACCATATACCAAACAAGTTTCAGGCCGTGTCCTGTAATGACTTACTTTATTTACTGCATCGTTTTTAACCGACACTGTTTGTGGGGGGTGGGGGGGGGTGGGGTGCGACAGCAGGGAAGAGCACGGTGTTAGAATCAGATGTCGACAGTGGGAGAACATGCTGCTGTTGCTGATAGAGTGGCACGGGTAATAATCAGTGGTCGAACTTTTCAAGATAAAGAGATCAGATTGTGTTGAGGAATACGATCGCGCTTGGAACTGGATCTGGCAAATGATGATGATGAATATTACATTCCTTCTCCAGTTTAAATCCCCGATAATGGGTGAGGGTCCAATCCACTGCTTTTCTATCAGGAGGACCGATCACATTAGCAGATATCTTATCGTGCATGCACATGGAGATTTGAACTCTGTATTCAGAATCTGGAAGAACTCAACACCTTAAGTCACCTCACTCCTCTTTGCAATGTAAATATTAATTTGGCTTACTCAATAGAGGAGCCCCGTTAGTGTAGTGTGGCTGCCGGCGCAGGGATCGTGTATTCGAGTCCTCATTGAGGAGGGGACTTGTGCATTGGCCCCGTCTGGAATGTGTACCAGGAAATGCTCTGTTGAGAAATGGCTGCCGGTGTGATACTGATCGTATCACGAATCGGGTGTCCCTTGATCTACAAACTATGGATCTAGCACCGTAAATCTAATACTTTACTGTCCAAACAATATTGTCATCTACTGCCTTTAACACGGGTGTTTGTAAATCTCACTACACTTTTTATGTAGAACACATTTGAAAAATGTAGCATATGATGTCGTCTAAAAAGGTTCTCCACAGTCCATTGTGAAGCAATATGCAGCGAATGGCTGTCGTCTGCTGAAGTAATTCTTTACACTCCAAACAGAATGGTGTTATTAACGGAAGAACTTCACTTTTTTTCAAATGTGTTCTACATACAAAGTGTAGTGAAAACTACAAACACCTGTTTCCTTGCGGTGTAGGACAGGTTGTCTTGAGCTGCAGGAATTAAGTCCGCCTGGCTAGTGTAATCACCGAGAATTGTGCAGCTTAAGGTTTCCCATACAGAAAAAAAACATCCACACCTTACCGAGGATTCGAACCAGGGTCTCCCAAAGGTCAGCCGCTCCTGAAGACCCCCCCCCCCCCCTTTTCCACTCTGTCCTACACCGCAAGGTCCTCCCCCTGTCCTACACCGCAAGGTCCTACCCCCGTCCTACACCGCAAGGTATGATAGGCAATAGATGCCAGACAGACAGTTTACTTGTACTATTCGACAGATGTCACTTTCTTTTCAGCATCTTCTTACATTCCATGCCGTGTGGCGTTGGTGATCATGTCTGTCCACAGCCACCTATCCTATGTGCTGCCAGTCATTTCTGTAACTCATGTTCCCCAGTGTTATCATGTCCAGCAGTTCGGTATCTTCTATATTAGTCCCCCTCCCCCCCCCCTCCCATGCCTCCCCTCCTCTTCAACTTTCCCTTTGTAGCGACATACTCCAGCTTCCCCCACCTCGTGACGATCCAGCTGTGTTACTGTACCTACAATATCTGGGAACGCTGCAGATTGCCGAAGGTAATAGAGTACTTTAGTACTCCACGTTTGACGCCGAGAGGTTAATTGTATTTACCTTGTGTTGAGTACTTTGAGTGCTGCAAAGAGATGAACATTGCTTCAATCGTGAAGATTTATGTTAGCTTCGGGTCTCAAGTACTCTTGAGCGCATTCACAGTTTTCTTTTCTTCTACTTCTGGCACTATTTTCTGTGCTCTAAAGTACGTGTAGGTGGGTGCATTAAATTGGGACTGTTTGCGGAATTTGAGTACTCAGAAAGTACACGTAATTGTTTAGATATACTGGAATTTCTTGCTACCGAGGCTGGGTTCGCGAGAGACGGATATTTCAACCTTATGTGGCTACCTCCTCATGGATGCTGCTAGGTAGACAGTTCACACTTTACCATAATGAAAACAGAACAAAGGTGTCCGCCTCAGGCTAACATTTTACCGGTCTCGAATCCCAGGATAGAAATGGGCGTTTTTACCAGAAAAATAGGCTTCTTTCAATATTTCACGGCTCCTAATTTATAGGGTAGTGCTAGGGGATTCCTAACCTTCTCTGACAAGACCGAATAGTAGGGAGTCCCGTGTGCAAGGTTTGCTATTAAAAATCCATATAGCAATTGAAAATCGCAAAGAGTAAGCCAGCATGTCTCTGCCCTGTTAAAAGATTTAGGAAGGAAACCCTACCCGCGGGTGTATTTTGCTCACTACCATGGATGAAATCTGTCACTGGGAAGTAAAGAAAAAAACGTTTATTGCATATCTTTTACATGACGTCACAGTTTCTTGGCAAGTCTAATTTAGTAGTTTTCCATTGCTTTCTGAATGACCAGACTTCATAACATTGTATGAAAACCAACGCAAGGCGATTTACCTCTAACTCGTCTGCAGCTGTGATTCGAACGCGGTATGCGGGATTGCGAATTTGATTCGTAAATCCTTCTCTTCGGAACCGGATAGAGGAGTAAACCTTACGTAAATGTGTGCTAAATTATTGATAATACTGACCTCTGATGTATATAATTAGGCATGACGCTTCTCCGGAAATAGGAAATGTGAAGATGAGGATCAGGTAACTATAAGGTTGCTAGAATATATGAACACCATTTTAGAATTTGTTTGTAAATCTTGAAAAGTGCGGAACTCATAGAAGTAGAAGAATGATATAGATATTAGAGAGCACACTAGACAACATACAACCTTGAAAGCTGTAGATTGGATAGTTAGCTATAGGTACCACACCTGGACTCGAACCCGTCCCCTCCATAAGGGCCTACCAGTACGTGAGAAGTTGTTTGTGAGCTTTTTATTGACTTCAATGATTCTCAATAGTTATTTCTCCTCCTATATGTCCCTCTTTGCAGGAACCACACATACTCTGTCATCTACTGCCTTGTGTACATTGCAGTGTAGGGCGGGGGTCTTGAGCCAAAGTAATTAAGGCCGCCTGGCTATTGCAGTCGCCGCGAACAGTGCAGGTTAGGATTTTCTTTTTGCCCTCGACAGAAAAAAAATCCTCGCCTTTCCGAGGATTCGAACGCGGTTGAACCCAAAGGAGAACCCGACGTTCTTAGCCGCTCAGCCATCTCGTACATCCAGATTCAAGCATCCATGAGTATTATGTTTCGTCTGTTCTTATAGCCTACGTTGTGACATAGTGGCAGTGAACACTTTTCGTAATTCCCGGCATCCTGAGTCGGGGCTTCGAAATCAGCTCCGGACGATTTAAAAGAAGACCACTTTGCGTTGATTTAAATTATATGAAGTGTCGAGGTTCGGAAAGCAATGGCAAACTACTTAACGTAAAAAATGCGTAGTATATCATAAACAGCTAAAATATTGTACGATTGATTCCGATCTCATGTAAAGAACATGCAAATAAATATTCTTGTATTGTTAACTAGCAAGCTGTGGAATGTCTGCCTTGTCCATACAGAACGTTCCATTGCTAGAGCCAATGGGGTCAACAAGTGACGTCACACTCCGGCGTGACTGGGGCAGCCTCAATGAAAGTAATAATCTTCTGGGCAAGAAGCAAAAACAGGAAACCCTGGGATAGGGACTTTTGCATTATGGGGCATTTACTGTATTGTACATTTACAGCATGTGGCATTTACTGTATTGGACATTTACAGTATGGAGCATTTACAGTAAGTAACATTTACCATATGAGAAATTTACAGTATGGGATATTTGCCATATGAGAAATTTACAGTATGGGATATTTACAGTATGAGACAATTACAGGAAGGGATATTTACAGCATGAGACATTTACAGTGTGGGACATTTACCATATGGGACATTTACAGTATGGGAGATTTACCATATGAGACATTTACAGTATGGGGCATTTATCATATGAGACATTTCCAGTATGGGACATTTACCATATGAGACATTTGCAGTATAGGATATTTACAGTTTGGGACATTTAAGGTATGGGACATTTAGAGTATGGGACATTTAAAGGATGGGATATTTACGATATGGGACATTTACAGTATGGGAAATTTAAAATATGGGATATTTACCATATGAGACATTTCCATTATCGGACATTTACCATATGAGACATTTACATTATGGGATATTTACAGTATGAGACATTTACAGTATCGGATGTTTACAGTATGAGACATTTACAGTATGGGGCATTTACTGTATGGGACATTTACCATATGAGACATTTACAGTATGGGACATTTACCATATGAGACAATTGCAGTTGGGACATTTACCATATGAGATATTTACAGTATGGGATATTTACAGTATGGAATGTTTACATTATGAGACATTCACAGTATGGGAAATTTACGATATGGGACATTTAAGGTATGGGCCATTTACAGTATGGGACATTTAAAGCATGGGATATTTACGGTATGTGACATTTTATGGTGCGGGACATTTATAGTATCAACAAGAACATATTGGGTAGAAGTAACAATTGTCGGTCGTTCCCTTTAAACGTATGTATAATCGCTTTTTAATGAAAATAATGGAGTACT
This sequence comes from Cepaea nemoralis, assembly GCA_014155875.1. NCBI lineage: Eukaryota > Metazoa > Mollusca > Gastropoda > Stylommatophora > Helicidae > Cepaea > Cepaea nemoralis. Next base: position 328,444 of record JACEFZ010018754.1, on the reverse strand, counting down.
AATTCTGAAGAAAAAAAAACAACAACAATACCTAACCAACTTGTGTGCATACAGAAAATTAAGGAACATTAGACTTTTTTTTTTAAAGTACTGAAGAGAAGTTTAGATTTGATAATATTTATAATACGAAGCATCACACACACAGATTAGGCACACACGGATTAGAGAAATTTGACGTAGACAGTTACATTTTTAGTCACGTTATGAGAAGAAATAAATTGGAGAACTTGGTGATAACTGGCAAGGTTGAGGGGGGAAAGAAGAAGGGAAAGGCAGAGAAGTGAATACCTGGATGGCTTGACCACATGGCATGGGCTGGACAAGAACACAGAGCTGATCCTCGACTCTGGTGATTGTGTAAGATGATGAAACATGACTGCCCACGCTTACCGGCAAGGCACATGATGATGGTATTAAAGATGAATCCTAAGTGTGCATGTTTCTTTGGCGAAACGTGACTATAATTAAAGCTTTAGTGTAAATTACAAATGATATGAAGCATTTTATGTGCGCGGATAGTTGTTATCAGAGTGAAGACCAGAGAGAGAGAGAGAGAGAGAGAGAGAGAGAGAGAGAGAGAGAGAGAGAGAGAGAAAGAGAAAGAGAGATGAGAAAAGAGTGCTGCAATGAGAGAAAGACATCACAGAAAGAGAGTATTATAAATATATTGTAATAATTATAACAGAGAGTTGAGTTGAGTTGAGTTGTTGAGTTGAGTTAAGAACCGACATCACTGCACCCATACGTGCTCAGTCCCCTTATAACAGAGAAAGATACACGAATAGTAAAAGCGGAAGCATGTGGGAATAAAGTTAGAGAAAGATAGAGACCAACAGAGAGAGAGAGAGAGAGAGAGAAAAAAACAGAGAAAGAGATTAATAAAAAAAAAAAAAGGTTTAAAAACAGCAGGTAAACGCAAAACATAGAAAGGGTAGATACCACAAGGAAACAACAACTTTAGATGCCAGAAAGAAAGAAAGAAAGAAAGAAAGAAAGAAAGAAAGAACTAGTACAATTGAATGATATGGAACATATTACAGCTGATGCTGTCATTTACAAAAACAAAAGAAAAAATCGAAATAAAATTCTAACAGGAAGCTATTGTTAAAGACAGAAAATGGCTGACACATGAATAAGATAAACAGCTCGTACCTACGCACATTCGTATAATTATCAACACTGGGGAGGGGGAAAACTGGGTCACTATGTTAAGAGGCTGTTGAGGAATGAAAGGAAACAGAGGAGACGAAACATTTGGTATACCTGATTTTCCAACACCCAGTAGCTCCGACAAGTGCAAGGTTGAACTCCGGAGCTGCTCCGTTGCGATGAAACGCCTTTCTCCCACTCATCTCTGATTGTAAGCCTTCTGTCAATTCTACCTGTTCTGTCTACCTTGACGATTAGTCTCGTCAACAGGTCCTGATTTCATATACTTTTGTTATTTCAATTCAAAGTGTAAATTGTTGCAGAAGTTAACTGGGTGATTAATGGTTACAGCGTAACTTCCGTTTCAAAGATGTTTGTTCAACAAACGTTAGATACGAATCTAGGAATAATTTTGAAACTGGAAACACCGCCCACCATATTTAATAGTATTAAAAACAGCGTGAAACTGTAAATGTTATTACTCTAGTTTATGAAGATTTATTTCACAAGAACAGATTTTCGGCACGACTGCAAGACTCTATTATTCCTTGTATACTGATGTTTCTGTGGCTCTTTCTTTTGTTGTTAAAACCCATTTTCTGAAACAGAATAGTGAAATGTTTTAAGCTATAAGTTACAAGCACATCTTCACAATTATACAATGTCAGTTTTACTATTATATTTCTGTAGATTTACATATATTTCTGTATGTCCTTCTGTCTGTCGGTCCGTCCTCACATCCGCATTTATGCCGAGCTATCCATCTGTTTGTCTATATGTCTCTCTTTCGGTCTGTCAAATTATCTATATAGATATATATGTATCTGTATTTCCTTCTGTATATATGTCTGCAAAGGACATGCTACTGAATGAATGAATGAATGAATGAATGAATGAATGAATGAATGAATGAATGAATGAATATGTCTGTAGGTGTGTCTTTATTTTTGTGCCTCGTTCTTTCTCTCAAATTAATATTCTTCATTTCTTTCTCGCTTTATGTATTTTTGTATAATTAAAAGTGTAGATAAATGTAACCATTGACATCTTTTGTATATATCATAAATCCTTCTTATGTTTATTTGATACAAATATTTGATACCTATCAAAAATCCTCCATATCTGTATGAAACCTTTCTTATATACCATACTTTTTTATGTTTAACAATTATTTGACATCTATCATGAACGTTCAACCATTACATTGTTTTGTCGGGCACATCTATTATAAATGTACAACTATTATATTGGTTTGTCGGGCGCATCTATTATAATGTACAACTATCATATTCTTTTGTCGGGACATATCTATTATAAATGTTCAACTATTAAATTGTTTTGTCGGGAGATATTTATTATAAATGTTCAACTATTATATTGTTTTGTCGGGAGATATCTATTATAAATGTTCAACTATTAAATTGTTTTGTCGGGAGATATCTATTATAAATGTTCAACTATTAAATTGTTTTGTCGGGAGATATCTATTATAAATGTTCAACTATTAAATTGTTTTGTCGGGAGATATCTATTATAAATGTTCAACTATTAAATTGTTTTGTCGGGAGATATCTATTATAAATGTTCAACTATTAAATTGTTTTGTCGGGAGATATCTATTATAAATGTTCAACTATTAAATTGTTTTGTCGGGAGATATCTATTATAAATGTTCAACTATTAAATTGTTTTGTCGGGAGATATCTATTATAAATGTTCAACTATTAAATTGTTTTGTCGGGAGATATCTATTATAAATGTTCAACTATTAAATTGTTTTGTCGGGAGATATCTATTATAAATGTTCAACTATTAAATTGTTTTGTCGGGAGATGTCTATTATAAATGTTCAACTATTAAATTGTTTTGTCGGGAGATATCTATTATAAATGTTCAACTATTAAATTGTTTTGTCGGGAGATATCTATTATAAATGTTCAACTATTAAATTGTTTTGTCGGGACATATCTATTATAAATGTTCAACTATTAAATTGTTTTGTCGGGAGATATCTATTATACATGTTCAACTATTATATTGTTTTGTCGGGAGATATCTATTATAAATGTTCAACTATTATATTGTTTTGTCGGGAGATATCTATTATAAATGTTCAACTATTAAATTGTTTTGTCGGGAGATATCTATTATAAATGTTCAACTATTAAATTGTTTTGTCGGGAGATATCTATTATAAATGTTCAACTATTAAATTGTTTTGTCGGGAGATATCTATTATAAATGTTCAACTATTAAATTGTTTTGTCGGGAGATATCTATTATAAATGTTCAACTATTAAATTGTTTTGTCGGGAGATATCTATTATAAATGTTCAACTATTAAATTGTTTTGTCGGGACATATCTATTATAAATGTTCAACTATTATATTGTTTTGTCGGGAGATATCTATTATAAATGTTCAACTATTATATTGTTTTGTCGGGAGATATCTATTATAAATGTTCAACTATTATATTGTTTTGTCGGGACATATCTATTATAAATGTACAAATATTATATTGATCTGTGAGGCCGTATATGTCATAAATGTGCAAATATTGCAGTGGCTATGACGATGCCTCACGGGTAAGGAGGTAATACCGAAAGAGGAGGAACTTGTTGTAACATTGACCTGCCACTCAAGTCAACATAGGCTATAAAGGGTACCTGAAAATGTCTTGAAAAGTCAAGACGGCCGGCTTTATATTGACCACATACTCATCGAGCCAACGGTGATCTACGGAAATGTGTGGCTAGAGCAATATACCAATTGCGCCTCGAGGAGTGTCAAAGGATCAATGAGTGACTCTCTCTCTATCTCTATCCTGCTCTCTCTCTCTCTCTCTCTGTCTCTCTCTCCCCTCTCTCTCTCTCTATCCTGCTCTCTCTCTCTCTTTCTCTCTCCCCTCCTCTCTCTCTATCCTGCTCTCTCTCTGTCTCTCTCTCCCCTCTCTCTCTCTCTATCCTGCTCTCTCCCTCTTTCTCTCTCCCCCTCCTCTCTCTCTATCCTGCTCTCTCTCCTCTCTCTCTCCTCTCACTCTCCTCTCTCTCTCTCTTTCTCTCTCTCTCTCTCTCTCTCTCTCTCTCTCTCTCTCGCCCAAATTGTGACCCTTTGAGCCCATTTTATGACACTTCCAAAAAAAAAAATTTTCTTTTGTTCGTTCTCTTTTGCCTTCTATCATCCACTGGGACAGGCACTCAACCAACCCATGCTAATCCATCCTATTTTTATCATCTCCTGGTGCTTCCCTTACGTCCTCCCAGTATTATTCATCTATGTTTGTAATTCATTCTCTTCACACTGTGCTTAGTTCTCCCGCTATTTTGTTCACCCTGAGGGCTTTATTCAAGAGAGTGTCGGGTCATATTGTCCTCGGGTTTTTTTCCCTCAGTGCGTGTGCGTGTGTGTGTGTGCGTGTGCGTGTGTGCGCGCGCGCGTGTGTGTGTGTGTGTTTGTGTGTGTGTGTGTGTTCTGTCCAGTGCCAGGGCATATTCTTCACCCCTTAATTGACTGGAATGTGTTTAGTTCTATCTTTTAGCTCTACATTGATATTCTCAGTGACTTATTACCATCCCTCAAATATAACTATATGGACTTTAAGGATAAATACAGTCTACCAAATAGTGATTCCAAGAACTTAAGTTTCAATAGACACACACTGTCTACAGAATCTACCCATACATTGTTACATGCTCTCATTCAAACTTCACACTTAAAAGACCTGATAAACATAATAGCTAGTGCATATATTTGTAAGCCTGGTGGTCCTGAGTTTAAATCTCCTCGAGACGGGACTATTTCTTGACCCTGGTGGAACCCTTATTGTACAACAGGCATGTAGCTAGTTTTCTGGGAGGTAAAGCGAGTAGCGTGTCACTCACTGTCTTGTCTGTACCGTTTCATCAAAGCATTTGGGCCTAGAATAAGGGGCGAGAATCTAAATAGATGAATATCACACACTTCTCTGGATAGATTTTCTAACGTTGAAATATAGCATAGGCAGGGGTCTGTTAGGTCTCAATCAATCAGGAGCCGTGTCCACAATAAAGGTTGGCGGCAATGGATCTCCAACACTGACTGCCTCTCGTCTTGATTGTACATTCTGTCAGACAGCTGTTCGTCCATCTCTTGATGTTATCTTCCCACTTGTATTGCTGTCTATCTCTTACTAGCTTGCCTTCAATCTTACCCTCCGGTATGGTTTTGATAAAAGCGTTAAAACTGCTAATGTTGCGGAAATATCCCCTTGCCTCTTTGTTATTTTTAAATTTCCAACTACTGGAAGGTTTTTAAAGTTCTCATTTTGCAAAATCAGCCAAAGAGTATGACTAGTCTTTACATATACGCGTTACAATCCGATTAAGTTCCACAGAGGCTCTGCTGGTTTTTTCGCGGTTATCCATTAATGTTAGACTTCAGTTCCACTACCAATGCAGCAGAGAGAAGCATCGCATCCTTCGATCCATCGATCTGTAGAACATCAGTCACACTGTAATTAGTACCTGTATATCCTTAGTTGGAGAGTGACCACGCACCTGCAAGCTACCCGCTCATAGTACTTTTATCTTGGACGGGTATTCTGTAAAGAAAGACTGACACCACACCTAAATTATGTCATGGCCTGGTATATGTGTAACGGTGACAATGTCATAATCCCAATCGGAAGAGGGATCACTTCCGCTCCCAACGTTCGCTAAGGGAGGAAAAGACTAGTCTTCTATTATTTCGTGAATTTAGGCCTATAACATGCCGTGTTCTTAAAGTTTCACTAGCCACAGAAACTTCCTGCTACGAGACTCATTTATTTAGGAAAGTGCAGTAGTGTAGTGACTAGACTCTCACTTTCCGGGCCACTGATCATGGGTTCCAATCCCTATCAGAGTGGATTTTAAAGATTACCCTGGGCTCCTGGGTCGATCCAGTCTAAAATGGGATCCACGAATTATCTTAGGAAGTAAAGGAGATTGTTGTGATACTAACCACATCACCCAAGGCATACCGATTGGTCTATTACAAAATATGAGTGTAAAACAATACACCCAGTGCGTCCTTAGAGTGTAAAAGAGGTCGTTTACTTCAATCCGTTGACTAGTATATGTGACCAGGACGGTTCTTCCTTGACCTGAATTCCCAGGTCGATCCGGTTTAAAATGGTTACAGGTAACTAACTCACTGGGAAGTAATGTCGAGCGCTGTGATATTAACCATATCGCAAACTGAGTCCCGAGTGGTCTAGAAGTATCTCACTACCACCAAAAACCCATGGTAAATTTTACTGTCATTTACTGTCAATATAGAAGTTATAGTAACTTGCGGTGTATGGCAAAGGGGGGGGGGGGGAGGGGGGGGGGGTTGAGCCTGAGGAATTAAGGCCGCCTGGCTAGTGCAGTTGCCGCGAACTGTGCAGGTTAGGATTTTCACTCACTAGCCAGGTGGCCTTAATTCCTCAGGTTCTAAGACCCCCCCCCCCCCCCCCCCCCCATTCTTGCCATACACCGCAAGGTACTATATCTTCTATATTGACAGTAAATGACAATAAATGACCATATATCCAATAAACATTACTACTTAACACACCATGTGACACCCCTACGATACTGTTCATCATGAGAACCTTCACTTTTCATTATCTCAATTCAGACATTGCCCAGAACTTTCCAGAAAGTTATTTCTATGGCATTAATCATGGCTAATTATAACAACAGCGGTTGGCGTGGCTGAAGAGATAAGGGCTGCAGCTCTTAAACTTCATGTGAGCCGATGGCGGGATTGCGAAATCAACTCCTGTGAGTCGGACTTAAACGTTGACTACTTGTCCACAAAGCAATGACAAATGCATCGTCATCAAGTGCCCTAACAGCTGCCATATGCGTTTTTGGCTCTCCACAGATCTCGGTCTTTGGTGTTCTGGATCAATTCTGTTACCACCGTCTCATTCCACCCACCATCATTTCTCTTGGTTTGCCTCTGCCTCTCTTCCACTTGATCTTTCCAGTTGTCACAGTGTCACCAATTCCTCTCTTCTCATCACAAGACCAAAGAAAGCTGTCAGTCTCTTTCTTATTCTCGTATATATTCTAGTTTCTTTAGCTTCTTTCAGGCAATCGTTGTTAGTTACTCTGGCAGTCCAAGGAATTCGCACAATTCATCTCAGGAATCACATTTATGTTGCTTCCAAGTTCTTCCTGATGTGTATATTGCCATACACCGCAAGGTACTATATTGGCATTAAGTGACAGTTTTTATGACATTCCAAGATTCATTACCATACAGCAAAACAGGTTCTAAAAAGCATTTCAGCACCCTCTTTCTTACACTCAATGATAGGGACCTGGCAAACTTCTAAACGTAATATTGCTTAGGAACTCAACCTGAGGTTGATTAGAAGATAGAATAGAAAACAGGGTAAAGGTTGCACAAATGCGTTCGTGACAAAAACAGAACCATGGAAACACGAGCTAGATAAGACCATGCATGTTATATATGACACCCTAGACATCTCAGTGGTTTGTCTGCATTATAAAAATACAATCCAGAATGTCTGGTAACTGTGAGAGAGCGAGCCAAGAGCCCACTCCAGGTAGTTTCTGGTAAACATGTTCTCCATAGATAAAGAAGGGAATTAAAGGTCATGATTCCAGGTCGTATTTCATGGAAACAAAAACAATCAAATGCAGAGGTCCTAGAAAAACTGGGAATGAAGAGAGAGTTGATGAAAGAAATAAAGAGGAGACAAGTGAAATATTTTGGCCACGTTAAAAGACATGATACTCTTATAAAAACCATACTGGAGGTTGGGGGCAAGCGAGCAATAGGTAGACAACGATACAAGTGGGAGGATAACATCAAGAGATGGATTAACATCTATACATATGTGTGGTGTGTGTGTGTACATGATAGTTATATTTCTACTGCGATTTGCAGACAGTGTGTGTGTGTGTGTGTGTGTGTGTGTGTGTGTGTATGTGTGTGTGTGTGTGCTACTGATACTTTGCCGTCTTGATAGACAATAGTTTGCTACACTCTCATCATCTCATCTCATCATGTTCCTCTTGTACCTTGCGGTATCGAGGTGAAGTATAAACAGCGGGAGAGTGCCCGCTTATGGGCTTCATGTATCGATATTCCCATGGACTCTGTTATTCCCTGCGTCCATCGTTTACGTGGTCGGCCTCTTCCTCTGCTTCCCTCTGGTCTGTACATCAATGCTTGTTGTGGTATACTGTTAGTTGGTAACCTACTTGCATGGCCAAACCATTTTACTTGCTGCTTTCTAATAAAATCGAGTGCAGCAGTAACCCCCACTTTAGTCCTGATTTCTTCATTTCTGATCTTATCTCTTCTTGATACATTGAGTATTCTTCTCAGGAATCTCATTTCTGCTGTTGTGATTTTTCTTTTCTCTTTTTCTGTCATTGTCCAGGTTTGGCATTGGTAACATAGAGTTGGTAGGAAGATTGTGTTGTAAAGTGCTTTCTTAGTAGTTATTGATACATGTTTGTTCTTTAGTATTGGTGCCATTTGTCCAATGAGTTGGTTTGCCTTATTGCATCTATTTTCGATCTCGTCTTCTGATTTGTCGTTTGATGATATTATACTTCCTAGATACTTGAAACTCTTTACTTGTTTCAAGGGATGTTCGCTTAGGTAAATCGTGGTTTGCTACACTATGCTTCAGAAAAGGCATAACCACAACCCATGGCGGTAGTGAATGTGACTGATAAGACCAATTCGCGCTGTAAGTGTTTGTCCACAATGGATGCATGTGAACAGATGGTCATTTCCACCAGCATGCACAATGTCACGTTTTATACTCTTAATACGTGACCTATCTGCAATGATTTCCTTCTTTGTCTTTATTACATTTCTGATCCATTCCTTCCATGTAACACGACCAGAGGCGACTTGATCTCGATGTGTAATATCACACACACACAGACACACAGACACACAGACACACCCACACACACACTCATATATATATATATATATATATATATATATATATATATATATATATATATATGTGTGTGTGTGTGTGTGTGTGTGTGTGTGTGTGTGTGTGTGTGTGTGTAAAGAGAGCTATAGAGAGAAAGCGGAAGCGAGGGAGGGTGGGAGAAAGAAAGTCAGAAACAGAGAGATGGCGAGACAGAACTATAAAACAGTGTGAAGCAATATACATGAGCTCATCGTCACTCCGATTCTCACTGGCATCTTATATTTTGGTGATGTTGACATTATTTAGTTTATTAATTGTTGGTCATCAGTTAAAGTACACATTCACATACACACACACATACACACACATCTCCTTCCTTCTCTATATCTGTCTCTGTGTCTATGTCTCTCTCTCTCTCTTTCCTTCTATCTCTTCCTCTCCTCTCTCTCTCTCTCTCTCTCTCTCTCTCTCTCTCTCTCTCTCGCTCTCTCTCTCTCTCTCGTCTAGCTTTTGTTTAAGTTTGTTTTGTTTTTTAATTTACCTCTTATTTGGATATGACAAATGAGTTTACATTTCATTTATTTGTGTCTTGATAAAAGCAAATGCTTAGCAGGCATCTTCCATGTCGTATGAAACTTCATTATGTTACAATTGTTGCTCTTTGCCAAGTTACCAACCCGATTTTAAAACTCACGTTATTCCAATAATTAGACATGACATTAATGCCATAAGTCTATTCCTTCTTCTCCTGTGTATGTAGGATTTAGCTGTTGATAGGTACTTATTCTTCATTTCGACCGCATTGCGTTAGTTTTCATACAATGCCATGTGTGTTTGTTGTTCAAAAAGCAAAAGCAAATTACTAAACGTACACTTGTCAAGAAATAAAAAGCAGCCACAAAGTGCTGGATTTGACTGAGGAGTCCCATAGAGGATATACTACTAACTGTAATCTTGAAGCTTCTTTCGGTCTCCTTATTTGTCGTTTAATATACTGTTTTTATTCTCTGTTCAGTTGTAGTCAGTTGCTGATTATGTATAATAGGGGAGCATAACTATGTACTGTCTCTGTAAGTAACCTTAATCGTCTTGTAACAAGCCCAAAAAGTAGTACACTTGAGTTTGTTTTCTTCTCTGCACACGATATTTCCATGACACTTTTGTTATCTTTTCTGTCCACGATATTTCCATCAAACTTGTATTATCTTTTCTGTCCACGATATTTCCATAAAACTTGTGTTATAATTTTTGCCCACGATATTTCCATCAAACTTTCGTTATCTTTTATGCCCACGATATTTCCCTTAACCTTTTGTAATCTTTTCTGCCCACGATATTTCCATCAAGTTTGTGTTATCTTTTCTACCTACGATATTCCCATCAAACGTATCTAAATACCACATCTCCTCTTCACCCTGTTTCTTCCCTATATGTCATTGTCCATCATTCGCACCCATATACAAGAAGAAGCCACTCATCTTTCCAGCGAGTTTTAATTCTAGTGATATTTGTTTTTATTGAAGTTGCTCAGTCTAGTAAAAGAGTTGAATTGAGTCAACAACCGACATCACAGCACTCAGGACATTCCATTACGTGCTCCGTTTTCATCTTCAACAACCAGCGAAGAGTTCCAATACTAATTGTACTAGTTGCAGTCTGATTATGTCCGTCTAGCGCTTCCTCGGAATACTCAGGTTCGCAAGATCCTCAGGTCACACCCTGCAGGACCATTCTCTCAAGGCTGTGATGCTTTATGTGGTCTTCTACACAATATACACGATCTCAAATGTCCCCGAACACATCTGTCGTATAATGCACCAATATCCACAGAGTGGTGCATACCCAGCCAATACGTATGTCTATTCATTTCCCAATACACCAGCATGTCTTGGGGAAAAATCCAATACATTTTATTTTGGATCGTTGAATTGAAGTCTGCTCTCTGCTCGAAGTCTGGTAAAGAGTCATATCATTATATACACAAAGTCATTTAAACGTCGACTGTGTCGACTTCATTGCACCTGGTTTTATCCTATTTTGCTCAGTCTCTTTCCGCAGCGCCGGCTGCCGAAAGAGTCGCACAAAGTACGACCTCCGTAGCTCCATAGATGACCCACAGGTGTCTCCGAAGAAAATTACTCGTGAACCGAAGAACGCGGCTCAGAATCGAACCCACAACCTTTGGAGCCTGAGTCAGACGGCTTCACTACTATATATACCCCTCTATTGCCATTTCTCCCGCCATACGACAAAAGAAAATAACCAGACAGGACAAAAGAACTTTATCCGACAAACAGAGCTGAACCAATAAAAACAGTACGAATTAGGACTAACAATCCACACAACCACGGATCTCAACAATAACCGAAGATGAGGAAGCAGGTTTGACGATATCGAATGTGGAATTTTTTTTTCTCGAAAATTGGAATTGGAATTGGAATTTCTCCCGCCTCATGCACCCTCATGCCAAATGTGTCTGCAATGTCCGTACCCATCTTCGTACTGGTAGAGCCCTGTCTCTTGTCCCAGTTACCCTACCTTCCATCAGTGTTCTCTCCAAAACACTTTGACGTTTAATATGGCAAAAGTATTTTAGTTGTCAACTGAGTTTAGGTAGAATTACAACATTAAAGATTATAATTATTTACCAAAATCAAAAGGATTCTGTTTAGAATTATTTGGAACACATACGGCGCCAGGTATGTTCACAGATGTAACATATCGGGTTACTGCAATTAGGATGTGTTGTCTAGAAGGTATGGATCTACGAGATACACAAAGATTTAATAAAACCGCTAATATAAGATTACTTTTTATGTCCATTTCATTAAAACTAAAAGGTCGTTTTTAGCAAAGTGTGAAATTTACAGATGCTGATTAAACACGTGAATGATGAAAGAGATAAAAGTATAGGTAAATCTAGTCGGCAGGCAATCGAGAAAGGAGTCTTGTGTTGAGTACACTATCAGTAAACATGTGTGAGTTTGAGTGAGTTTGTGTGTGTGTCTGTATGTATCGATGATGTGTGTATGTGTGTATGTATGTATGTATATGTATGTGTGAATGTGTGTTATCTATGTGTGTATCCGTGTATGTATGTATGTATGTATGTATGTATGTATGTATGTATGTATGTATGTATGTATGTATGTATGTATGTATGTATGTATGTATGTATGTATGTATGTATGTATGTATGTATGTATGTATATGTGTGTGTGTATTCTACGTCATCTTCTACTTTTTCCTTCTCCTCCTCCTACGTCTTCTTCTTGTTCTCCTTCTTCATCTTCTTCTTCTTATTCTTATTCTTTCCCCTACTCCATGACCATCATTCCTTCTTCTCCGCCTCCTCCGCCTTCTTATTCTGCTTCTTCTCCTTCACTATACAAAAATGTGTTCCCTTAGTGAATTGGGTACGTACTTACATGTGTAATGGTTCGCAATTGAATACACTGACTAAAAGAGATCCGATAAGATATCAAATGCATTTGTTTAAGGCCAACCATCTGTAACCAATACAGAACTATCTAAGTTGAACAATACACGGGTTGACAACATAATAAACGATATGGAAATGTCAAAAAGGCTTACAGAAGAAGAAAGAATGAAACAAACGGCGGGGTCGCTGCACTTTCCCCCTATGTGCAGATGACGTCAGTGCATTGTTCAAAGAACGGAGTGTGCCAAGTTGTTATTGTCTCCAGAAACTCATTTCATGCACACCCGGTACCAGTATAAGGGTTCATGCCACTGTGTTTAATATGTCTGCGTTCGCTCGCTTTGAACTCAAGCGTAGTCCATACAGGTGATCTACTTCTAGTGCACCGGGCTGATTTTGCATGCGGATTAGCTTTCCCGATTACCAAGGTCCTTCTTCATCAGGCGATCCCACTCCGACTTCAGGGGTACTTGTAATTTACGTCCCCAAGTCAAGGACGAGAAGCCAACATTTTAGCCAAACTGGCTGATGTAGGGGTTTAACTCGCTATTTCGGCATTAGCACACCGGATGTTTAAGGAATAAGCGCTCTTATCCATTTTGGCCACGATGAACTCCATTGTCTGTAACTGAGGGTGTGGTGCTAGCACAAAAGTTCTCCACTAAAAGTTACTGCATGGAGGTGCAGGTGGAGTTACATCCATCTCCTTACCCCCCTCGACATTTCCTGGTGGCTAATATATCAGCTATAGGTCAGCGTGACCGAACGGTGTATTGTACATAAAATTTATGTGCATTGGGTAGTTGGATGTATACGTTGAATTCTCATTAAGAAAACTTTGGCACACTACTCAACATGAAATATATTAGTGAAGGTGATTGGTTTGATACTGACCACAGCACACCTCAATTGCTGATCTGTCTATGAATATAATATTCCTCTTTTTTCTTCATTTTTTCCTTAATAATTTCCTTTTTTTCTGCTCATCTTCCTAGATCTTTCGTCTCTTCTTCCTTCGCCTCCTCCTAGTGTCTTAGTCTTCTTCTTCTTCTTTTTCTTCTTCTTCTTCTTTCTTCTTCTTCTTCTTCTTCTTCTTCTTCTTCTTCTTCTTCTTCTTCTTCTTCTTCTTCTTCTTCTTCTTCTTCTTCTTCCTTCTTCCTTCCTTCCTTCCTTCCTTCCTTCCTTTCTTCCTTTCTTCCTAACTTCCTTCCTTCTCATACGCCTAAATCATCTTTTTCTTCTTTCTTCTCCTCCTCCAACGTCTGCTTCTTGTTCTCCTTAATCTTCTTTCTCTTCTCCTTTTTCTTCTCCACCTCGGCTAGAAAATCAACGTGGCGTTGATGCCAACGTCCTGCAAAAGGCATGCAATTAAGAATACCATGTGAGGGGAGCTTGAGGATCGAGTAATTTGTACTTGCGCAATAGTGATTATAAAATCGCAAAGCCACTGTCGACTTGCATCATGGAAGACCAACGGCGCCTTATTCAGCGGTTTTTTCTTCTTTCTTTTCTAAGAGGCTATGAAAAGTTGGTTGCATATCCTTTACAGGTCGTCGCAGTCAATACCAGCATCTTTTTCTGTTGTAATCTCTTGGCAAGTTTACTTCCAGTATTTGCCATTGCTTTGTGAACTACCGGCACTCATATCATTTCGTATTAAACCAACGCAAGGAGGTCTGCTGCTAAATCGCCCGCAGCTGTGTTTTGAACGCGGGTATGTGGGATTACGAACTGCACCTGTAGCCCCTAAGAGGCTGTGAAAGCTTGTGTAAAATACTGAAGAATGATGGTTAGGTATGGAGATAGTTCCTTGAGACAGAGGAGCTTGTTTTAATGGGTTGTCTTTTGTTAAGAAATATTCCAAGACGCAAGAATACGCTGAGAATGTCGTGATGACCATCTTTTGAGATAGCATGGGCTCTATATTGGTGCATTCCCAGGAAATTTGGCGAAACTGTGACTAATGCTGGATACAGTGACATGCTAGTGAACAAACTAAGGCCCGCGATACAATTTAAACACCAATTGAAACCAAAAGGAGTATCGTTAATGCACGAAAACGCCCGCCCTCATACGGCTGAGCTAATGGTGGATACAAGCTCTAAAAAATGAGGTCGTGAAACTTTCAGCATACAATCCAGACCTGGCACCATAAGGTTTCCACATGTTTGGACCCTTGAAAGAACATTTGCGGGTGAGAGGTTCGAAGATGAAAACGAGGTAACGGGGCAGGTGAAACATTGCTTTAAGGCCACACCCAAAAGCTTTTTCCTACAAGATATCACCATGCTAGTGGACAGTTGGCCTAAATATGTTGCCAGAAAGGAAGAATATGTTGAGAAATAACACACACACAGTCTCAGACATGTACTATCGTAAAAAGTTGTTCGTAAAAGCCTTTTTCTCAATGGCTTCCCCTCGTATATCTGTTGGATACTCCGAAGACATGAGATTATCAAAGAAAACAAAACTCCCACCAGGGCTTTATGGATGACATGCGAGTGTAATAGCGACTATGACACCGGGGTTCCGGAAAATATTATATAAATACTTAATACTAGAGTATCGGTTGCCGGTCTCCCTGGTCTAGAGATTACTTGACTTTCTTCGTAATCGTGTATACTCTCGTAAGTAACGTGACGTTGCGCGAGAATCGGTAGCGGTTCTCTCCGCCTCGGTAACTTATGGGGTATGTAAGCCGGTCGCTCAGATAGCAATGGCAAAAATCAACATTCAGCGAAAGATGCTGATGTTGACAACGATGTCCTATAAAGGATATGCGAACAATAACAACAACAACAACAACAACAACAACAACAACAACAACAACAACAAAAGAGTATCGGTTGCAGGGTTTTATGTTCTGTAAACCCTGTAACACTAACTGGAAATAATGTAGAATGACGATAACTCTAATGTTCATTGTAACTCTAACTGAAGTGATTTGGAATGACTATCGCTCCAATGTTCACCTGCACTACAATCTAAAGCTATGTGGAATGACTATCGCTCCAATGTTCACCTGTACTACAATCTAAAGCTATGTGGAATGACTATCGCTCCAATGTTCACCTGTACTACAATCTAAAGCTATGTGGAATGACTATCGCTCCAATGTTCACCTGTACTACAATCTAAAGCTATGTGGAATGACTATCGCTCCAATGTTCACCTGTACTACAATCTAAAGCTATGTGGAATGACTATCGCTCCAATGTTCACCTGCACTACAATCTAAAGCTATGTGGAATGTCTATCGCTCCAATGTTCACCTGTACTACAATCTAAAGCTATGTGGAATGCCGATTTCTCCAATGTTCACCTGTACTACAATCTAAAGCTATGTGGAATGACTATCGCTCCAATGTTCACCTGTACTACAATCTAAAGCTATGTGGAATGACTATCGCTCCAATGTTCACCTGTACTACAATCTAAAGCTATGTGGAATGACTATCGCTCCAATGTTCACTTGTACTACAATCTAAAGCTATGTGGAATGACTATCGCTCCAATGTTCACCTGTACTACAATCTAAAGCTATGTGGAATGCCGATATCTCCAATGTTCACCTGTACTACAATCTAAAGCTATGTGGAATGACTATCGCTCCAATGTTCACCTGCACTACAATCTAAAGCTATGTGGAATGACTATCGCTCCAATGTTCACCTGTACTACAATCTAAAGCTATGTGGAATGTCTATCGCTCCAATGTTCACCTGTACTACAATCTAAAGCTATGTGGAATGTCTATCGCTCCAATGTTCACCTGTACTACAATCTAAAGCTATGTGGAATGCCGATTTCTCCAATGTTCACCTGTACTACAATCTAAAGCTATGTGGAATGACTATCGCTCCAATGTTCACCTGTACTACAATCTAAAGCTATGTGGAATGACTATCGCTCCAATGTTCACCTGTACTACAATCTAAAGCTATGTGGAATGACTATCGCTCCAATGTTCACCTGTACTACAATCTAAAGCTATGTGGAATGACTATCGCTCCAATGTTCACCTGTACTACAATCTAAAGCTATGTGGAATGCCGATATCTCCAATGTTCACCTGTACTACAATCTAAAGCTATGTGGAATGACTATCGCTCCAATGTTCACCTGCACTACAATCTAAAGCTATGTGGAATGACTATCGCTCCAATGTTCACCTGTACTACAATCTAAAGCTATGTGGAATGCCGATATCTCCAATGTTCACCTGTACTACAATCTAAAGCTATGTGGAATGACTATCGCTCCAATGTTCACCTGTACTACAATCTAAAGCTATGTGGAATGACTATCGCTCCAATGTTCACCTGTACTACAATCTAAAGCTATGTGGAATGCCGATTTCTCCAATGTTCACCTGTACTACAATCTAAAGCTATGTGGAATGACTATCGCTCCAATGTTCACCTGTACTACAATCTAAAGCTATGTGGAATGCCGATATCTCCAATGTTCACCTGTACTACAATCTAAAGCTATGTGGAATGTCTATCGCTCCAATGTTCACCTGTACTACAATCTAAAGCTATGTGGAATGCCGATATCTCCAATGTTCACCTGTACTACAATCTAAAGCTATGTGGAATGCCGATATCTCCAATGTTCACCTGTACTACAATCTAAAGCTATGTGGAATGACTATCGCTCCAATGTTCGCCTGTACTACAATCTAAAGCTATGTGGAATGTCTATCGCTCCAATGTTCACCTGTACTACAATCTAAAGCTATGTGGAATGCCGATTTCTCCAATGTTCACCTGTACTACAATCTAAAGCTATGTGGTATGACTATCGCTCCAATGTTCACCTGTACTACAATCTAAAGCTATGTGGAATGACTATCGCTCCAATGTTCACCTGTACTACAATCTAAAGCTATGTGGAATGCCGATATCTCCAATGTTCACCTGTACTACAATCTAAAGCTATGTGGAATGACTATCGCTCCAATGTTCACCTGTACTACAATCTAAAGCTATGTGGAATGCCGATATCTCCAATGTTCACCTGTACTACAATCTAAAGCTATGTGGAATGTCTATCGCTCCAATGTTCACCTGTACTACAATCTAAAGCTATGTGGAATGCCGATATCTCCAATGTTCACCTGTACTACAATCTAAAGCTATGTGGAATGCCGATATCTCCAATGTTCACCTGTACTACAATCTAAAGCTATGTGGAATGACTATCGCTCCAATGTTCGCCTGTACTACAATCTAAAGCTATGTGGAATGCCGATTTCTCCAATGTTCACCTGTACTACAATCTAAAGCTATGTGGAATGACTATCGCTCCAATGTTCACCTGTACTACAATCTAAAGCTATGTGGAATGCCGATATCTCCAATGTTCACCTGTACTACAATCTAAAGCTATGTGGAATGCCGATTTCTCCAATGTTCACCTGTACTACAATCTAAAGCTATGTGGAATGCCGATTTCTCCAATGTTCACCTGTACTACAATCTAAAGCTATGTGGAATGACTATCGCTCCAATGTTCACCTGTACTACAATCTAAGGCTATGTGGAATGCCGATTTCTCCAATGTTCACCTGTACTACAATCTAAAGCTATGTGGAATGCCGATGTCTCCAATGTTCACCTGTACTACAATCTAAAGCTATGTGGAATGCCGATTTCTTCTATGTTCATTGTAACACTAACTAAACTGATATGGAATGACTATAGCTCCAATGCTAATCTGTAACACTTTCTGAAGTGATGTGGAATGACTATCGCTCCAGTGTTCATCTGTAACACTAACTGAAGTGATGTGGAATGACTATCGATCTAATATTCATCTGCAACACTAACTGAAGTGATGTGGAATGACGATATCCCCAATGTTAATCTGTAACACTGATTGAAGTGATTTGGAATGACGATCGTTCCACCATTCATCTGTAACACTAACTGAAGTGATGCGGAATGACGATCGCTCCACCATTCATCTGTAACTCCAACGCCACTAAGTTAAAGATTCCGTTATTGACTTATACTACGCAGTCACAACTGTAAGATCTAATACACTTCGCACCAACGATGAATGTCAACGAGCGTTGTCAATTTAAACTTCAGAAGCGGGAAAATGGATGATACTACTTCATGTGTACACTCTCACACTGCAGCAGTTAATGTTGAACTCTCTAGTCCAGGAAAGTTACCGACCTCAGCCTCAATTTGTGGTTAAGCGTAGAGGTCAAATTCCCGTAAGCAACCATCCATCTTAGTAAATTGCAGTAATTAAATAGGAAGTCTGTCCTTTTTTCTAACTTCTTCACGTGCAACCTTACTTCAACAAACAGCCAACATTTAATAAGCTGTGAGCCATCAGCCAGCAGCTTACACGGCAGAAGTACAGAGGTTCAGCAACTGGCGGTAAATCTCTGTCAAAGCCATGTATGTTTCCAGTTATCGCGTTATCTTTGCCGGTATTACTTTAGCAACTTAATTTCCGGTGTTTGCAAAGTCAAAACATTCTAGTCATGAAAGTTGCTGCTGTCGAATGTCATTGATGCGCGCTTGTATCCCGATTGATGTATGCCTTATAATACACGACCGGTTCTGTGACGAAGGACTTACTAATGCAATTCGTAATCCCGCATACCCCGTTCGAAACACAGCTGCGGCGATTTGGAAGCAGAATCCATTGCGCTGGTTTTCATACAATGCTATGAGTGCCGGTCGTTCAGAAAGTATTGACAGGCTACTGGAAGTAAACTTGCCAAGACATCATAAATAGTCTAACAATACGGGAGTTGACGTTTGCGACGTTCTTTAAAGGATAAAAAAAAAGACAAGGAAACATAAATATTCGCACACGTTAAACACTGTATTGATTGGCTGGTTGCGATTCCTTGGCAATTTTTAGAATGGATATGGATCAAAACAATCAGGAAACATAACAAGTCGCACACGCCAACCTCTGTATTGTTTGGCTGTTTGTCATTTCTTTGCAAGTTTACGTTCTGTAACTTGCCAATACTTTCATGCTATTGTGTATATATATATATATTGTTGCCTTGGATCACTTTAAACTCAAGGGTAGTCCTTACAGTTTACGTTCTGTACTTGCCAATACTTTCATGCTATTGTGTATATATATATATATTGTTGCCTTGGATCACTTTAAACTCAAGGGTAGTCCTTACAGTTTACGTTCTGTAACTTGCCAATACTTTCATGCTATTGTGTATATATATATATATTGTTGCCTTGGATCACTTTAAACTCAAGGGTAGTCCTTACAGTTTACGTTCTGTAACTTGCCAATACTTTCATGCTATTGTGTATATATATATATATTGTTGCCTTGGATCACTTTAAACTCAAGGGTAGTCCTTACAGTTTACGTTCTGTAACTTGCCAATACTTTCATGCTATTGTGTATATATATATATATTGTTGCCTTGGATCACTTTAAACTCAAGGGTAGTCCTTACAGTTTACGTTCTGTAACTTGCCAATACTTTCATGCTATTGTGTATATATATATATATTGTTGCCTTGGATCACTTTAAACTCAAGGGTAGTCCTTACAGTTTACGTTCTGTAACTTGCCAATACTTTCATGCTATTGTGTATATATATATATTGTTGCCTTGGATCACTTTAAACTCAAGGGTAGTCCTTACAGTTTACGTTCTGTAACTTGCCAATACTTTCATGCTATTGTGTATATATATATATATTGTTGCCTTGGATCACTTTAAACTCAAGGGTAGTCCTTACAGTTTACGTTCTGTAACTTGCCAATACTTTCATGCTATTGTGTATATATATATATATTGTTGCCTTGGATCACTTTAAACTCAAGGGTAGTCCTTACAGTTTACGTTCTGTAACTTGCCAATACTTTCATGCTATTGTGTATATATATATATATTGTTGCCTTGGATCACTTTAAACTCAAGGGTAGTCCTTACAGTTTACGTTCTGTAACTTGCCAATACTTTCATGCTATTGTGTATATATATATATATTGTTGCCTTGGATCACTTTAAACTCAAGGGTAGTCCTTACAGTTTACGTTCTGTAACTTGCCAATACTTTCATGCTATTGTGTATATATATATATATTGTTGCCTTGGATCACTTTAAACTCAAGGGTAGTCCTTACAGTTTACGTTCTGTAACTTGCCAATACTTTCATGCTATTGTGTATATATATATATATTGTTGCCTTGGATCACTTTAAACTCAAGGGTAGTCCTTACAGTTTACGTTCTGTAACTTGCCAATACTTTCATGCTATTGTGTATATATATATATATTGTTGCCTTGGATCACTTTAAACTCAAGGGTAGTCCTTACAGTTTACGTTCTGTAACTTGCCAATACTTTCATGCTATTGTGTATATATATATATATTGTTGCCTTGGATCACTTTAAACTCAAGGGTAGTCCTTACAGTTTACGTTCTGTAACTTGCCAATACTTTCATGCTATTGTATATATATATATATATTGTTGCCTTGGATCACTTTAAACTCAAGGGTAGTCCGTACAGTTTACGTTCTGTAACTTGCCAATACTTTCATGCTATTGTGTATATATATATATATTGTTGCCTTGGATCACTTTAAACTCAAGGGTAGTCCTTACAGTTTACGTTCTGTAACTTGCCAATACTTTCATGCTATTGTATATATATATATATATTGTTGCCTTGGATCACTTTAAACTCAAGGGTAGTCCGTACAGTTTACGTTCTGTAACTTGCCAATACTTTCATGCTATTGTGTATATATATATATATTGTTGCCTTGGATCACTTTAAACTCAAGGGTAGTCCTTACAGTTTACGTTCTGTAACTTGCCAATACTTTCATGCTATTGTGTATATATATATATATTGTTGCCTTGGATCACTTTAAACTCAAGGGTAGTCCTTACAGTTTACGTTCTGTAACTTGCCAATACTTTCATGCTATTGTGTATATATATATATATTGTTGCCTTGGATCACTTTAAACTCAAGGGTAGTCCTTACAGTTTACGTTCTGTAACTTGCCAATACTTTCATGCTATTGTGTATATGTATATATATATATATTGTTGCCTTGGATCACTTTAAACTCAAGGGTAGTCCTTACACATTCTACTACTTCTAGTGCGCTGGACTGATTTATCCACAGACCAAATGGAAGCAGAAGAAGAGGCTGGCCACGTCACGATGGCCCGTCTTACATTCGGATCTACCAGTCACTCATCTTTCGTTTATCAATTGTGCATGTTACATACACATAGGAACAGAATTGGTCAAATAAATGATGTAAACATAAACAATGCATATTACCATGTTATGAGATAGGCAGGCAGACAGACACAGGTACACACGCACATTCATATAGACATACATACATGCACACCTGCATACATACATCATTTACACACGCTCTCACAGTTATGCATTCACTCAAAAACAAGATGAGATGAGATGATGGGTTCCAGAACAGACAGGAAAAAATGCAGCAGCACCGGATCATGAGGACGCATATAACAGAGTCAGATACCATCTCTTGATGCACACTCTTATTTAGATGGGTGTTAGTCCCTGGTTTGTGAATTGAATAGCGTCTACCGTGAACTCTCGTGGGCTTGCTTTCCGCCTAAGTTCAGGGACCTCCTTGGCGTGCATTATTACCCCGGGATTGCCACAAAGATTTGAGCCTGTGCTATTCAATGTATACACAAGCAAGATTGCAAGCAATGAAGCATCAGGTATTTATTCAAAGGATACCAACATTTACAAATGATGTCCTTGCGTATAGGCAGGGTAGAGACAGGATCCAAATAATCGAAGTTTCAGGAGACATTAAGCGAAGTCATTGACTGGTGTAATATGGTTATTACTATTATATAATACTTAATGTAAATTAAGCCGGCTTCCTGGCCTAGAAGTTAGCGACTTTTCTCCGTAATCTCGTATACTCTCGTAAGTAACGTGACGACGGTGAGAATCAGCAGTGGTTCGAATCGCGTCGGTAACTTACGGGGTATGTGAGCCGGCCGCTCAGAAGGCAATGGCAAACTACTGAGCGTAATCTTGCCAAGAAATCAACAATTAGCTGAGAGATGCTGATGTTGACAGTAATGTCATGTAAAGGATATGCAAAGAAACACACAAATGCAGATTATCATAATATATATTTATTATAACACACACATTCACACACTCACGCAAGCACGTACGCATGCACGCATGGACCATAGGCCTGTCGGAGAAACATATGGAGTGACGGACGAGTGTACATACATACATTACTGAACGTATGTGTATGTAAATGTGTGTGTTCTGCAATAGATAACTTCGTTTATCGTCTGAGAGTGTTTCTTTTAACAAATGATAACGTGTACTTCAGCCATAATTTACTGTTATGATAACGGAGATGAATTATCAACATTTCTTGTGTACTTTTTTGCTGTTATCTGCTTGGACAGATATGCTTGAGCATTTTATGAATTTGTTTCATCACCACCATTGCGTACGAACTCCATTACAGAACGAGTCTTTCATCACTGTCGGTCGGAGAGACTGTCGAACATTCAACAATTTCCCTTTCTCGTGGATTTTAATGCCCGTGTTATTACTACTGCTCCTTGTCTACTGTCATGTCATGAGTGTTGACCATGATTGGCATTAGTGTGTTGTCACATGAAAGATTCCACTTGTTGTTGTTGTTGTTGTTGTTGTTGTTGTTATTGTTGTTCTTGTTGTTGTTGTTGTTGTTGTTGTTGTTGTTGTTCTTCTTATTCTTCTTCGTCTTCTTCTTCTTCTTCTTCTTCTTCTTCTTCTTCTTCTTCTTCTTCTTCTTCTTCTTCTTCCCGCTTCTCTTTCTCCATTTGCCTCAGTTAATTTTTTTTATGGTGGGATACGTGTGTGTAAAGGGAAGGGGGGGGGGGGGAGAGAGAAGGGGCGAGAGAGAGAGAGAGAAAGAGAGAGAGAGAGAGAGAGAGAGAGAGAGAGAGAGGGAGAGAGAGAGAGAGGGGGGGGGAGAGGGATGTAAGGATCTTTTTGTCCTCTTTTCAATACGCTTTGTAAGTTTTTCTTCATTTCCCTAAGGTTGTTCCTTATACCACCACCCCATCTTTTACGTGGTCTTCCACTTGCTCTGTATCCATTATATTTCTTCGATGTGGCTGTTTGTGGCGGATGGTTTCAGAGAATTCTTGCTAGAAGATCAAAATATTTAATCTGTTGGTCTTTAATGAACCGCGTGACTGATTTTAGACCCAGCTTCGTTTAATCTGTCCTTAATTTTGTCTCTCGCAGCTACTGTTGTAGCTCTTCTAAGACATCAAATCTCCGTTGTTGTGATTTTGCGCTCGTTAATTGCAAAAAGCATCCAGGAAAGTTGCATCTTCTTACAATGTTTACTTCTTTTCTTTTTAACGTGATTACTGCTTTAAACATGTATGCCATTTTAATTTGGAATGTAAAGGATGTATTTGTAATATGCTGTAATGTGAAGGGTGTATTTGTAATCGCAACTGCAGGGCGTTCTTGTCTTTCCTTTATTCAAGGTATTCTAGGAATATTCTCTTCTTTAGTGATTGCGAAATGGTCCACATTCTCACAGCCGTATGTTGCATGAGGAAATGTACATGTCGGCAACATGTTTACTTTTCATTGCTATGGCTTTATTGCTTTTAAATTGTATGTAATGTTCATTTCCAATGAGAAAATGTATTCGCAATCGCAAACGAAAGATGCTGTGAAGGGTGTATTTGTAATCACAAAAGGAGGACGGTGAAATGTGAAGGATGTATTTCTAATTACAAATGTAGTGCGGTGGAATCACATGACCACAGACAGCTATTTGTCTCTTTCTTATTATTGTATATAATGTTCTAGTTTCATTAGCCTCTTTCAGGCAATCGTAGCTAGTTCCTCTGGCAGTTCAAGGCAATTCGCAACATTCGTCTCAGACACATGGTTGCTGGAGAAATAACCTAAGTCCTACATGTTGGGTCAGCGCCATGGGTTTTTTGTTTATGTGTTCACGAGCCATCTTAAGCAGAGCTTCCTAACCCTTCTAGGACTAAAGATGCTCAGCTCTGCTGATTGCTCGAGACGTCTCGAAGTAGAATGCCGACGCTAAAGTGCCTCTGATGAGAGATAACAAGTCATGAACTAAGCGTGAGATAATGTTTAGAGCTGGGGAGCAGAAATTCTGGTTCATGAAGAAGACGTGGGGCAGGGTTCAGAAGACCCCGCGTTTTTACGCTTTGAACTTTCGAGGGTTGGAATCTAATTATCTGAGCGGCATATTTAATAACGTGGTTATGTGGATGTTAAATCTATATGCTTTGCGTGACTTATTTTTGGAAGCGTGGGGGAGTAAATGAGTTAGTACATTAGGCCGATATGTCAAGGTGTTCATGATAGAAGGCCGGCATTTGGTGATGATAGGTCCAAGTGTTCGTGATAGAAGATCAGAATTTGATGCCGATATGTCCCAGTGTTCAAGATTGGTGGCCAGAATTTAGTGCCGATATGTCTAAGTGTTCATGATATGAGGCCAGAATTTGGTGCCGATATGTCCCAGTGTTTATGATTGGAGACCAGAATTTAGTGCCGATATGTCCAAGTGTTCATGATTGGAGACCAGAATTTAGTGCCGATATGTCCCAGTGTTCATGATTGGAGACCAGAATTTAGTGCCGATATGTCCCAGTGTTGATGATTGGATACCAGAATTTAGTGCCGATATGTCCCAGTGTTCAAGATTGGTGGCCAGAATTTAGTGCCGATATGTCTAAGTGTTCATGATATGAGGCCAGAATTTGGTGCCGATATGTCCCAGTGTTTATGATTGGAGACCAGAATTTAGTGCCGATATGTCCAAGTGTTCATGATTGGAGACCAGAATTTAGTGCCGATATGTCCCAGTGTTCATGATTGGAGACCAGAATTTAGTGCCGATATGTCCCAGTGTTCATGATTGGAGACCAGAATTTAGTGCCGATATGTCCCAGTGTTCATGATTGGAGACCAGAATTTAGTGCCGATATGTCCCAGTGTTCATGCATGGAAACCAGAATTTAGTGCCGATATGTCCAAGTGTTCATGATTGGAGACCAGCATTTAGTGCCGATATGTACAAGTGTTCATGATTGGAGACCAGAATTTAGTGCCGATATGTCCAAGTGTTCATGATTGGAGACCAGAATTTAGTGCCGATATGTCCAAGTGTTCATGATTGGAGACCAGCATTTAGTGCCGATATGTCCAAGTGTTTATGATATGAGGCCAGAATTTGGTGCCGATATGTCCAAGTGTTTGTGATAGGAGGCGAGATTTTGGTACCGATATGTCCAAGTGTCAAAAAGCTGCTAATAGACAAGATAGAAGAGTTATGGAAATAGACTCAGACAAGATATATAGAACATAGCTATCTAAGAGATAGGGGACAGAAAGGACAGAAGCATGTGAGAGAACTATGAATAGTTCTCCAACTGGACACACTCGTGTCCTAAAAGGGGACAACGTAAGACGTGAGCTGGGGTTACCCAGGATAGAATGGGGAAACTCACATCATGAGAAGTGTCCAGGGAAAACACTGGTACTCCAAACGGGTGACCAGTAATTAACGGCGTGCTGGAACACCGAGAACGCAAACCAGCTAACCCACGAAGGGTCTATCGCTTGTGGCTGGACACGCCACGAAGATCCTCAGACCGGGACTCGACAGCCTAGTAGACGGACTGCTGTATTCGCTAGGAATACTGTGTTGCTTAGAAAGGACCGTACTAATAGATATGACTTAGACTACTTACTTTGGTAGAGATTACCATCGATGCCATCTCTCACTTAACATCATCACCACATACCATGATATGTATTACCCATACGGCTATCCGCCGCTCGCCGAGCTATTGTAAATTAAGCTCAGAATAAACTTGTATTATACTTGTATCTTTTGCATAACCTTCGTGTTATCATTGCTTGTGGTACAAAAGCGGAAATCCTTGTATGCCTGTTAAAGTTGAGTTGCTGACAGGCAGGATCCGATTTGGTGTCAGAAGTGTTAGATTTGAACCTACACAAATGGCAAAATCGGTAGGATCCGATTTGGTGTCAGAAGGTGGGGCTTGAACCACCTTCAAGCACTTTTCAAGACTATTTACCCACATAAATTGTGAAATTCTACGGAAATTATTCAAAATTATTTGTGATATTCTATATTATTTAAATTTGAAAAATTTAAAACTGTGATTCGTTTAAACTGGAATAATGTATTTAAATCACCAGTAACGATTATTTTTGAACATTTGTTGTGTGAAATTCATGATGTCAACTTTCACCAAATTTACTTACGAACTTGTACAATGCCAAATTCATTTAGTACAAGGGAAGTAATTTCAAAATATAGACTAAGCCATACAGCAGAGCTCAAGCAGAGACAGTAGGGAAGTGAAGACAAGACGACAATTGACTACTCATTCGACGTTTCATCTCACTATTCATTCGACGATTCATACAGACAATCATACCATTCATAGCATTTATATCATTCATCTATTCAAATCACATTTGTAATTTGCCTAGCGTAAAAACGGTGATAGGTATATTAAATACAACCATGTATTGTGTATCATATTTTGTAACCATATGCTAATTGTTGCTGTTCTATAAAACAGAGACAGCAATCGTGCGAACAAGCCTTTCAATTCTGTGTTTCCAAAACAGCAGTGAAACATCCCGAAGATCCGAATTTGATAACATCCCGAAGATCCAAATTTGGTAACATCACGAGGGGCCACATTTTCATCGAATTAGATGAGTATTTTTCAAACATTTTGATAATCACAATTAACCTTGCATCTTATTTTTCAGTGAGTGATTGTGAATTTGGAACACGTATAAATTGTAAAATTACTTACATACCATTTGTTTAAGAACATAAAACCCTACTATGTCAACATTAAATGACTGTATTCAAGCTGGCAAAGAACTAGGCCATAGCGGCGAGAAACTAGAAAAATGGGCAGAACAGAAATACAAAGAAGAAACAGAAAGAAAAGCTGCACTAGAGAGGGATGAAAGAGCACTTGAAAGACAGCATCAGAAAGAGATGAGAGAGTTAGAGGAAGCCACCAAGCAAAAACAAATAGAATCAGACTTACAAACAAAGCAAAAACAGTTAGAATTCGATAACGCCACCAAACAAAAACTATTAGAATCACAGGAAACAACTAAACAGAAAGGATTAGAACTAAAACAAAAACAGATAGAATTAGATGGACGCCACAAAACAAAAACAGATACAATTAGATGACGCCACCAAACAAAAGCAAATAGAGGTAGACTCACAAACAAAATTAAGAATGAAAGAGATGGAAATCGACTCACACATTCAGATAGCGTCCACTAAACAGAAGAGTCTAGAGGAGCAAAATAAATGTTCTAAATATAAAGGGATCATCAAATCCTTCAGTCAAGGGGATTCAATATCAGCATGGACTGAGAATATAGAGTTCCAACTTAAAGTTCATGAAATACCGTTGGAAGATTGGGCAATGATCTATATGAGAAATCTCTCAGGGGAGCCCTTAAAAGTTATCGAGTCTATACCAACAGAATTAAGAAACAACTACCAATATATTCACGACAGAATTATGACGCATTTTCTACTCGATGCTCCTGGATATCAGATAAAGTACTCACAAATCAAACCAAAACCGAACGAAACGTTCATAGATTACGTTTCTAATGTGCAGAGTGTATTTAGTGAGTGCCTGAAGGCGGCGAAGTAGGGAAAGATTTTGATAAATTACAGGACTTAATGATTATGGATAAAGTAATATCCACAGTCCCAACTCCCTTTGCTAAGTTCCTTCAACAATCAGACATTGAATCTCTTGAGCAACTAGAGAAACGTGGTTCAGCATATTTTTCCTCGAACCGAGATGTATTTAAGTCTTCTATACATGATTCTGAAATTACTGTGTTTGCCAAGAACGAACCAAGCAGACATTGCAATCAGAAGGCTTACCATAAGAAAGATAAAACATATTAAAAGCCACCACAATGTGGGTACTGCCATTTATGTCATCCACAATTTTCGATGTGTGATAAAAATCCAGCATATCCTGCACATCTCGAAATGATGATTAAAAAGCAGGAAAACAAAAGGACTGCTTACAGGCGTGCAGTTACATGTTTTTTTTTTTGGTTCTTCGTTTGGCCACTTTAGTAGGAAATGTTTGGGCAGACAAAGAATGAAAGCTAGCAACGCTATGCTCATAAATACATCGTCTGATAGTGGTAGTGAAAGAGAGTGCGAGAATGAAAATGTATTACCATTCAATGAGTGTGAAAGTGTAGCGGTTGTTACAGTTATTTTAGACTTTAATAAATGTGATACCTGTCATCAGTTCCATACGAACGGTAAACTCAAATGTGGTCACATTGTACCATCCTCTCATGAAGATGCAAATTCAGGTCTAGCCTCCAGAGGCAATTTAAAGTTCCACGATGCACTGGTCAATGAACAGCCATGCCAATGTTTACTCGACAGCGGGAGCACTTTACTCGGGGTTAGAAGGGAACTAGTGAACCAGGAGGATTATACTGGCGATTTTGTTAAATGCCGCACTTTTTCTGGCACTATTGAGAAATATCCGCTGGCAAAAGTCCGTATAAATACCCCATTCCTTTCAGGCACATTTACGTGCGCTGTCTTACAGAACCCCTGTACTGACCTTGTTTTGGGATGTCTTCCCGGGTTAAAACACTGCACTGATGACTAGAAATTAGCCTGGAAACAAACACACACGGCTAATGCAGTAACTAGGTCAGAGACCCAAACACATCAAACTGACCTACAAGATGAGATGTTACATTTGTTAACACCTACGGGTACTATGGACAACACCACTCGACAAGATTTTATCGAGGCACAACACACTGATTCAACTATTGCACCCTATTTTAGATTATTAGGTGAGAAAGTTAAATTAACCAAAAATGCCTCTTGGTACTTCAAACAGCATAATGGAATTCTCATGCGGTATTACACCACTAATAACCATGAAATTCAGCAAACGGTGCTACTTTTGAAACATCGACAAAATGTGTTAAAGATTGCACACAATTCACCGTTTGCTGAACATCTGGCTTATAACAAAACGAGAGCCAGAATTTTGGCACATTTCTATTGGCCTAAATTGTATAACGATGTTAAAACATTTTGTCGGTCATGTACCATTTGCCAGCATGTAGAGAGAAAGGGAAAGTATGTAACAACTGAGGTCCAACCTTCACCATTGGCCTCTATACCGTTTGAAAGAGTAGCCGATGTCAATAAGGGTAACAAAACCCTACACCTTGAACCCAATCAAGAGGTGCTACTTTTACTACCAGATAAACGTAACTTATCATTAACTTCATGGCAAGGGCCATTCAAAGTGGTACGGAAGATATCAGATGTCGATTATGAAATATCGATAAACCGAAAATTAAAGATATTTCAAATCAACATGCTGAAGCCTTACTTCTCACGACAATAACCGACGACAGACGAACAGAATGCACCCACACCAACCAACCCGACGACAGACGTACATAGCGCAACTACACTAGTCAGGGCGACAGATGACAACGACAGCGCATACACACCTAGTCAAGAAACAGAACACACAGGTAGCACAACGACAATACTGAACCAGATAGACGACGATGACATTGAACTACCAGTCCCGACAGTAGACACGACTGGGACAATTGATAGCATACGGTTAGAACCGAAACTCACAGACGGAGAAAGACGACAAATGATAGATCTAGTAATTGAATACAGAGACATTTTTTCCGACATTCCAGGTAGGAATGACAGGATAGAACACTCTATTATTCTGACTGATACCACTCCTATCAAATGCCGACCTTATTCCATCCCGTTAAGTTACAGGGAAAGTCTCGACAAGGAAATTTTAGATCTTGAGTCGAGCGGAATAATTCAAAAGTCGCAGTCAGAATATTCTTTTCCTATCGTCCTTGTCAAGAAAAAGGACTCGACAATTCGCCTCTGTATCGATTATCGCAGTTTAAACAATGTTACTAAAGTCGACGCAGAGCCAATCCCATCATGCGAAGATCTAAGTTTGAATATGTCAACTTCTCGAATTTTTTCTAAACTTGACCTAACGAAGGGATACTGGCAAGTCCCGGTGCACCCACTTTGGATACCTCTTACTGCATTCTCAGCACCTCTGGGTCTTTATGAGTGGCGATTTCTTCCTTTCGGCCTTCGTAATGCACCAGCCACTTTTGTCCGACTTACTAGGGACCTTCTCCACGGAGTGACCAATACTGAGACGTACATTGATGATATTTGTATCCATACTGCAGACTGGACATCACACTTACAGAAACTGCGACATGTCTTCGAGAGATTAAGATTGTTCGGGCTTACTGTTAAACCAACCAAGGTTGAGTTGGGGTTGGAAGAAATTGATTTTCTGGGCCACACGATCACCAGAGGCCAACTTAAAACAGACGAGAAAATTGTCACCAAAATTTTGAACTTAACTATGCCAACGACCAAGAAACAGGTCAGAAGCTTGCTTGGGTTAGTGAATTACTATAGCAAATTTATACCCAAATTAGCTGAAATCACCAGCGTTTTTTCTAATGTTTTGAAAGCATCTGTGATATTAAATGTGCAAGATGCAAAGTTAATTGCTGCTTTATCAAAATTAAAACATATGTTCAGCGTTTTACCTATCCTACGCTTGCCTAATCCAAATCTTACGTATTTTCTTCGTACAGACGCAAGTGCTATAGCAATCTCTGGCGTTCTAGGCCAATTCCATGAAGGAAAATTCCACCCAATAATGTATGTAAGCCGCAA
The DNA here is from genome assembly GCA_014155875.1 of Cepaea nemoralis. Taxonomy (NCBI): domain Eukaryota; kingdom Metazoa; phylum Mollusca; class Gastropoda; order Stylommatophora; family Helicidae; genus Cepaea; species Cepaea nemoralis. Next base: position 297,031 of record JACEFZ010018754.1, on the reverse strand, counting down.
AGTTAGCCCTACTGAATCAAAGTACTCAGTTGCTGAGTTGGAAGCTTTAAGCGTCATCCATTGTATACGGAAGCTTCATAGATTCTTAGCGGGTACGCATTTTGTCGTTGAGACTGACCATTCACCGCTTACAGTGATGCAGACTGGAGTCCACCGCAACAACAGATGGTCTTTGATCCTGCAAAATTACTCCTTTACTATAAAGCATATAAAGGGGAGCATGAACTCGCTATCAGACACACTAAGCCGTCCTTCTCAGATCGAGATACCTGAGATGCGAGAAGAGAGCGATCCGACATCACCAAAGTCAGTGACACTGTAGTTAACTAGTGCCTTAGATGGTGAATATAGACACTATGGTGCCCTTTCCATGATGAATCGCATGAACTTGCTTACTATGAACTGTGTCAGTACAAGTGAAAGTGAACAGATACATTATCAGAGTTCTACACCACCACCATATATGCAACCCAGGAGTTGAACGATATGTGAACATTACCCAGGATGAGAGCGTATGTACCAGACTTTGTCTAGATGAACTCTATTTTTCCAACGATATTCAACAGAGGACGCTACTCCCGACAACACACCTGGATGTAATTAGTTAATTTAATTAGATATAGATTGTTTGTGATATGTATAATAATATGTTTTTATAATAGTTACATGTAATAACGTATTTTTCTTAGTTAGAATATTACTTAGAAACCATCCATATAACTTTTATAATAACATTTAATAGTTAAAATTCAGTTATATTTAGTTAGAAACTCATATAGTTTAACCCTTACATCAGACTTTACAACTTAGGAAACATTACTTTAGTTTAACATCATTTAAACACATTTTATTAGACATTTAAGTTAATTAAAACATCATTTAAAAATTAATCCCACCATTTATAAATTTATACCATCCCATGCACTAACACACAATAAGGTAACTAACACACTTTTCCCCATTTTCATCATTTAGTTAGATTAGTTTCCATTAGTTAGCGTAGCACAGTGCACGAACTTAGAGTAGATTAGAAATAGCCATCATTACCTACAGGATTGGTAGTTAACAATCCTCTTAAATATGTATAATTTTGTACAGAAATGACGAGTGCATAAAGATAGCACAGTCATTTGGCTTGAAAACTTGTTTAAATTCAGCCAATTGTTTATTGTAAATATATATTGTTCATCCATTTTTCTCAAACCATATTTTAATGACAGAACAAGTAGTTTAAAACCGTTGTGGAATGAAAGATGAATGAAAGATGTATGAATGGGAATGAAAGATGAATAAACGATGTATGAATGGGAATGAGAGAATGACACAAAAACAGAAAGAGTGAGACATGTTGCGGAAATATTTTTCGCCGCACAATGCGAGTTCTTGTAATTCGCCTGTGTCAAATGTGTGTTGTCCTAATTTTATCTGTGTAGTTGTTATACTTCAATGATAGAGATAGGAACTATATTTTGAGCATCCTAAAACGGAAGTGTAGTCAGAAATCAGACTAACACACTCGTTTGTCACTGCAACAAACCGCTTTACGGCGCTCGAAAGAGTACATACACATACATTATAGACGCAAACACATATTGGTTAGTTTAATACACATTAGTTTAATATAAAACACGCAACCAACCAGGAAAACAAACACATAAAGATGCATACACTATTATTTGCAAAGAGGGATAACTACTCCAAACAGGGGACACAACAAAATCTCAAATAACCTAAGAGTAACACTGAAATATTTCTTCACAAGCGGAAGCTAAAAAGGTGAACATTGGCACATAAGCATGTATACTCGTTGGAATACAATATTATATGGGAGCATGAATATTATTCATGTATTGTACTCGTAATAGAGGCATTATGTATGGGTTGTCAGCTAATTGGCAATTGGAGGACAGGCCAAAAGGCATGAGTCCGGTTCACACAACTCCTGAGAAGTATAATATTAGGATGAGCACAGTCTCTAGCCAACTGTACTACTGTGGTATGCTAATAAATTAGCCAAGTGAAGTGGTACAACAGTGTGACGAGGGAAAGGAGAGATCTTGTCCTATGCCCAGAGCAGAGTTAGAAAACTTACGCAGCTTTTGACAAAATTAGACAGCCCTAATTTTTGTGGAGATTACGACTTGTGTTACACCCATGAATTAAAAGTTTGTAACACAACACAGAGGGAGGGAGAGTCTGTCAAAAAGCTGCTAATAGACAAGATAGAAGAGTTATGGAAATAGACTCAAACAAGATAGATAGAACATAGCTATCTAAGAGATAGGGGACAGAAAGGACAGAAGCATGTGAGAGAACTATGAATAGTTCTCCAACTGGACACACTCGTGTCCTAAAAGGGGACAACGTAAGACGTGAGCTGGGGTTACCCAGGATAGAATGGGGAAACCCACATCACGAGAAGTGTCCAGGGAAAACACTGGTACTCCAACCGGGTGACCAGTAATTAACGGCGTGCTGGAACACCGAGCACGCAAACCAGCTAACCCACGAAGGGTCTATCGCTTGTGGCTGGACACGCCACGAAGATCCTCAGACCGGGACTCGACAGCCTAGTAGACGGACTGCTGTATTCGCTAGGAATACTGTGTTGCTTAGAAAGGACCGTACTAATAGATATGACTTAGACTACTTACTTTGATAGAGATTACCATCGATGCCATCTCTCATTTAACATCATCACCACATACCATGATATGTATTACCCATATGGCTATCCGCCGCTCGCCGAGCTATTGTAAATTAAGCTCAGAATAAACTTGTATTATACTTGTATCTTTTGCATAACCTTCGTGTTATCATTGTTTGTGGTACAAAATCGGAAATCCTTGTATGCCTGTTAAAGTTGAGTTGCTGACACCAAGTGTTCATGATATAAGGCCAGAATTTGGTGATGATATGTCCTAGTGTTCATGATAGCAGGCCAGAATTTGGTGCCGATGTGTCCAAGTGTTCATGATAGGAGGCGCGAATATGGTGATGATATGCCCAAGTGCTCATGATATGAGGCCAGAGTTTTGTGCCGATATGTCTAAGTGTTCATGATAGGAGGCCAGAATGTGGTGCCGATATTTCCAAGTGTTAATGACAGAAGGCCAGAATTTGGTGCCGATACGTCCAAGTCCTTATCATGAGAGGCCAGTATTTGAGACAGATATGTCCAATTCTACATTATAGGGGGCCAGAATTTGGCGCCGATATGTCCAAGTGTTTATCATGAGAGGCCTGTATTTGGTACTGACATGCCCAAGTGTTCATGATGGGAGGCCAGATCTGGACTCTGTACTAAGATCAACAACAATGAGAACAAGATAAAGAAGAGAAGGAGGTTAAGAAGAAGTAGAAGCACGGTACAATTGTCTTGGTATGCCAACAGGCTAACAACTAACAACTCATACCTCCTAAAGAATAAATTTATGCTTTAAGCTGCGGTAATGACAGAAAAACAACTGTAAAAGCAGCCACTGGGACAAACAGACATTGCTCAACAATGTGAAAATTTAAGCGTTCACATATTCTAGGTCCCGCTTTGCCAAATCACGTTAGGGTACGTTAGTGGAATATTCCATCTATGGTATTGTTATTTCGTCAATTAAGTGCACAACTCAATACGCATTTAACAAGTTCGTGTTGAAGTGTCTGCACGGCTGGTTTCAAATAAATCTAAATCTTTAAGCCAACACAGTTTGTGAGCTAATTAATGGTTAAAGTATACAATTAAAATGAGTAACAAAGTAAAGTAATTTTTGGATAAAAATGTTTATAATTTGTTTAAAAATTGCCAAGCGGAGACAATAAATAATGAATGAAAACTTAAATAGCCAATTTTTTTTTTTTTTTTTAAATTCGCATATCCTTTACAGGACATCGTTGTCAACAGCAGCATCTTTCAGCTGTCTGTTGATCTCTTGGCAAGATTACGCTCAGTAGTTTGCCATTGCTTTCTGAGCGGCCGGCTCAGTATCCCGCAAGTCACGGGCGGGGGTCGAACCGCCTCAGCTCTCGCTCCGCTACGAGACTCTGCGTGATAAACGGGATTACAGAGAGAAAGTGTTGTAGCCCCTCAGCCAGAGAGACCGGCAAATAGCCAATTAGAAGGAGAAAATCATAAAACAATGTAGTTGAACTTACAGTTTTAAAAAACGAAAGAGTAAATGAATATTAACACGGTTAATTAAGCCAGTAAAGACAGCTAGAAAAGTCAGCCTACATGTATGTACTCTACAAGAAATTTACAATATAAAAAGAAAAAAACAGCAACAGACGACTAATATAACAGAATAGCACAGGACAGAATAAAATGAACCAACACCGCATAATAAAACGCAGGGAAATTGGAACATTTGGAAATTAATTGGCGTCTTTATAGGAGAATAAACATATGTATATCCATCAAAGAGAAAAAGCGCAAGTATCCAGGTAGAGCCTAGCTTCTAATGTTGCTATGAGCATGTCTTTTATTACAGATGCTATAATTTGGGAAATGCGTAACCAGAATATAGGCCAAAGAGAACTTGCAAGCAATAGGTGATATGTATATATATTCGTGGAAATGGATATTATATATATATATATATATATATATATATATATATATATATATATATATATATATATATATATAGAGAGAGAGAGAGAGAGAGAGAGAGAGAGAGAGAGAGAGAGAGAGAGATGTGTGTGTGTGTGTGTGTGTGTGTGTGTGTGTGTGTGTGTGTGTGTGTGTGTGTGTGTGTGTGTGTGTGTGATAGGGTCAAGGCTCTCAAGCATAGGCGCCAAACCGCCCTACCCTTTCCTATTTCCTTTGCTCTTCGCATTCAATTTTCGTATTATTCATTTAATTCTTTACAATGTGTTTTATGTTTCCCACTTTCTCTTTCGCCCAATAGATTCCAGAAAAGAGAGCGTTTAATTATACCATCCTAAGGTATTGTATATTTTGTAGAAGAATGCTGAAAATTAACTGGACAGCCAAAATGAGCAAACTGAACGTTGTAAGGGAAGCTGAGGCGCAAAGACAACTTATCAGTAACATCAGTCGTCATTTTTGGGCCACGTTATGAGAAGTCAAACACTGGAAAATGTTGTGACAACCGGAAAGATTTGCGTAAAGAGAGATAGAGGGGAAAAGATTGAGAAGATTACTGACAGTCTTGTGTCATGGCACGGAAGGGAGTTAACATACGATTTGATCCATGCCGTCGGAGATCGATATTTGTGGAGAGGTATGATCGCCCATGCCAGCCAGCAAGACACTGGATGATGAAAGTATTCTCAGTCTACCCGGTGCCAGCGTCCTTTCCTCTCCTCTTGATTCACTGGAATTTGTTTAATTATTTCCATGAGTTCCACTTTGACGATTTTTTTCACACCCTTTTAGCCCCATGTTCTGCGAATGCAGCGAACAGTAAATGATTGTTGTGAATTAGTCATTCTTTTAATCTCTTTCCTTGTTTCTAGTTCTCATACATCAAAGATTTAACATTTTAATTAAATATTCTAAGTTTGTTGTTAAAAGTGTCCCAGTGCTATGAAAGCTCTTGCCTTTTGTATTGTTATTTTAATATCTCTATCCGGAGTCTGTGGCTTGGTGGTGCAAGGATCTCAGTTTCGAAGTCAGGCAGACTGGGTTTGGAGTCGGACAGCCCCGTTCGGTCATTCATAAAGCAATGGCCAACAACTGAACGTAAAATGGTCTGGAGCATTGGTTCTCAACCAGTGGGGAATTTCCCCCCCCCCCCCAGGAGAATTTTAGGGTTTCCCGGGGGGGGGGGGGTGAGTTAAGATTAATTCAAGATCACGTTAATACAAGAACTGATTACTTTAGATTGTTTTCCCCTCCATACTTTACAGTTCTGTACTTCTTGCCCTTCTGAGATTCATTTTATAACGTAAGTAGACCCGCAAATCACGTTTTATGTAGACGTCTAGAATTGTTCTAATTGTTATTAAATTTAGCTTCCATTTTTACGTATACTGTGTAGGGGCGGGCGGGGGTGGGGTGGGCTAGGGGGAATTTATAGGGAGGAATTACGAAAGGAGGCCGGGGGGGGGGGGATGACATTCTGAAAATATGGTGAAAGCGTGCACGGGCCAAAAAAGGTTGAGACCACTGGTCTAGAAGATCAAGATCAGTCCCAATAGAAGCTGGGGTTGACTGAGACGTATTGTAAAGGATATGCGGCTACGTTTATCTGTTCCTCTATCTTTGTATACATTACTCCTTAAATAGGTTGACTCCGTGACCTTCGTTTGCGGCCAGGGTTTATGTGGCTGCATGAAGGTTAAAGGCAATTAAATATATCCGGGGTCAGAGATTGTAATCCAGGGAAATTGTACAGGAATAGGAGTATGCTAGTTAATCCATCAGATAATATATTTGTAAATATTACACGCGTTTTTCATGGACAAGTATTTCTCTCTGTTTGTCTATCTGTCTGTCTGCTTGTCTGCCCTAACATCAATACATCCATTTGTCTATTTGTGCATCGCCTTAATTGTCTGTCTGTCTGGCTCGCTATTTGTCTGCCTCTGTGTGTTTCTTTGACTCAGGTTCCGTCCGTACATACACCCATCCTCCACCCACGGAATCCATCCATCTATCTATCTATCTATCTATCTATCTATCTATCTATCTATCTATCTATCTATCTATCTATCTATCTATCTATCTATCTATCTATCTATCTATCTATCTATCTATCTATCTATCTATCTATCTATCTATCTATCTATCTATCTATCTATCTATCTATCTATCTATCTATCTATCTATCTATCTATCTATCTATCTATCTATCTATCTATCTATCTATCTATCTATCTATCTATCTATCTATCTATCTATCTATCTATCTATCTATCTATCTATCTATCTATCTGTCTGTCTGTCTGTCTATCCGTCCGTCCGTCCGTCCCTCCGTCCGTCCGTCCCTCCGTCCGTCCGTTCGTCCGTTCGTCCGTCCGTCCGTCCGTCCGTCCGTCCGTCCCTCCGTCCGTCAGTCCGTCCGTCCGTCCGTCCGTCCGTCCGTCCATCCATCCATCCGTCCGTCCGTCCGTCCGTCCGCCTGTCTGTCTGTATACCTAACTTCCTTTCATATTGTCTCTCTGTAAGTCTGTCTGTATGTCTGTCTGCAAGTATGTCTGTCCATCTAAGCACCCATACATCCATCTATCTGTCTTTCTGTTTGTCTGCCTGTAGTTCAGTCTGTCTGTTTGACTATCTATCTGTTTGCCTACATACAATTCAGTGTTTTTACTACTTCAAAACCAGCAGCATCAACTCTGTTCCAGAAATACCCCCACAACATTAGAAAGAACACCTTTTATGTTAAAACCTTAAATTCCACTCAAATATAAGCAACGTTAACGGCAGGTGGTTTGCCTTTAACAATACTTTGTTAACTGCTAACTGTGTTCAAGTAATACAACTAAAGACATACTTACTGTGCTCAAGTAATACATCTATTGACATACTTAATGTATTCAAAAAATACAGCTACATATAGACCTACTGTGCAGTAGCAGAAATGTGTGCGTTATCCAAAGCAAACTTTAAACCACAATTATTAATTGCCAAGGGCTGTATCACTGAAACTGCCAGCTAATCTTGGCAGAAAGTAAACAAAAATGCTGAAATATCTTTGTTATAAAAACAAACGCATCCTTAAGCACGCTCTTCACAGATTCGGGTATTGCTAGCGCCGCAAGTTTTTCTTCCAGCTTTTATACTGGCACAGCCGCGTCGAGTGAGCAGCGGAGTTTTGGTTCTGTGAGTGGGCGCCTGGCCCCAAAACTCTGGCAAATCTGCTCTAACATTAAAAAAAAAATATCTGCCCGTGCCGCTGGCAGGTTGAAAATTTAATACTCTACAAGAATGTGGGAAAGATAGAGGAGGTAGATTGAAGAAAGAATTAAGAAGAAAAATCTATCTATCTATCTATCTATCTATCTATCTATCTATCTATCTATCTATCTATCTATCTATCTATCTATCTATCTATCTATCTATCTATCTATCTATCTATCTATCTATCTGTCTGTCTGTCTGTCTGTCTATCAGTCAGTCTGTCTGTCTGTCTGTCTGTCTGTCTGTCTATATATACATATATATATATATATATATATATATATATATATATATATATATATATATCTGCCTGTCTGTTTATCTTTCTGTCTGACTGTTTATGAATCTGTGTGTTTAGGTATACATCCATTTCTCTATCTGTTTGTCTCTCTGTCAGTACGTCTGCCCGCTTGTCGTCCCGTCTGTCTGTCTGTCTGTTTGTCTATGTGTGTACCTGTCTGTATGTCTGACTGCCTGCCTGTCTGTCTGTCTGTCTGCCTGTTTATAAGCCATTTTAATCATCTATACTTAAACCAGTCGGTTGTTAGAGTGCCGATGATGCAGGCACACATGGACACACATAATTATGGACCCGACACAAGTCTATGCACTCAGAGGGCATCATTGTTATGTTTTGTGTGTGTGTATTTTAAATGTACTGAAAACAAAAGGGCAGCGGCAATAAAGTGGTCAGCTCTTGTTGCCTACGACCAGTTGGTCATATGTTCAAGTTCCCTTGAAGTCGGGAATATTGATGTCATTGACCTCGGCTCCCAGTCGCGGTTGTGTAGTAGCTAGACGCCCACATGCAAGCCAGTCCGTGGTCCAGGGCTGGAGTTCGCACCACAGCGGAGTTGTAATATTGATCTGGTCTCCCAAGTCAATCTAGCCAACACGGAGTATAGGGCAGCTTGACAGAATAAAATAAACTGTTTGCATATATTTTACAGGACATTGCTGTCAACATCAGCATCTTTCTGCTGATTGTTGATTGGCAAGATTACGCTCAGTAGTTTGCCATTGCTTTCTGAGCGACCGGCTCACATACCTCGTAAGTTACCGACGCGATTAGAACCATTGCTGATTCTCACCATCGTCACGTTACTTACGAGAGTATACGAGATTACGGAGAAAAGTCGCTAACCTCTAGGCCAGAAAGCCTGACAGAATACAATTACGGAAAAGGACGTTGCGGTTCCAGTCCAACAAAACCAACACAGAAACCAAGGAGAAGGCAATATATTGATTACATTAGGGCATAATAATAGTATAAGAAGAATGAGGAAAAGACGGAAAAAATGCTCCTTGGTTTCCGTAATTGTGTTTTGTTAAGTTGCCCTTTACTTCATGTTGTTTTTATTGTTCACAAATCCACAGCTTTACCGTAGTTTAACTAATTATACTCGTATCGAATCAACGTGTGAAAATGTGTATTTTCATGTATATGATAGGATAGACCAGTGGTTCACAACCACACAATACAATGTGTATTTTCATGTATATGATAGGATAGACCAGTGGTTCACAACTAGTGGGGAATCCCCCCCCCCCCCCTCCCCCGCGAAACATAATAAACAAAATGGTGAATATGGCATTGGATATATATGTGAATTAATTTTACTTGCTAAGAAAGAAACGTGATTGCTTTAACGTATTCTCTCGACTTTGTTAGTCACCTAGAACATACCATTTGCACCATATGTATATGTAAGGTAATATATACGTTTATTTAATAGCCATTCCTTTTTTTTTTTTTTTTTTTTTTTTGGAATTAGTCTTCACCTGTTTTATGTTTTCCTTCCGTTTTTCAACATTCCTATTTCGTTCTTCCTTTCCACATTTTCATTTTCCGACCTTGAATCTTTGTGGTGTTCTTTGAAACATGTGGAATATTTACGCGTTAGTAGTAGATTATGGTTTCCAGACACATATTTTTTTGGAGGCTGAAGGCTGATAGGGTTTATGAAGGAAATATGGGGAAAACTGTCGACTCGGTAAAAAATTTTTGGGTGGGAACGGTTTTTTGACGGGTGTGAAAATAATTAAGGTAAATTTTTAGTTGGTTGGTTCTGTACTGGAAAGAGAGGATGTGAAGGGGAAAGTTATTTTGGTTACGTAGGGTATATTAGTATGGGTAGTGATGTATAAACAAGGGTGTGATGGGTCGTGGTTTCTACTCATGGGTTGGATATATGGTGGTTACGTATATGAATGTGTCTGTTCGTGGTGTAGTGATGTATAAACAAGGGTGTGATGGGTCGTGGTTATACTCGATGAAGTAAGAGATGGTTACTATCATCTGAACAGTGTGATAGTAGTGAAGGTAAAGGGTGGTATATTCACTACCATCATTACAAAGGAAATCTTATAAAGTTATAATGGGTATGGTGGTAAGGGGTGGGTATTAGTGATCAAGTAGGAGTGATATAGGGGTGGTCATAAATGTAATAAGAGGTGTTCACAGTTACACACTGGTCAACCAGTGGTCAAGCAATGGTCAAGTAAGGGTCAAGTAGTCAAGTAAGGAAATTTTAGGGAAAAGTGATTGTAATGATATGGTGGTGATTAAAGAGTGGTAAATTAGTGGTCAAGTAGTGGTCAAGTAGTGGTCAAGTAGTGGTCAAGTGGTCGAGTGACCACTTAAATTGTAGAGGACGATGTGCCTAAGATTATGGTAGTGATTAAAGTGATCGATGACGTGGTCAAGCAGTGGTCAAGCAGTGGTCAAGTAGTCGAGTGACCACTTAAATTGTAGGGGAAAGTACGTATAGTGCAATGGTGGTGGGTAAAGTGAGGAAGAATCAATAGTAGTGATAATACTACTACCAATAATAGCGACAAGCACAAAGACAACCAAGTACATACTTGATACACACAAATACAAAGACAACGAAAACACACACACACGTACACACATACAGATACAGAAGTACAGACAAACCATACCATTATTACTGTCACAACAACAGCTATACACAAGTACACACCCATAATCAAAGACACAAAGAGGGTCACACACACACATACAAACACAAAGGCAACCATACACAGACAACCCATACCATTACTACTGTCATCACAACTATACACACACGTGTACACACATACAAGCACAAAGTCAACCACACACACCCATAAACATCCACTCAAGTACAGACACAGGAAAACAAAGAAGCAAACAAGGACAGACACACTCACCCATAATCAATTACACAAATACACACCTACAAACACAAAGACAACCACACACAGACACATTTGTACATACAGACATACACATAAAGACAGACAAGCACAAAGACAAACCATACCATTACTACTGTCACAACAACAGATATACACATGTGCAGACACACTCACCCATACACAAGAACACTCAAAGACAAATACAAAGACAGCCAAGTACACACACACATACACACCCATCGCCTAGGATTACTACTGTCATCACAACTATACTCAAGTACAGACACACCCATCGCCTAGCATTACTACTGTCATCACAACTATATACAACCACGTACAGACACGCAGTACAACAACAAAGACAGACACAAAACACATACAGACACCCATACACACTTGATACACTTGTACATACAGACACATAAGTACACAAAAAACAAAGACACACCCAAAACATTACTACTGGTACCTCAACCAGTACAGATACACTTACCCATAAGACTAAACTATACAAACCACATACCCCCTTTTGGTAAAGAATGCGGATGTCCGAGACAGCCCCTACGTCATCACCGCCATGTGTAAAAGTCATTAAGTGGTAGCATGAGTCATCGATGTGTAGGGAAGCAGGCGGGCGGCGTGAGAATAGCTTGTCTACAAAATTGCTACGTCAGCTATGTAGGGTGCAGACCCAGTGTATAAAATAGAAGGTGTCTCTTGTGAGCACAGTATCAGTTCACGGGCTGACTTGGGTATCTACAGAGGTGCTTCAGGCTGGTGTGAGCAGTGTTCATGTCGTCGGCAGATATTGTTCACGTGCTGACTTGGCTAGCTACAGCGGTGAAACTTGGTGTGAGCGTTATTCGTGTAGTAAGCAGATATTGTTCACGTACTGACTTGGCTAGCTACAGCGGTGAAACTTGGTGTGACCCTTAGTAGTGTCGTCGGCATCTGATAAAACAGTGAAACATTGTATACACCAGAACATTTTTTGGTGATTGTAAGAAAGCGGAAAAAAAACAGTTTATCAATATGACCACCAGATCTACTTTCATGTGTTCAGTGTGCGACAAAGACTTCCGTGATGGGAATAATCTTAGTCGTCACATTCGGACCATTCACGGTACGAAATCATACTTATGTCATATCTGTGGACAACTTTTCAACAGAAAAGACAATCTACAGAAACACACACGAATACGTCATCACCGGCCTATGGATACATCAGAACCAGAGACGATACCACCAACAACCTCGACGACACCACCAAATGACACCAATATAACTAACAGTCAGATACAACCAGACGAGAATATTCTTGAACAACTGGTAGAAGACGAAGTGAGCATCTTAGCAGCCGGAGAACCAGAGACACTACACATCCTTCCATCGGATATTCAACAAATATATAGAGAAAATTGGGAAGCTATCAGGACACATCACAAGATTAACAAGTATTTATCGACATACACCTTCTTTATTAGCCCGGAGATACAATACCCTATCAAATGGACAGATACGTTGTATAAGATTTTCAATGCTCAAATTAGTCGCTTTAAGATCAACTTTAGCTTTCATCTAGTGTTACGACATAGAGAAACACAAGATCTTAGATTCTATCATGCATCATTTAACAATTCTTCTGTTTTAGAATTTCCAGCGCTAATAAATAACAGATACGACTTTGACGCCTTCCTTACAACAGTACACGAACATGACATTCATTCCTACGCCATCCAACAACGTACAGACACCAAATATACACTAGAGACAGTAACTGGGATATGTTTTTACCTCTTTCATATGCCCGAGTTCCCGATAGTTTGATGTCTAGGTCATCCCCCAACTACATTGTTTTATATTTTTGTCACTAAGCATGTATGTCATTGATGTTTTTCTTATATCACTAAACTATTTTCATGAATAATACATTCTTTGATATATTGAAACCAAGATTTTTGTTGATTTTCTTTAGTGGTTTTGTTTTTACTTCTTGTTCCGAGAGACATCAACACTGACAGACAATGAAATAAAGACACATACTGAAATGTATTATGTATTTATTCAACTGATGCTTGCAACCAAGTATAGAAATTACACCATCCACCTCGCAGTATCCAATGATGTAGTTTATCAGTCATATACGTGCCTACAGATGTAGCGAAGCTTTCCTCCAGGTCCTGGACATTCACGTCTGTATTGTAAGAATTATTAACCAGATGCTTACCCAGACGCATACCAAGTGTAAAAACCATCATTATTCTCCCGTAGTTGATGACGTTATCGGCAAAGACTTCGTCAGCAATTGAAACAAAGACCGGGAAAACGTGTTCGGGCTTGATACAGACTTCTAGTCTCGTGAATAACACATCATGTTGGTTGGCTATCTGACGTACTAAGCGACACAACCTCGAGTTATTGGTCTTTGTGGGCATGTATGAACTAATAATAGTCAACGCCATACTCACCACCTCGGTGTGAACTTGTGTCAAGTCGACCATTGGTTCCATCATTATTATACCAATAGCTACCAGAGACCCACTGGCGTGCAGTTGGTGGTCAAATGGTCTAATATTATCACCCCGATACGTTTATAAACACCAATGCGAGTAGATAGGTGGTTATTAATACTCATGGATCCTAGGTGGAAACATCCTTTTACGGCTTTGATTGCGGGCCCAACAGGGAGTGGTAAAACCGTCTTTGTCCAACAGTTCTTGGCCCATCTACCAGCCATGGTAGACCCCCTTCCAGAGGAAATTATATGGTGCTATGGGGAATGGCAACCCATCTACGAAACTATGAAGGGTGTTCAATTTAATGAAGGTCTGCCAGATGTGGAAAAATGGACAGGTGATAGACGTCGGTTAGTAGTCATAGATGATCTAATGTCTGAGACAGATGACAGAGTGACTAAATTATTTACTAAAGGCAGTCATCATCGCAACCTCAGTGTTATGTATATAGTACAGAACCTATTTGGTAAGAATAAAGAACAAAGAACTATCAGTCTGAATTCGCACTACCTAGTGGTGTTTAAGAATCCTCGAGACGGGTCTCATATTACCAATCTGGCCAAACAGATGTATCCAGGCCGTGTGTCATATGTCCAAGAGAGTTTTAAAGACGCGACATCGGCTCCACACGGGTATTTGTTATTTGACCTGCGACAGGAAACACCGGATCAGCTCCGCTTACGAAGTCATATATTTCCCGACCAGCAGCAAGTCGTCTACGTCCCCAAATAACATGTCTAACCGACTTAAACGTAACGAGGGTATGTTACGTTTCTTGGGTCAGACCAACCCAGCCACTGTGAAGGCAGTAATGAAATCAGCTTCCCCGGATCTCGTCCAATCAATTTGCGAGTGCTGTCACAACGTTTTAAAAGGTAATGTTCCCCTGACACCAGCTCAGAAGAAGCGTCTGCAACGACACAAAGACAGTCTGAGAGCACTCACTCATAAGAAATTATCGCTCAAGAAAAGGAAAGAGATTCTACAACAAGGTGGTTTCATAGGCGCCTTACTAGGCCCCATACTAAATGTGTTGAAAAGCGTGGTGGGATTGTAATGGCCAAGAAGATGATCTTGATCGATCCCCGGTTGCTAGAAAAACCCTATGTACCACCCGACACACTAAATGATAGTCTACAGGATTTGGATCGTCAGATGCAACAAGTCCTGGAAACAGAAGATCTACCACCACGTGACAAGGCCAGAGCGTATCAGCAAACACTACAGAGGTATCTGAATCGACTCGAACAGTACAGACACAAGCCTCTGGGACTAGTAGATATCAAGGAACAAAAACCTGAAGTCACCAGTGTACCGACACCAGTAGCCGAGACACCTCTTCAACCAACACCTCTTCAACCTATTCAACCGGCTCAAGTAGTCGAACCCAAAACAGTCGAGACCACACCACATTACAAACTCAGGCGAAGCAAGAAGAAGACTAGGATACCTACCCCCAAGTGGCAAAAATGGCCGCCCAATTAAGAAAATATTACTATGACCCTAAGAAACCGGGAGCCTATGGTGGAGCAGCCGCCTTAAAAAGAAATACTAACCTGAAGAAAATAGATAAATGGTTACGTCATCAGGATACCTACACGTTACATAAACCGATCCGTCGCCGATTTCAGAGACGCCAGACCATAACCGGTGGTATAAATCAACAATTTCAAGCCGACTTGATAGATATGAGACTATTACAACGATACAACGATGGGATGTCGTACCTAGTGACTTGTATCGATGTGTTTAGTAAATATGCTTGGGCTATCCCGATCCAGAAGAAAACGGGGAAAGCGCTGGTGGTGGCTATGAGTAAAATCTTTGGTGATAGCCAACCGATAAATTTTCAGAGCGATAAAGGTTCGGAATTCGTTAATCGGACCTTCTTAAAATTTCTGAAAGATCGAGGTGTGCACTTCTTTACCACCGAGAATGAAGATGTGAAGGCAGCGATAGTGGAAAGATTCAATCGAACCCTGAAAGAAAAAATGTGGCGTTATTTCACCAAGACCAATACACTGCCGCTACGTCGACGTGATAGATAAATTGATCCAGAACTACAATGGTTCGTATCACAGAAGTATTCGCATGGCCCCTGTACAAGTCAACTATAGTAATCAAGAAGAGGTGTGGGATAACTTGTATAAGCCGACATACGTATCGAAAAAAGTGTATTTTACACCTGGGGATCGAGTCAGACTGGCTGAACCCAAACAACCTTTTAAAAAAGGGTATATGCCCTCGTGGACAGAAGAATTGTTTACCGTCAGTCGCATAAACCAGACCAGTCCAGTGACCTATGTGGTAAAAGATGATTCGGGACAGGAACTACAGGGCTCGTTCTACAGAGAAGAAATACAACTAGTTGGAGACAAGCAAGTGTATCGTATCGAAACAATCTTACAAGAAAGACCCAGGCGAGTTGGTGGGAAAGAGTATTTAGTGAAGGGGTTTGGTTATCCCCATTCATTCAATAGTTGGATAGCTGACACGCAACTAGCTAGTTATGGAGACTAGTGGTGTGAGTGAAGACAGGGTGGAAACTATGGGGGTGCGCCCACAACCGACAGAGGGGGAAAGAACATCGATCTGGTCATTCTTTGGACAACGTGTACCGAGGCCAGAGATTGTATTTATGTGTCAAATGGTGGTTATATATGCCGTAATTGCCGTGTCTTTGTTCAATCTGACTCAAGGCAGCGCAGACGCACCAGACGGCAAGTTGTGGGTAGCTCTAATGAGTAGTTGTTTGGGGTATATGCTACCTAATCCTAAATTAGAAAAACTATGAGATTCTATATAACTTTACCGAGTAATTGTGGACCAAAGGTATTTCCCAACAACCAACCCGGTCACTTTTTTGTCAAGTTGCCGCAGACCATTGATGTAACGACCCAATACGAAGTGGCCCTGGTCGAGATTCAGTTCCCCAATTCGTATTTTAATGGTTTGCCTGGGGAAATTTGGTTCCAATACTTTCCACCTAAAGGTAGTGGTATGGAACCTATAACCCTTGTATGTCCACCGGGTCCGTTCAGCAGCCCTGAAACTTTCATCGAGGAATTGAATAAGTTGTGTGTAGAAACCCAACTAGACGAGAAAGTAAACATCAAATTCTTTCTAGGTGCACCTTGGAAAAAGGTCGGGATGAAAATATTTGAAAAAGGCGCCCAGGCAAAAGTTAGTGACAGATTGAAGAATATGTTGGGTTTTCCCAGCTCGACTCTATCAGACGATAATGTCTTATTATACGGTAATATAGAATTAGAGATGGATAACGAAGTTAAAAATATCTACTGTCTATTCCGATCTCGTAGCCGCGAGACCAGTTGGAGACGTCATGGTTCCTTTACTAAGGACTGTTCCTATATTGGACCGACTGTCACCTTCAGTGTTTCGTCTTTATGATAAGCCACATTATGTACCATTAAGTCGATTTCCTTCGACACGGTGGAAATACTTTTAACTGACGATACGGGTAAAACACTCTCATTCAACGATGGGACTTCAGTACTAACTTTACATTTTCGAATCAGGAAGCACTCAGACCTCGAATAGACTAATATGAGTTTCTACGTGACGCTGACGAGTACGCGTCATTACAAATATACCCCCAAAATAACGCCGGACATTTCTTTGTCAAACTACCACAAACTATTGAGCTCACCTCCCAGTACGAAGTTGGTTTGGTTGATATTCAGTTTCCCAACACCTATTTTAATATTTTGAAAGATGAGGTGTGGATAAAGTACTTTCCACCTCCAGACCTAGACGAACCACCGATGACGATTACGCTGACGCCTGGTCTGTACAAATCAACAGAAAAATTCATTGGTGAATTGAATAGATTGCTTTTCGAAGCTGAGAGATTTATCAATGAACTGCAATGGCTGCGTCTCGATGATGCCTTACAAGAACATAACCGAATGATGTTCTCTTATAACGATATTTCGAATAAGGCTCGTTTCCAGTTATATGAACAGGGGGCTGAAGTTAGACTTAGTGACAAGTTGGCAGAAATATTACAGTTTCCCTCGACACATGTCACCGAGACTGAACCCAGTCTGTCTGGTGTGGGTGAAGTGGATTTAGACCAGGGCACAAAAAATGTCTTCGTCTATTCCGATATTGTCACCTCGCGGGTGGTTGGTGATGTGATGGTACCATTACTGGGGACACTACCTGTTCTAGACAGATCTACCACCTCGGTATTTAGGCTGTATGACAAGCCACATTACGTACCCCTCAGTCGATTTTCATTTGACACGATTGAACTTCTTATAACCGACGAGCAGGGGAAACCTATCCCATTTACAGGTGGAACTTCAGTAGTGACGTTACATTTTCGAACAACCAAACGGTTTGATCTGGGCTAACCATGGTTAGGCACGTGCCAATCCAACGCAACCCCAAACTATACGAGGAGTATTTCTGCAATCAAGCTGGAAGTGGTCTCCCTGTTTTTGTAGGTGGTCGAAGTCAGCGAGGTCATGGAATTGGTAGTTTCTTTAGTGGTCTTGGTCGCACAATTCTTCCTTGGTTGAAGACTGGTGGCAAAGCCCTATTGAGAGAAGGACTGGGGACGGGTTTGCAAGTGGCTCAAGATGCCTTAGCTGGTAGAAATGTTGGTGAGTCCTTCAAAGAACACGCCAGAGATGCTGGTCAACGACTACTCCAAGGCGCAGCTCAACACATCAGCCAATCAGGTAGTGGTGTTAGGAAACGAAAACGAGCCACCCCGCCAGGTCAGCCCAGTAAAAAATAAAACCAACAGTCAGAAAGCCATCGAGTCATAAGACACATCACCACCAAGCGGGACATTCGGATATTTTCTCATAATGGCGTTAATTCATCCCAAGTCATGTGAGTGTCTGCATTCTGGTCTGGATCTGTTTAGTGTACCTCCCACCCAGACAGCCGTAGAAGAGGGACAGTTTGTGGAGATTCATCCATTGGCCACTTTAGCTTATGGGGCACCCATCGAATTCACCATTTCTGGTGTCGGTGAAGATTACATTGATTTGTTTAATACTTTTCTGCACGTGAGAGCCAAAGTTACACTGCCCAATGGCGACGACCTACCAAACACAGCCGAAGTTGGTCCGATAAATTATTATTTGCATAGTTTGTTTTCTCAAGTAGACGTGTCCCTGAACGACACTCTTATTTCACCGAGTGAAAATTCGTATCCGTACCGGGCCTACTTGGAAGCTCTTCTGAATTACGGTGAAGAGGCCAAAAAGAGTCACCTGACGTCAGCTCTATACTATCAAGATACTCCTTTGCACATGGCAGACACAAAGGGTGATACCAATACAGGTCTAGCCAAAAGAAGATCTTTAGCCAGCTATAGTGTGCCTCTGGATATGATGGGGCGCCTACATTCCGACATTTTCAATCAGGACCGGTACATGTTGAATGGTGTCGATATTAAAATCAAACTAACCCCATCAAAATCCGTCTTTAATTTGATTGCCACGGATGTAAGTGGTGGGTACAAAAGTGTCATTACTTACGCCGCCCTCTTGGTGAGGAAAGCTAAGTTAAATCCAGCTATCTCTCTGGCCCATGAAAAAGCCTTATTGAGATCCAATGCCAAGTATCCTTTTAAAAGGGTCGTGGTAAAGACCTTTTCTATCCCTAAAGGTATGTTTTCCCACACACAAGATAACCTTTTCCTCAGCCAGACACCGACCCGGGTGGTGATCGGATTAGTCAATGCTTCCTGCTTCAATGGCGAGCTGAATACGAACCCCTTCATATTCAATCATTATCAGTTAAACTATTTGAGTCTGATGGTAGATGGGCGTAGTGTTACAGGCAAACCCTTAACCATGAATTATACCACAGGTCAGTACATGCGAGCTTTCCATAGTACCAACTTGGCCCTTGGTCTGACCGGTAAGGATGTCGGGAATGGTATAAATTATGAAAGTTATAGTCAAGGGAATTGTCTCTATAGTTTTGATCTGACTCCCAGTATATTAGATGGAGAACAGTTTGAAATGGCGAAATCTGGCCCATTGTCAGTAGAACTAAAGTTTGACGTTATAACGACTGTACCTCTACAAGTCATCGTATACGCCGAACTCGATTCGGTCCTAGAAGTTTCCAAGACGAGACAAGTGCTAACAGATTACATAGCATAATGGATACCCAACAACTAAGACAATTACTCATGTCTGATCTGTTTGTTCGTCGCCTTCCACTAGTCAACGTATGCGCTAGAGATCATTTGCCTAGACACATTGATAGAACACAGCCAGCTGCTTTGATCGTCAATACTGACACCAGTGCTTACTCTGGTTCACATTGGATCGCCCTATATTTTAATGGTCTAGGTCAGTTTGAATATTTCGATTCGTTTGGCTTGCCACCATTACACGCCGACATTATCCATTTTATACAACGAAACTCGGACAGATCACCCGTGTACAATACCCGTATGCTACAAGACATTAATAACACTACTTGTGGTCTGTATGCGTTGTATTTCTTATTAATGAAATGTCGTGGTTCGAGCATGTCACGTATCCTGCAACGCTTTGGACACAGACAACACGTGAACGATCGTCTCGTGTTTCGATTGGTTACTCCGTGGTTAAAAAAGACAAGTCCAGAACTGTTTAAAACTAGATAAATTCGTCGTTATAAAATGAGACGACCACTCGTCTTTTTGTTTCTACAACGATCAAGATGTCTACACCCAAGTGGTTATTCATGTCAAGACCTGATGATATGCCCAGACAACTAGACAACAGTTTGAAAGCGGTGACAGTTTCTCAAGACACAGGAACAATGACACTCCATCTATATCAATCTACCGACAGTCAAGACAAGCCTCTGAAAGACCAGACATCTTTCTACAATAATCAAGTCCCTCTGCTCCCTTTGGATCGTAAACGAAGCCATTTTTAAATGTTGTATACCAATAAAAGCCATTTGAAAATGTTATTATTTGTTTCTCTATTTTATTATGTTTTTGTTTATGTATTTGTTTATAGGTGTCTGTACTTGTGTGTACTTGTGATGACAGTAGTAATGGTATGGTTGCCTTTGTGTTTGTATGTGTGTGTGTGTATTTGTGTAATTTATTATGGGTGTGTACTTGTGTATAGCTGTTGTTGTGACAGTAGTAATGGTATGGGTGTGTCTTTGTGCTTGTCTGTCTTTATGTGTATGTTTGGTTGTCTTTGTATTTGTATGTGTGTTTGTGTGATCCTCTTTGTGTTTGTATGACCCTCTTTGTATGATTTTTACACACCCCACAAAAATATAGTATAAAAATACCGTACCAGCTAATATTCTTGTCGATAATATTGGTAGTACTATTATCACTACTATTGATTCTTCTTCACTCTACCCACCACCATTGCACTATACGTACTTTCCCCTACAATTTAAGTGGTCACTCGACTACTTGACCACTGCTTGACCACTTCTTGACCACGTCATCGATCACTTTAATCACTACCATAATCATAGGCACATCGTCCTCTACAATTTAAGTGGTCACTCGACCACTTGACCACTACTTGACCACTACTTGACCACTACTTGACCACTAATTTACCACCCTTTAAGCATCACCATGTCGCTACAACTATTTTCCGCTAAAATTTATTCACTTGACCACTGCTTGACCACTGCTTGAAACTATTTACCACTCTTTAATCATCACCATGTCGTTACAATCACTTTCCCTAAATTTCCCTAAATTTTCCTCACTTACACACCGCTTGACCACTGCTTGACCACTACTTGACCACTACTTGACCACTAATTTACCACTAATTTAAACATTACCATGTCACTACGACCAATTTCCCCTAAAATTTTCCTTACTGCTTGACCACTGATTGACCACTAATTTACCACTCTTTAATCACCACCATATCATTACAATCACTTTTCCCTAAAATTTCCTTACTTGACTACTTGACCCTTACTTGACCATTGCTTGACCACTGGTTGACCAGTGTGTAACTGTGAACACCTCTTATTACATTTATGACCACCCCTATATCACTCCTACTTGATCACTAATACCCACCCCTTACCACCATACCCATTATAACTTTATAAGATTTCCTTTGTAATGATGGTAGTGAATATACCACCCTTTACCTTTACTACTATCACACTGTTCAGATGATAGTAACCATCTCTTACTTCATCGAGTATAACCACGACCCATCACAACCTTGTTTATACATCACTACACCACGAACAGACACATTCATATACGTAACCACCATATATCCAACCCATGAGTAGAAACCACGACCCATCACACCCTTGTTTATACATCACTACCCATACTAATATACCCTACGTAACCAAAATAACTTTCCCCTTCACACCCTCTCTTTCCAGTACAGAACCAACCAACTAAAAATTTACCTTAATTACTTTCACACCCGTCAAAAAACCGTTCCCACCCAAAAAAAATTTACCGAGTCGACAGTTTTCCCCATATTTCCTTCATAAACCCTATCAGCCTCCAGATTCTGGAGCCGAGTCGACAATTTTCCCCATATTTCCTTCATAAACCCTATCAGCCTTCAGCCTCCAAAAAATATGTGTCTGGAAACCATAATCTACTACTCGCGTTATTGTGATTTTTCACTTTTCTCGCTAAGTATTCTTGTGTGTTTGTTCATTGATAGAGATTTTAGTCTACATGTAGGTTAGTGTCGACGAGGGCGAGTCAATAAATAAGTCACACAGTTCTTAGGGATGCAGGTAAATGTAGTTTGTGTTTTCTTCAGGTGTCATTAGGTGACAGCAACATCGAACTTTATATTCCCGTTCGTCAGGTGGCGCTAGGTGTCTCATGCGCATGCGCAGTGCATAAACAAAATGGCGACTGTACTTACGGCGTGTACAACTAAAGAGCAACGTGCTGTTGTGCGTTTTATGTGGAAAAAAGGACTTCCCGCAAAGGACATTTATAAGAAATGCTTCCTGTTTATGCTGACAAATGCGGTGCATAGCTGGGTAGAATAATTTTCTCAAGAACGCTCTAAAATTGTTGATGAAATCCGCTCTGTTCATCTTGTTGAGATTGCAACAGAAGCATCTTTAAAGCGGGCTTAGGAGAGGATTAGAGGTGACAGGCGAGTAACGATAGACTCTGTAGCATCTGCAATAGGGTGCTCACGTGGTTCAGCATACAGTATAATGCATGATCAATTGAAAGTTTAAAAAGTGTGCTCAGGGTTTGTACCCAGACAATTGAACGAGGAACACAAAGTGAACCGATTTGGCCTGTCCTTGCATCACCTCTGTCGATACGAAGATGAAGGAGAAGACATGCTGAACAGAACTGTTACTGGGGACGAATCATGGGTGCATCACTACCAGCCTGAATCAAAGCGTGCTTCAATGCAATGGAAACATCCTTCTTCACCTTGTGTCCATAAATTCAAGGCAGGGAAGGTTATGCTTACAGTGTTATGGGATTGCCAAGGTGAGCTTTTAACCAATTTCAAGAAGAAATGTGACAATGTGAATTCTGAATCGTACTGTGAAGTTCTGTCGATGCTTCATGGTGCATTTCGAAGAAAACACCCAGGACTGCTGACTAGAGGAGTGTTGCTTCTTCATGACAATGCCAGACCACATACGGCTCTATTAACTCAGGAGAAAATTAACCAACCAAGGTGGGATGTTCTGGAACATCCACGTTACAGTCCCGACTTAGCCCCTGAAGATTTCCACCTTTTTGATCAACTAAAAACCCACCTTGACGTGATACATTTCGCGAATGATGTCGACGTTGAATATGAAGCGAAAACGTGGTTTAGAAAATAGAGCACACAGTTCTATGCTGCCGGTTTGGGACGATAGATAAAAAGGTGGGATAAATGCATCAGTGTTGGTGGAAATTATGTTGAGAAATAAAGGCACACTGTATGTATAAAAATAAACTGGTTTCAAGTTGTTATTATATTTAGTTATGTTTCTACGGCATGTGTGTTTCCTTTCTCCTTTCTCCTTTTATTCGTGTAGATGATTATATCGTCTGGTCGCGAATTGTGGATCCGTTGTTGCTTCTACCATTCAGTGCAGCCTGCCGGCCAATCCTTGCATTCCTGTTCCTACGTTATTATGACCCGTCACACGTTTACTCTGGCATGCTTACCCAATAATTTCAAGTATGCACATCTGATTGCATCCTCTGCCTGGGGTATAAATAATTGTCTTCCGATCAGCCTGTGGCCCTTAACTGTGTCCAGAGCTCCCTGCAGGGGATGTTCCGTGTCAGCAGCCACTGGAAGATATGATTTAGCCTGCTGTAACAATAAACAGAGGGTTAGGCTGGACTATTGTCACACGTGTAACTATGGGATACGTTCTGATCAAGACCCGGGAGTAATTGGTCCCCTGACCCCTCCTGGACTCTGCTTTTTCTCACGCACTTACCCTAGGGACCCTACCACTAGGGGTTCAATCTATACAGCAGACTCGACTCGATTGACGTCATCGTAACAACAGTAATTGTATTATAAAAGACAGGACAGGAGTGGACTAGAAGTAGACTAAGGCAGTGAGGATATCGATAAGATAGATACAGAAGGGTTATCAGATTCAGATCTGAGCTGTCATCATCGGGCAGCTCCCAGTTCGGTTTGTACGTCGGACTGTCTTCGTTCTCTCACCCGGCATCCGAAGGGTCGTCCTCTCAAGAGTGCAGACTCGTCAGGCGGATGAGTGGATGATAGCCGTCCCTCCAGTGACGATCCTGAATCTTCAACCTGTAGACTCAGTGAACTGAGTCCATCCCTGTCTTCTAACAAATGTCAATACATCAGAACACCTTACTTCACTGAGGCTATCGAACTTCTCATTATGTAAATGTCCTGACCTCAGACCGATGTAGGTGGTCCAAATAAGAAAGCTCAGTCTCTCACTGAAATGTCCGTAGTGGGTAGGACCACCACCGATTATCTGCGTCACAGCAAGCCGCTCACACAGTCGAACCTTCCGTCGGAGCAGGGTAGCTCACATACCAGACGGAATTGTCATCTCTGGCCGCATCATGGCCTGGATAAATCACATAAGCCATCATGGCATATCAACAGAATGTTCTTATTTGTTGCAAGTTGGGGTAGGTAGTTTCTGGGTAGGACCTTCAGACTAGGTCGTAATGTGGCTGAAGAAGACCTCTCAGGCGGAAGCCTAATATGCTGGTTCAACACCGGGGAGTTCGCTTTAATCACTGGCTTCTGGTACTGGCCTGGCTCCACCTTTCCATCTTCAGTACAGTCTGGGTTGGTGCTTCACACTAGAAGGCTAACCCTGTAAGGAGAGCGACTAGTGATAGAACCCTGTAACAACCCGGCGCACTTGATTCATACACGGGCAGCTATATCCTCAGTAATAAGCAACCATATTACAATGTATTACCTAACTCTGTTCATTAATCAAAAAGAGAGCGCGTGTAATAGAAAACAGGGGAAGGGGGACCGCATATGTCAGATAGCCCCAGGATCAGCTTCGTCTTGTAAGACCTACGGTTAATAGTGTACAGGTCCGGTCTTCACAACACAGATGACATCCGGAACCTATCAGCACACCCTTCCGTCCTTCTTCCTCTCTCCCTTCCTCCAAGTGTGGTTCCACTGGTTCTCAGCCCCATACCAAGCTTGAACAGCTGACATCCCATTCAGCTCCTTTCCGTACCCGAGCATGGCTGGAGAGTTCCTACTTACTCCTTCTAAACCAGGTAAGTCAAAAGTAGTGTATACAAGGCATATTCTCCATGTAGAGGGTAGTCATCCAATCCCCGTTCGTTCTCCCCCTTCTGGGTGACGTAACAACATTGAACAGGTTTGCTGTTCGTCTAGATCCCTTTCCCCTATACACTGGGGAGAAAATAACTCCGTTTTGTGTATACACACAATTAATTTAACTATAAGAGAACAGAGAAGAGTATTGAGGAGGATGCGTATCCAGATTCCTGCTGGAACCCATTTAAGGCACAGTCGTTATCGAACCATCGGATAACGTAACGCGGTAACCCGGCCGGAACTCCATCTCGACTGGAAGACGTCGTCCATTGCGACACATAATAATCCCACCTAACGTACCCTTCCATCCCTTTCTACTCGACTGGGACTCGACCTCGCTCGCCCGACGTAACAATGGAACAACGTATCACTTCGCTGCTGCACCACTGGTCGCTTCGCCGAACGATTCATTCACGTAATTACAGCAGTTTATATTCGAATGAAAGCTGAAAACGTGGTGAGTCGAATAAAGACATCGGTTAATCTCTAACAGCTATCACTAGTCAGTCCGGCGGCTTTTAAAGAGCGAATTTATATCGCACAGCTTTCCAATACATGGCTACATGCGCCCGATCAATAACAACTAATTACCTATGCGCAGCCTGGCCTAAGCGCGACACGCAAAATTAGGTCAGCCTAATGCGGGTAATTGAGTCGTTCAATTGTCCGCGGCGACACAAAACAAATATAATTTCTCATTACCTTTCTCCAAGAAAACATCCTTCTAACTAGCCACAGCATCTGTCGAGAGTCTCCAAACTCTGTTAAGACAGGCAGGCCTTTCTCCAAATTCGTTCATCCAGTCGAACAACAATCACACACTGCTAGTCGCTAACAACACAACCTTGACCCCATAGCACGTCTCGCGGTCCAAGAGAATTACCACTTTTACGTGGACCTCAAACATCTCTGAGATTTCGTGGTCTCCTCACGAGAAAGTTGACTTCCTTTAAGTCTGATCATGCAAACTAGAAAAAAAAATCCCTAGAACAGACTTTCTAGAAGATTTTAGAAAGATACTGAAAGGGGATCTCCCTTCGGGGTTTCTCCGGCTGAAAATAGCGCGGTGATTCCCTGTCCTAAATAAGACGTGAGTCCAGCCTACTGGCTATCTCGTGCCTATGTAGCACCTTGAGCCTGTCTAAAATCGTGAGTAAGGCTATGATGTATCGCATACATACTACCGGCGTGTCCCTTGTGCATAAAAGCATCACCAGCATAGCTTCATTCTGAATGTGCTCTAGTTTCATCAACTGACGTTCTGACACTGTGAGCAATCCCAGTCCATACTCAATTACTGAGAGAATTAGATGTTTACAGTGTTTGAACAACATTCTTTGCTGAATGTTCATTGCTGCCATGATCTTCAGCGCACCGAGTCCCTTAGATCTCATAGCAGCTGCTTCCAAATTATCCCTGAATATACGGCGTGACTTATCCACAAACTTGACAAGACCTTAGAGCACCTCTACATGAATTGGTTTAGCCATAAACTGGATAATCTTCTTCTTCTTCTTTTCGTTCATCCGGAGTGTTTTTTCAGATGTGATTGCGGTGTGTCTGTTATGCGCCCTTGGGCCGAAACCCGTAGGCCAACACATCGACTTTAGCGTGCTTTTTTGACCAGGTAGCATTCCTGGGAGACTCTCACTGTTGTGGTGCCATCTACAACCATGCTGGCCAAGTTAGAACGGTCGAAGACAACGGTCATCCCTCAAAGGAAGGCAGGGACAGTTCATAGCATTTTCCGCCATCCAAGGTTGCTTCCATAGTTGCAGGGCCGACACATAACGCCCTGGATCTGGGCTCACCGAGAGAAATCGTCACGTCCTGCTCATGGCTGCTTTAGATCCTCACTTCAATATATTGGTCATTTCGTTTGCCCCGGGCCATTCCCGCACAAACCAGACAGGTTTGCAGACGGTATCCACTCAGCGAGTTTTCGGACATGTGCTTGTCGTTGCGCCCGTCAGAGCTATTCCAGGCACGACAGACATTCGGTAAACTACCTAGTCAGAGCTGTTCCGAACAAGAGCGGCATTCGGAAACTAGGTAGTCAGAGCTGTTCCTAGCACGAGAGACATTCGGACGAGACATTTCACTCGGACGTAATTGCGTAGTGTCAATTTTTAGTTTGCCACCCGTAGGACGACACTTCCGACTTCAGCGGGCATTTTTTAATGAGGTTAGCCTTCCTCGGGTTTCGAGACTCTTGTTTCGGCTTCCACACAGCGAGCTTTCGCTTTGGACTGCCACGTAATGGATTCGCAAGACCGGCGTTCCATTTCGTGTCAACGAGACAATTTTCCACCTTTGACTACACTCACTCCATGAGTGTGGTTACAGACTATCGGACGTCTGCGAGGACGTGCGACCGAGGTGTTTTTCCACCTTTTGTACTCGCTCACGAGGTAGGCTACATGTGCTGCCGGCTCAGCACCTTACCTCCGTGCGTCTGTGGGCGAGTAACGGTCAGTCCCCTTTCATCCGGGGATACTTCATATCCCCCAGCTAAGAGAAATCGAACGAATCTGCGCCGAGCATGTAGCGTTCTCAGCACATCATCACAATTTTGATGTAGGTTTGTGTCGGCCTGGCTCTCACTTCCGAGAGTTTATGGCTTAGAGACGTTCAGCCATACACCTCGGATGGGAGCCTTAGAGGTTATGTCCGAACTGAGATTTGGGGATCGTTTGCCTGATTTTGACTGCTATCCTCAGTCTTACCTGCAGGGCAGCAGGTTGTGTCTCTCTTAGTCTGGTCCCTATCCCACGAGCCGTCCGATATGTAGTTTTCACCCATCGGCAAGCACATGAGGTCGATGGGACACGCAAGCTCCCCCACCACGGCAAGGTGGAGACACATCGGGGGAGAAACTGGATAATAATTTGGAGCACTTCTACATGGGGCAGTTTATCCACAAACTGGATAATACCTTAGAGCACCTCTACATGAATTGGTTTAGACACAATATGAATAGGACAATGGAATACCTTTACACTTTACCCACAATCTAGACAATACATTGGAGCACGTCTAATTGGAGCAGTTTATCCAGAAACTGGCTAAGACCTTGTAAGCATCTCAGAATATTCTGGTTATTTAAAACCCGGACACGACCTTGGATCACAACTACATGGTGCTATTTATCCACAAGTAGATACAACATTGGAGCCCCTCTACATGGAGCGATTTATCCACAAACCGGATAGAATCTTAAATCACCTCTACATGGAGCCGTTTATCTAAAAACTAGATACAACATTGGAGCATCTCAGCATGGCGTGGTTTATTCAGAAAGTGGATGAGAACTTGGAACACTTCTACATGGAGCCGTTTATCCACTAATTGGATAGCATCTAGGAATACCTCTACCTGGAGCGATTTATCCACAAACTGGATGAAACATTTAAGAATCTCTATATGCCGTGTTTTATCTACAAAATGGATGAGAACTTGAAACACTACTACATGGAGCCGTTTATCCGTAAATTTGATAAAACCTTGCAGTACGTCTACATCGATGGGTTTATCCACAAACTGGATAAAACCTTGGAGTACCTCTATCTTGAGTGATTTGTCTACAAACTGGATAAGACCTTGGATCATATCTACACGGTACTATTTATTCACAAACTGGGCGTGACTTTGGAGCTCATCTACATGTGAAAAAACTGAAAAGACCTCTAAGCACCTCTAAATGGAGCGGTTTATCCACAGACTACGTCCACAGTCTGGCTAATATTCTGAGGATCGCCATTCCTCATGGTAAGCGTGAAATTCCAGTACCAGCCTTGCCCACACAGCTGATTTCTGAACTCGAACATTGGTTTAAAAAAAAAGACAGTCCCTTTTGACATAGTAGTCCGTACCGGGTTGAGCGAAGTGTCTCTACACTAACCTCTCTTCGATAGACGAAATCCTTTTGCAAATCTTAGGTGATCTGAATGTCATGGATTAGACTTTAAAATTACAGTTCAAGTCTTCCAGGCGCAGTCCACAAAATGTAGACCCCAGGTAGCAATTGCAGCGACAAATGATTTTTATCTTTAAATAAGTATTCGTACTGTAATATAATAAGTCACAGACATCAAACTGATGAAGTCAGTAAGGGTAATAATAATAATATCTTTTAATGTTGTGAAAATGTTATACCGATGTAACCCAATAGGAATCAATAAAAGCAGTAAATTTAAAGGAGATGGGAAAATTAAAGAATTCTCGAAGAATTTATTTCAGTGGTTTCTTCTTCTTCTTCTTCTTCTTCTTCTTCTTCTTCTTCTTCTTCTTCTTCTTCTTCTTCTTCTTCTTCTTCTTCTTCTTCTTCTTCTACTTCTTCTTCTTCTTTTTCTTCCTCCTCCTCCTCCACCAGCATCTGCTCTTACTCTCCGTCTACTTCTTTTTCTTCTTCATTTTCCTCATATTCACTGAATTACCACAACTGACCACAAATGACCACAAGTCTGGATCAGCCTTCAGCACAAGCGCATGAAGCCCTGTGGTTACGTGGACACCCAACATGTATGTACCATTCTTGAGATGGAGTTGCTAAAACTACGGCACACATCTTATAGACGTCATTTACTATTCATGTACAACAAAATCTCGCGAATGAAAGAAATATCAAATGAAACATGATGATAAATACTGCCACACAAAAATTTAATAATAATATGACAGTTTAACAAAGATGAACACGCACAATAGTATCATTAGGCATAAAGTCATAGATGTTTATCATTGCTCATACAAGGCAGGGAACGATGTCAAAATAAAACCAAACATTAAACATGAGTAAAACAGGCAGCTGTATGTGAGACTGGATTCAAACCTACCTTACCTCCGTCTTCTACATCTTTCTATTCTTCACCAGAATTGTGCCCTTTAGGACTCGTTTTGGTATTTCTTAAAGCCGTCGAGTGTTCACAAGCCGTGAGAGCCATCGGTGTTTATGACTTCTTGACGTCTTCTTTGTTCTGTTATATTTTCTAGAACATGTTCAGTTTTCATTTGTTCAATCCAGCTGGTATTGGTCATCCATAGATAACTTCACATTTCTTATGGCTCTATACGTTGTGCGTTTAGATTATCCTTTGTCTTGAATTGACGCGACCTGTAGAGAAAGAAAAACTTTGACCTCATTCAACGGCTGTCATTGCCTTGTTTAACTTGAGGTCAGTTGTCTTTGAGGTTTTCTTGATACAGTTGTCTTTGAGATTTTCTTTATAACTTGTTCTTCTGTGTTGATGATTTTTCTCTCTGTTGTAGCAGATTTACTGCTTGCTTCGTCAGCTTGGGGTTTGCCCGGCGTGGTTATATTTGTATTGTTTTCTTGATGTTGCCGTTTGTTCGATTTCAGTACCATATATTGTGACCTGTGAGATATATATTAGATATGAATGCAGATAATTCTTTTCCATACATCAAACTGTACATTCTTTGATGTTGGAATTGTTTCTGTTTCTCTAAATCCCCTCTTTGTCATCACAGTTATAATTCTAGTGTGTGCTTTTCATTTCTCAACTATTATTATGAGTTCAGGGTGTCATGCCATCTGACTCGGGCTCCGGAGGTTGTGGGTTCGATTTCGCGCCACGTCCTTCAGTTCACGAGTGCATTATTTTGGAGACTTCTGATGGTCGTCGCTGGTGTTACGGAGTTCGTACTTTGTGCGACTCTTTACGCGCTGCGAAAAGAGACTGAGCCATATGGGATAACAACCCAATGCAATGAAGTCGACTCTGTCGACTTTTAAGCGACTTTTTAGTATAAGTTCAAGAATCACCATCATTCTACAGTGGACATTACCACACATACTCTATCCCTTTCATTTGTAGCCAACAACTAGTTGCCATGTCGATGTTACCAGTGGCAGTTGGTGAACATTCCGCCTACATTTTCTTCTTCGCCTTATTTGTCGTCCAGATATCATCGGGCATCTTTTCGTTCACTTTTACCTAGATTAACTTGTTATGTTTTGTTTTCTATTTTGGGTCCCAGTTCTGGGTGTGTCCGTGATGTCTGCAATTCTTATTGTCTTTCTTGGCATTTGTTTTGAAATTTTGCTGTTTTATTGATTTTCTCAAATAAATTTCAGAGTAGTCTGTTCTTTTTCTACTATTATAACGTCTTTGTCTGCAAATTTTACGGTACTAATACACTCTCCTGTTACTGTAGCTCCCTATTCTCACCCTACAATATTTTTCTACGCCAATGTCACTCCGATAAATGCAAGCCCTTTTTGGGACTGAGAAGACACTTATGATGCGGTTCTAATCATCATCATCATCATCATCATCCACTTTTGCCGTCAAGCGTCGTGGGAGGAATAATTGGCTCTCCAGTGCCCGATTGGTGGCATTGGATAGTTTCATTTCGTGTGATTGTACAATTTCTTTGATATCGTCAATCCATTTTCTTCTCGGGTCTCCTCTTGCTCTAGTTGCAGATGATCTTTATTGTAGGCCAGTGATGGTAGTTATGGTGTCGTATTCTAACGAGATGGTCAAACCAGTTGATCTCCTGTCTTTCAACATATGTGGCACAAGGTATTCATCCCACTGTCTGTCTGATAACAACATTTCTTACTCGATGTCGGATTGTTAAGTTGTCAGCTCTCCCCATGCATCTCATCGCGCAGGTATTGATTTTGCGAAAGTATGATTTGGATAATGTCCGAGTTTGAGATTGGTAGCATAGGGTTGGTGTGAATATGCTATTTATTATCTGTCGTTTTGCAAACATGGGTATATTTGGACGTTTTGGTATGGGTGATTGGGGACATGGGTATATTTGAAGGTTTTAGTATGGGTGATTGGTGACATGGGTATATTTCGATGTTTTAGTATGGGTGATTGGGGACATGGGTATATTTGGATGTTTTAGTAAGGGTGATTGGGGACATGGGTATATTTCGATGTTTTAGTAAGGGTGATTGGGGATATGTAAGTGCACTTGCTGTTTGACGTGTGATTTCGATTTCTCTGTTGAATCTGCCATCTTCTGTGAACATACTTCCAAGATATTTGAATTCTTAACTTGTTTCAGAGATGTGCTATTTATCTGTGTAGTTAGTGGACCAGGAGATCAGCTAACTTGCATTACTCCAATCCAATCCAATTTTAGGTATTCGACATGTCTATAATTGGGGTATTTATGGTGTAGCTTGTAGTTTGTCTTTCGTACATTTGGCTTCGTGTTGTCAGCTTCCCGGCTTCTGATGGGTTGATTGTGTTCATTCCTTCCTTGTTAGGTTTTCCATGTCTGGCCAGTCGCGCACTTGTTGAGGCCTGGAGTAATTGTGTACCCACCTCGTCATATAGTGCTGTTTCCTTCAGGGAGCTTTATCAGTTGTCGTCTCTCCTGGTATTCCTCCTATTTCTCCATCTTGGGTTGCCTTCGAATATTCTCGGTGTTCGCCAGTTCGATCTTGGTGGGGAGCGATATCGTTCCATGGCCTCCCTCCCCACTCGGTCTTCGTCTGGGTAGCCTTCTTCATCTGTTGCATCTTCTTCTCTCTGTGTTCTTGCCTCTTCTGGTTTGGGTGATTAGTGGCTTGGTCTTGAGCAGTTCTATTATCTCTTGTAGAGTTCCTTCTGTCTTGTCTCTCACTTGATGTATATTTGATAGCATTTCTTCATTATCAGCCTCTATAGCAGTCATCCGGGCGACATCCTGCTCAATCTTCTGCTGGACTTGCTTCAGTTCGTCCAGGATGCGCTGGACTGCCGTTGTCTGTGTTTCTTGCGTCTTGTCTCTTTCTTCCTCCATGCTTTCGAACATTCATCGGAAGTTCTTCATTTGGCCTTACAATTGTGCTTTGTCACTTTTTTGTGAGTCGGTTTGTCGCCTCGTACTGACTCCTAGCCTCTTTATAGGGCAGGTTAGTCTTGGTGGCATTCTTCATTACTGCTTTGCTGTCTTGGTGGCAGGGGCAGCCGAGGTACCTGGCGCCGTGATTTCCGAGGCAGTTGTCGCACTTTCTATTCGGGTTAGGCCTCCTGAAGTCCTTGTCGGTCTTTGCTTGCTGGCACTGGCTGTATGGATGGGGTCCGGTGCAGTATCTACACACCTCCACCCCACTCTTGCAGGTGGCACGAGTGTGCCAAAATTTCTGGCACTTAGAGCACTGCAGCACTCTCGGTATGTAGTGCTCTGGAACTAGATCTCTCTTGTCCCATCTGACGAATTGAGGGTGTTACGATGATGACTGTGGAGGGGATGTTATTCTTGCCGATGATCCTCTCGGCACTGGTGATCTTGAGTTTCTTGTTCTCCCTCGTCAGCATCTCCCTGATTTGGTCGTTGGTGAGATGGGTCTTGACTCGTTTAATGGCCCATCGTTTGCTTGTGCGGTGTCGGGTGGCTTCCAATAAGATGCCGTGGTGAAGCTTGATGTCGGCCTTCTCTTCTTGTGCAATCTTCTGCATAAGTGCTGTGGTCTTTGGGGTTTTGTTGATGAAGTGATGTTGGTGAAGTCTTGAGTTGTTGTGGTTTCCTCCGATGTGGAGGTCTTTGGTAAATTGGGCTGCTTCGTCTTGGTGCTGTTGAAAACTTCACGGCTGCTGCTGGCTTCAGTTGAAGTTGTAGTCTTCGGCGTCGGAACAGCGACAGGAGCGGCTTCATCTCGTGTAAGAATGGTAGCTTCCTTTAATGTTTCAGGTTGTTCTGGCGTTTTGGTGCAGCTCACAGGCAAATTTTCTTCTTCCATCTTCTTGATAGTCTTGGCGGCTTCCGCGCTGCTCAT
This sequence comes from Cepaea nemoralis, assembly GCA_014155875.1. NCBI lineage: Eukaryota > Metazoa > Mollusca > Gastropoda > Stylommatophora > Helicidae > Cepaea > Cepaea nemoralis. Next base: position 262,921 of record JACEFZ010018754.1, on the reverse strand, counting down.
TTAGAACGTCTAGTGTCCTGTGGAGTTTTTCTTCCCAGGTGCCATTTTCTAACACGTGTCCGGCTTCAGATTAGGCAACTTGTTCTCGATAGCGCGACGAGTCGACTCGGTGTGTGTGTCGCATTACTTGCAGTACTTCGGTTTGGGCTATATTTATACTCATATTGTATCTGTCTGCATGTTGAACTCACATTATCAATATGATTTTGCAGTCTGCCGTCGTTGCTATAAAACAGGCACTGATCATCTGCAAACAGAAGTTCATTTATTTCATGTGGATCAGTTGTTTCATCTGAAGTAAAGAGTTCTAAATTGTCTGAATCTGTTCTGTCAAGACTTGCTTCTTTGGATATTCTGTCCAAGTAGATATTAACTAGCAGAGGAGAGAGCACACATCCATGTCTCACTCCTAGTATTGACTGTGAACATATCTGATATACCATCTTGCGTTCTTACTGCACTTCGGCTCGAGTGGTATATGGTATGATGTTTTCTAGCAATTGTCCTCAACCCAAATAAATAACCTCCTGGCACACCGGCTATGATATGGCTGTAGTAATGAGAAGGTGGAAACACAATTTGCACAAAAAGGACTCTTGTAGTATCAGTTTCGGTAAAAACAGACTTTGAACGAGAATTCGTGTCTAGTGTCAGTTTTAGTAAAACCATCCTTTGAACAAGAAGGAAGAATCTATAATAATGTTCCGTAAAATCAGACTTTGAACAAGAAGGACGAGTCCAGTGTCAGTTTCAATAAAAACATACTTTGAACAAGAAGGACGTTGCGATCAAACCTCAGGTTGATATTCAATGCAATGGTATGTTCAGTAGTTTTCCTTTGCTATCTGAACAAGAAGTTAAAGTTTAAGTCCAATTTATAAGCCGGGGTCAGGATTGAACCCGCTACCCCAACAGCAGTGCACCAGAAAAGTTTGAGAGCAGAGCGAGCCCTCTTATCTTTTCGCCCATGTCGAATTCTGATTAATGTGGTAACTGCGCGAGTTATTGACAATACAACCTAAGTATAACATAATAGGATGTGAGGGGGGGAGGGCGGGGGCGGGGGCCACACGATAAATTTAACGTGACAACAAATATGAAAGACGTTAATAGTATTTAAATAATTATAACTAAATATACAATAGTGTATACATTGTTTCTCATTCTAATGAGTACCCACCTGCACAGTGTATTCCTGGCATTTTCAATTTTGTGTGAAAATAATGAGCTTCAAAATAAGATGTTATGCATATATTCTGATAGCACTAATTAGCAGTTCTTCTGATTTTTGTGAAGACAAGTGTTGAATTTATCACTATTCGCTGAATTTAATTGGATTATCTTCACAAAATCAAGGAAATTTGCTTTGGTCACTGAATATTTTGAATAATTTTATCCCTTTTCTTCAATACGTGTTAGATAAAGTAACATTATTTGAATGGGTTTCTTTTCAACTATAGTTAAAATATCAATACATTACTTTTCCCTATGCAACCCCCATAATTTGATATATAATATAACATGTTTCACACCATATTAACAACATTTAAGTCATAACTGTGACATAACCCATACTTCTAATTTTCCGCCACCAATTTTTGTGAAGTCCAAACCCACTTTTTATTTTACACTGAATCTGTTAAGAAAACAAATTTTCTTTCTGTGAAGATAAATTCGAGTAATTAAAAGGCGTTGGTGAACAGCGCCCTTTGTCTGATATTCCGTAGTCCTGAACAACAATATTGGATTGTTTGAGATCAAGTCTAACTGCATCACGTGATCCCACGGACGGGCATTCCGAGAAGTAGTTGTATGGTAAAAGATAGATGGTGGCTGATGCTCCGGTAGTTGGTGTATTAGGAATGTCTTCGGTGTGTGGTAAGTGATGAAATCCAACGGTCACCCACAGCACAAGATCCTGCAGATAAATGTCACACGATGTTAGCGTTAGTGTATACATGTGTTGTGTGCATTCAAAACAAACAAGAAAACTTATTAGTCACAATTTTAGTGGCAAGAACTGTTTGTATGTTGTTGTTTTTTTTATGTCCTTTGCCGGCTCCGCGGCGAAGAGGTTACAGACATAGTTCTTAATACCGCATAGCGCGTTAAAAACACAGCTCTGGGCGATTTGGCAGCAGACTGCCTTACGTTGGTTGTTTTACGAAATGGTATGGGTGCCGGTCGTTGAGAAAGCAATGGCAAACTACTGAACGAAAATGTTCCAGGAATCACGAACAGTCGAAAAATTTTGGGGTTGACTGCTTCGTCCTGTAAAGGATAAGCAACTAACTTTATTTATTTTTTTTGCAGAACGTTGTGATCAAGCCCAGGTTGATTTATTGGGCAATTATACGTTGAGTGGTTTACCGTCGCTTTCTGAACGAGAAATCAACACTGAAGTCGAACTGACCGGCTGTAGGGAACGATCACATGGCCCCGCCCCTCAGCGTACCGGGAGTTTAATCACAAGCGCATAAGGCCCTGAGGCCACGCTAAATCCTGGCAAGAGTTCTACTGAGAATAAATTTCTTTGGAGTTTAAATATTGGTGTTTCTAACCATTAACTATTGGAATTTCTAACCATTAAGTATTGGAATTTCTAACCATTAAATATTGTAATTTCTAACCATTGAATATTGGAATTTGAAACCATTAAATATTGGAATTACTGCTTTGCCAGCACGATGGTGCGGGGTTTCAAACCATAAAAGTCACATAGTTATGTGTCCTAACCATTACGTCTTCGAAGTCGACCCAGTCTTCAAAAATGAGCATTGGAATGTAAAGCAGCAAGGAAGAGAACTAGGCATCCCATCCCACTGTGCCGTGATCTAGTATACGTGACGGCGTAAAACTTCTCACACTTACGACATTACTCACTTTGAGAGCAAACTTTAAAGGTAAAGACAGCTACATTCCCTTTACATGCTTCACAGTCAACCCCAGCATTTCTTGGCTGTTTACGTAAAGGGCCGGTTTAAACGCCTGAAGACATACTAGGCATATGGTTCTAGACTCATATTTGTAAAGGCCAATCGGCCCTCGGTGGCAGCGTGACACCGAGCCCTGGGAGTACCTACTCTTTCATCTTGTATACGTGGATAAAACAGTCACATATTCTTCCCAGGCAAGACATTATAAAGTGTGCTTAATTTACCTGATCTAGAATGTTCTCATCGTCCTGAAGATAGCGCTCGATGTCCACAACCGGGCTTTCTCCGTCAGACATAGAATAGATGGAGCTGCTGGATTCCTCTGTGTCCTTGCGTCTGGTCACCAACATTTGATACTGACTCCATCGTCTGCTTCTTAGAACCGTTGAGTGGTCTGATAAAATTTGCTTGCTGAACTCGGACGTGGCTATTCTGGAAATTTTCAATCGAGCAAAAATTGCTGCATCTTTTTGGTTATTCTGAAGCTCTTATTCGAACGAGTAAGAGCACGTATTGCTTTTGACATTCGTTTCACTAAAATAACCAGATTAGACATTATAGTAGTACATATAGGAGAATTTGATAGTATAGTCATCATCATCATTTTCCACTTTTGCAAGTCAGGCGTCGTGGGGAGTTATAGTTGTTCCAACGCCCGATGGGTGGCAATGGATAGGATCATTTCATGTGACTGAACTATGTGTGGATACCATTGGTGGATAATGAACATTACAAAGGAATGGAAGGCCTGCAGATGTGATTTCCATAGACGAATGATCAGAATATAGTGGGCAGGAACAAATACAAATCCTGAAGTATTGAGATCAGCGGGTGTTTTCAGATCCCTTATCAATATCGCAAGAAAGATTACAAATGAAATGTATAGGGTATGTCGAGACAAGAGAGAGAGAGAGAGAGAGAGAGAGAGAGAGAGAGAGAGAGAGAGAGAGAGAGAGAGAGAGAGAGAGAGAGAGAGAGAGAGAGAGAGAGAGAGAGAGAGAGAGAGAGAGAGAGAGAGAGAGAGAGAAATTAACCTGATACAAGACAAGAAAGGCAGAGGAAAGACGTATATGAAAATCTTAAACAACTGGTCGACAAATGATACGCTAAGCAACACCACCTTATCAACATATGAGTTGACAGAGGCGGCGGGGAGCTCATAATCGCCATTGCCTGTTCCAAACCAGGCACGTGAAGACGATACAGAGCTCATACAGGTTCTGCATTTGGAACGTAAGATTTATTGTTGCTAAATGTACTCGTTTATTATTTATTTCATGGTGTATTTATCACTGGATATTTATTCCTGCAGTCAACGTAGTGATATGGGTAGCACGCATGCCTGTGGATTCCGTGGTTATGCGTTGGAATCCCAAAAAATGTTTATTTCATTTTTAAGAAACATGGAATTATAAATTGTCAACCGAATAGGCAGCGGTTAGTAATATTGAATTTCTTTACTTTGTTGAGCCTAAAGAAGAGCATTAGAATGCCTTCTAAACGTAGTCAACATTTTATTTACGTAACTGTTAAGTAATAGATCAAATGTCTTCCTATACACATTTAATGGACCAATAACAACGTTTTGTTAATCGTCATATCAAATGTCTAGAGATTGTTAAATGCCTACCTGTAGGCCCTTTGATTACCAAACTTGTTCTTCGCCTGTTCATTGTACACAATGTAGTATTTTGGCGTGGAGAAGTTGTACCGAAGTGACGCCTCATGTTCAGATTGCTTCACTTGATGTTGAAATGACAACTGTTGAAACGGTTCCTGTCCGTTCCGGTACCAAGGCCAAGGTCGCTCGTCAGTAACGAAATCCAAGGTTGCATAGCGGTTAGACTGACCCTGAATGTCAAGGTCAATTTTGAAGTTGATCAAGTGATGGTGGATGGAACCAACAACATTGTCGTGAATCCTGGTGGAAAGATGGAAGTTAAAAGCACTGTAGGGATGCTTGTGAACAATGATAACAGGCAAGTTGTATAGATATAATAAAAATATCTTGCATATCTCCTGTGGCAGCATATGAGTGCGACAATTGGAAATTTAAAAAATCAGAGGACAAATAGTTGTGCTACTACTTCTAGTGCACAGGAATGATTTTTGCGTGTGAATTAGCCTTCTCTATTACCAGTGTCCCTCGCCATCAGGCGAATCCACTCCGACTTCTGAGGTACTTATAATTTACGTCCCCAAGTCAAGAACAAGAAGTCAACATTTATTCCAACTGATCGGTGTAGGGGTTTAACCGTCTACCTCGGCATCAGCACACCGGAAGTTAAAGAGCAAGCGCTCCTATCCATTCAGCCATGCTACCTCCGTAGTTTAAAGTGTTTCTATTCTTTGCTTCCCTTAAAGCCCTTGGTAACAGTGAAGAGTTTCTAGAGCATTACCTGAAACCAAACGGAGTCTCTCCTTGGTGAAAGATGTGAGTCAGGACGTATCCCGTGGCGTGTGTCTTCATCTCTATGGCACCGTTCTGGTGGAAGATGAGATCAAAGATGTAGTCGTAGTTGTATTCAACAATGATGGTGCGCAGAATCAACACTCTGTCCACGAGTCCGCCGTAATTTCTGTAGCAGGACAACAACAAAAGGACCTTATCAAAATGGAACATAAATTCAGAATCCCTAGCAAGTGTCTATCAGACTGGACTGAACGATTAAGCTTCACCACAAGCGTGACATCTAACTTAATTTTTTTTTTTTTTCAGCTTGTATGCCGACACGATTTCATGCGTGATGACAGACTGCGATAGAACCAAGGGAACTCCAGCCCAACGTAACAGCGGGAGGTGTTGCTGAAACACCAATAATTTTACGAATGTTAGTTGCATTTCCTTTACATAACGTCACAGTCAGCCCCAGCATTTTGGCTGTTTGCGAGAGGCTGAGAGAATACCGGATTCTCCTTCGGGAGACGCGGATTCGAATCCTCGGTAAGGTGTGGATTTTTTTCTGTCGGGAGCAAAATGGAAACCCTAACCTGCACATTTCGCGGCGACTGCACTAGCCAGGCGGCCTTAATTCGTCAGGGTCAAGACGCCCCTGTCATATACCTGAAGAAAATGCAAAGAACATCATGGGCAGACAGAAAAACCAATGAGCACATCCTACAAGAACATAATGAAAACTGTAAAATGATTAGAAAAATTAGACGCAGACAGACAACATTTTTTGACACATTATGAAAAGACATAAACTAAAGAACTTGGTGACAACTGGCGAAACTGAGGTGAAAAGACCAAGGGAAAGCAGAGAAGTAAATGTCTGGACGGCTTGGCCACATGGCATGGTCGAGACAAGATGCAGTGCTAATTCACGACTCTGGTGATCGTATAAAATGGCGAGACATGGCGAAACATGGCTTTTCGGCATGGCACATGATGATCATAAAATGGCGATAGGCATTGCCAAATGGACGAATTAAAAAAACAAGTTAGTTGCATATTCTTTACAGGACGTAGCAGTCAACCCCCTTTTTTTTTTGGGGGGGGGGGGGGGGATCCTCTTGGCAAGTTTACGTTCAGTAATTTGAAATTGCTTTCTGAACCGTCGGCACCCAAACCATTTTATAAAAAAAACGAAAGCATGGCGGTCTGCTGCCAAATCGCCCGAAGCTGTGTTTCGAACGCGGTATGTGGGATTGCGAGCTGGATCCGTAACCCCCTCACCACGTAGCGGGCAAATGGACAAGACTGTCACGGAAATATTCGTGAACTGTGAATTAGAAGAGAAGTCCAGTCCAGTGAGCAGAATGCCAAGGACAGTTACTAGAACAGATTCGATCCCAGTGCAAGTGAACGTTGAGCAGCAGTTTAAAGTGGACTTTGTGATTGTTGACATGTGAATTACGAGTAGTCACGGCAAGACTAAGAGGAAAGTCCACTTACAGTACGGGTGTTGTTAGATCTACTATACATTGTGAGACCCTCATGTCGTTGCCAGTGTGGCAGCTTGCACAGCTGAAGCATGGGAGTAGGTTCGACACGTGTCTAAAGAAAGTACTTGGAGCGGCAACCTCGTAACTGGTTGTGGTGCTAGACAAGGATGTTAACTTGGAGGAGGAAAGATCTACTCCCGGTCGTTTTCATATAGAAGGTAAGGAAGCGACTCGGGGAACCATAGTTAGAGTCGGAGTATCCGCACATCCAACCATCATTATCATCGTGTGACCCGGCCAGCTGATGTAGGCTTTCAAGTCTCTCCACAAATCTCAGTCATTCAACAGTCTATGTATTCAGAGTCATGTCTATGTGCGTCGATAGAGTCGATAGTGAAACCACTCAGTCTTTCTGATTGCCTGCAATTGTCAGTGCTGTGTGACGTCATATAAGCAGCAGTGTCAAACAAACAATGACCTGTGATACTGCTAACGGACAGAATGCTGGTCTTAGTTCCTCCTTCTGAGAGAATTTATAGCTACAGCATTTTTATATCACTCCTGATGTTGTCAGGGTTTACTAGAGGAATGTGGGTTAAAACATGTGTGCAGGTAGTTATTATGTGGTGTATAGAGGCGGTGTTGGTTGGCTGTTTAGTTGGTTGGTTGGTTGGTTGTTCATTGGTTGATTCATTGGTTGGTTGTTCGTTGGTTGATTCATTGGTTGGTTGGTTGGTTGGTTGGTTGGTTGGTTGGTTGGTTGTGAATTGGATGTAAAACTATTAGGTTCAATGTTGAAGTCCCATGATTTGTCTTTCAGGTGGTCTGAACCCTCAAATTAGCTCGCATTTATCTATGTTCATGAAACAACATTTCTCCTGAACTTGTAGCGAATTACCATCGTCGCGCCCTGCTCCTCCTCAAGGCCGTACTACTACTAGGGTAAGTCAATAAGTAAGTCACAAATGACTGTAGAAAAATAACTAAATACAATAACAACCAGTTTATTCTTATACGTACATTGTCCCTTTATTTCTCAACATAATTTCCACCAACATTGTTGCACGTATACCATCGTTTTATTAGTCCTCCCGGACCGGCTGCATACAATTGCGTGCGCTGTTTTCTAAACCATGTTTTCACTTCACATTCAAGTTTGTCTCCCACCAAGGTGGGTTTTCAGTGCACTTAGCCCCTAGCGATTTCCCATAAAGCGGTGCATAGTTGGGTAGAAAACAGTTAAAAGGGCGAGTCAATAAGTAAGTCACACAGTTCTGTGGGATGGCAAGTAAATAATAAAACGATGGGATAAGTGCATCAATGTTGGTGGAAATTATGTTAAGAAATAAAGGGACAATGTATGTATAAAAATTAACTGGTTTCAAATTGTTATCATATTTAGTTATTTTTCTACAGCCATTTGTGACTTACTTATTAACTTACCTTCGTAAAAGCTCCCCAGAATCATAGCCCATACCAGATCTGGCCCCGGTCTCAAAATCTCGGCGATCTATGTCTGATTCTGTCCTTTTCAACCAAAGCGGTAGATACATGCTTCCAGTCTTAAAACCTCGGCGATCTATTTCTGACTGTGCTCTTCCAACAGAATCGGTACACAATGGCTCTAGTCTTATGACCTCAGTGGTCGATATGTAGCTCGAGTCTTTAAACAGAAGCGCCCATACTTGATCTGACCACCTCAGTCGTCCATACCTGGTCCTGTTTGTACGACCTCAGCTGACCATTAATGGTTCTGGTATTACAACCTCAGAGGATTCGAACGTTTACAATTACCCAGGCTCTAATGTCTCCCCAGCCTAAAATGGGTACCTGGATTGTTTAAGGAAGGCCAGGTGGCCGGCGTGATACAGACCATATCACCGACCGATTGCTGATTGATCTGAAACATATGGGTCTGGGGCTTTATGTCCGTTGTGCCTTATGGCGTATAAATATGTTTTTACTTGTTACTTTATATTACTACAACAACATATGCCCATACATGCATGGTTTTAGTGGAATGACCTCCGCGATCCATACATGGTTCTAGTCTTACAGTCTCAGCGGTCTGTACCTGGTCATTGTATAGTTTTACAATCTCTGCGATCTATATCTGGTCTATGTTTGGTTTTATGATCTCACGGTCCACACCGGGTCATTGGTTTTACGATTTCAGCGATCTATACCTGGCCTTTGTCTATTTTTACCATCTCGGTAATCTATACCTGGGCTTTGGATCTCATAGACCTATAGAGGAGGTGTGTTTTCCTCATTTCTCCCCACATTGATAAATATGATCATCCTCCACACGGAGTATACCTCACTACTATAGACGTGAGAGATATGTGTGCTACCAACTCGACACAAACTTCTCCTTTATATACACAAGAGTTCATTGTCAATATACCGTAGCTGAACACTAAGTAGCAAGACATTGAGTAGCTTCACCTGCCATTGTCGCGATCATTAGAACTGTGACGCCTCAGCGGGACCCCGGTGTTGTGTTCAAAGAGACAGAAGGCATTGGGGTGAGTCTTGGGACCGTTCAGGTCCATCTTGTAAACTGTCTGCGGCAGAAAGGTTGCATGCTCGGGGCAATCCACGCCTGGCACTAACCCAGTTACCTTGGAAGAAATATAATCAAACAGACGAGTAAATTAGTAAATCGGGGTGGCTTTCAGTCATGCTGCAAGATCGTGGCTAAACATTTACGTCAGTAAGCAATTAGTGATGAATTTTAGTTTTACTAGTATAAGTTGGGTCATTCAGTACCATGTCCTTTGCAGAACCTCGCTCCCATAACAACCTTCTGGAAAACTTCTCGATTACAAGCAAGATGTCCCGCGTCCGATCCACCCATCTGGAGATCATCCGCCACATCATGCACCCATCTTCTCTTTGGCCTTCCTCTTCCTCTCTTCCCAGGCATATTTTTTTTTTTTTGCATATCCTTTACGGGACATCGCTGTCAACACCAGCATCTTTCAGCTGTATGTTGATTTCTTGGCAAGATTACGCTCAGTAGTTTTCCATTGCTTTCTGAGCGGCCGACTCACATACCCCGTAAGTTACCGATGCGATTCGAACCGCTGCTGATTCTCACCGTCATCACGTCACCGACGAGAGTATACGAGATTACGGAGAAAAGTCATAACCTCTAAGCCACGAAGCCGGCTCCCAGGCATATACACCTCCATTTTTGTTCTCTCCAAACTTTCGTGTCGTTTTAAGCGACCAAAATATTTCAATTTTCAATTTGTGCATCAAGCACAAATTCCGTAGCTCAAGCGACGACCGACAGGAGATTCGGAGAAAATTGCACGCACAAACCGAATGACAAAGACCGGGGAAAACTCAAGATTTTCGGACTGCGCAGCAGCCGTCTTAACCACTTCGCCACAGAGCCCCAGTAGACATGGCGTAGATTCGACTGGCTGAATGCATGTTCTAAGGAATGAATAACATGGCAGAAAACAACCTTAGGATGTTTAACAATATTGATTGTTGCCCAAAAATATTAGTTAGTTAGTTAATTATCTGTTGGGGTATCATTCTTGCACTAGCTGGTTATCAGTTGGGGCATTATCCTTGCACTAGTTAGTTATCTGTTGGGGATCATCCTTGCACAAGTTAGTTATCTGTTGTGGTGTTATCATTTGCACTAGTTAGTTATCTGTTGTGGTATCGTCTTTGCACTAGTTAGTTATCTGTTGTGGTATCATCCTTGCACTAGTTAGTTATCTGTTGTGGTATCATCCTTGCAGTAGTTAGTTATCTGTGGGGGAAACATTATTGAACCAGTTAGTTATCTGTTGTGGTATCATGCTTACACTAGTTAGTTATCTGTTGTGGTACCTCCTTGCAGTAGTTAGTTATCTGTTGTTGTATCATCCTTGCACTAGTTAGTTATATGTTGTGGTATCACCCTTGCACTAGTTAGTTATCTGTTGTGGTATTATCCTTGCACAAGATTAGTTATCTGTTGTGGTATCACCCTTGCATTAGTTAGTTATATGTTGTGGTATCATCCTTGCACTAGTTAGTTATATGTTGTGATATCATCTTTGCACAAGTTAGTTATCTGTTGTGGTAATATCCTTGCACTAGTTATCTGGTAGGGGATCATCCTTGCACTAGTTGGTTATATTTTTGGGGATCATCCTTGCACAAGTTAGTTATCTGTTGTGGTAATATCCTTGCACTAGTTATCTGTTGTGGTATCATCCTTACACTAGTTAGTTATCTGTTGGGGTACCATCCTTGCACTAGTTAGTTATCTCTTGTGATATCATCCTTGCACTACAGACCAGATGGAAGCAGAGGAAGAGGCCGACCACGTAAACGATGGACGCAGGGAATAACAGAGTCCATGGGAATATAGATACATGAAATCCATAAGCGGGTCACTCTTCCGCTGTTTATACTTCACCTCGACACCGCAAGGTACAAGAGGAACATGATGAGATGATATGAGATGAGTAGCCAACCTTCTTCAACATTCTGATCTTGTCGTATGGCCATATTAAGGATACATATTAAAAGATGACTACTGGCCTCATTCAGCAGTAGCCTGTGAAAGATACAAGGCTAATAGATGAAACTCATCATATCCATACAATATGTCATGCAAGAATAAATATCTTTGTTAGAAGACAATTTTTAGAATTTTCTGGAAGTTTTTTTTTGGACTGCAAAATGACGAGAAAGGAAATTAGTCAATCTACCTCTCATGTCGTTATCTAGAATATGCGAAGGTTCATCATTTCACACCCCCAACTGCAGTACCCACTATGGGACTACCTTAACTCTATTAAACGAGATAAAGTTGAGCCCACGTACCTCGTCTCCCAGTCCAAAAGCGCTGTCTGACAGATGTGTGTAGAACATCTTCGGGTTGGCACCTGCATAGAGAACAGCCACCTCCTGGAGACTGATTTCAAAGGCTATCCTCTCTCCAGCCCACCTGACATCCCACACTTGGGGTCCGGACAGTGTTGACATGCGGAAGTTGAAACTCCACTCCAGGTACTGTACCCGTTGACCTGTTACTCTAGACAAAGCGATAACAGCGACATATTAACTCAGACAAAGATCATTAAACACATATATAGCGCAGAAATATACACTTTGTAAAGTAAGAATAATATTCAACAATAAGAATGAGATAAACAGCTTTCTTTGGTCATGTGGTGAGAAGAGAGGCATTGGAGAACATCGTGACAACTGGAAAAATCACGAAGAAGAGAAGCAGAGGCAGACAAACAAAAATGACGCTGGATGGAATGAGACGGTGGCGTGAAGGAATATCATCAGCAGAGTTGATCCAGGACCACTAAAAACCGAGATCCGTGGAGAGACATGAACGTCAACGCCAGCTGGCAAGGCACTTGATGATGATGATGATGATGATGATGATGATGATGATGATGATGATGATGATGATGATGATGATGATGATGATGATGATGATGATGATGATGATGATGATGATGATGATGATGATGTCACCGTACTTACTTTTCATTGACATTTTATATTACCATATGTCACAGAAATCTATAATAACCAGGGAAACGTCAAACAGAAAACAGACAACATGTTTACATCTGTACCAATATAGGCAACACACAACTAGTTAAGGAATTACAGTCCAGGAAAACAACTTCTAACACAGAAGATTCGCAACTCGCGTCTTGACTCCTTTGTCATTATATCATTCTTTTTTATCTTTGCCATCCATGCAACGCGGATTAGCGGCGTCTTGCTCCCAAACCCGCAATATCAATGCCTGTATCAATCATGTCCCGCTTACACACATCTTTGTATCGTAGCAGAGGCCGACCCCGAGATCTGTTTGATACCCATTTGTAATTCACTAAATAACTGATGTCCTTTGATATTCTACCGTCGTCCATCTTTACACTCATCTTTGTAGCGTCCTAGGGGTCTTTTCATCATCATTATGTGCCATACCGATGCCCGTGGACTGGTCATGTATTGCCATCTCACACTATCACCAGAGTCGTGGATCTGCTATGCGTTCTTGCCTCGACCACACCACGTGGCCAAGCCATCTAGGTATTTACTTCTCTGTCTTCCCCTTGTTCTTTTCCCCTTAATCTAGCCACTTGTCACCAAGTTCTCCAATTTATTTCTCCTCATAACGTGTCCAAAATATTGTAACTGTCTACGTGTAATACGAAATCTTTTACCCCTCTGTAATTCGCCCCCCCCCCCCCCCCCCCCCCCTAAAAAAAAAAGATTTCCTTTTTGTATTCTACCGTCGTATATCCTAATAATGTGAACTATCCGTCAAAGTCTATTAAGACTGAGCATGTAATAAACCGTCACACAACCCGATCTTTCCAGTACTTCAGTATTGTGCTGCCACAGAAGACAAATATCACTATAGTCTGTCCAGAAATGAATGCCGTCATTCACGATCAATTATTTTGAAAACTGTCTGTTGCATCGTTATGAAATTTTTCCTGCCGTCTTATATTTACCCCCACCCAAGGAATATGTCTTTGATAGATCCAAAAGCAACTTAAATTATGGAATGCAGCGACATTTCTTTGATGTTTTGGTGAAAAACTAGTGATTTCTCGCTAACATACTTGCTTTACAGTAATGAATGCCCCGCCAATTCAGATGACGACGATATCCGGATTCGTATGGGAGCGGGTGCAATGTCTACTCTGCTGAGACGGAACATGATTACCTGTTTTGCACGACGAATATAGCTGTGAATGTCTCTGTAGTGGGCTTCCTTTATAACGGTCAAGATGTTGTTCCTCTTTTCATTGAAGTTTAAAGAATTATTCGCATGTTCGTGTGTTGTCCCCTCATTTGACAACGTGTTTCTTCTCACGTTTCTTGTTATGCCACACTTTGTCAGTTCCCACCACAATATTACTCTTCGGTTGGTAGTCAATGCGTCTAGAGCTTTTTTTTTTTTTTTCAATGCCAGTTGTTTGTTACCGTTGAGGGCTTACTGAATTGAAAATTCATCACTGTGGAATACAAACTGTTGCTATTGACAAGTTGTATTGTTTGTGCCGACGCTGTCATGTTAAGGGCCTGCAATTCTTCTTCTGAATAGTTGGAGCAAAAATATCCCAGTAGGTGTGCATGTAGGTGTGTACGACGGAAGTCTCAAGCATCCATGACGATGCTCTTCTATCAACTTGTCGATTTGATATTTCTTGCTTTTTGACGTCTGTTTTACAAGGGACAACAATTCTAGCTAGAAATACGTTTCTGGAAATGGTATGTTTTCCATTCGGAGCCATATCTTTATTGCTCCCTTTGTGCTCGATACTGTAGGTATTTTGTCTTCTTGGGCAACAACACTGACTCATGCATTGTCCATAATTGGACACGACGGTCTATCTAGGGATGGAAGCACTGTATTCTCGAGCCAATCTCTAAATACATTACCATTCATCTTATTATGATAATCCCTATTGTCTGTATGCTTTGATACGAACACAAGTCCAGCATTCTGTATTAAGCCATTATGCATATTACCAGCATGGGCCATGACCAAATGCTGTCCTATACTACTGGGTACATATCGCTTAATCTTTCCATCCAATGATTGCCATTCCTTATCACTTGTGTGGTGCGCATTGATCCACAGTTTCATCCAAATACACTATGCCATAATTTTATCTGCGCATAACCCTTATTTCAAGTAGGTATCTGCTTCTCATGGCTCCTAAATGCGGTTGCTCGCAAACGATATTTCTACCTCCCTTGTACTTTCTAGAAGTGAAGCTTAATGTCCATATAATTTTCCACAAAGTTGTTCTGGATAGCTCTATGTTATTGTTCTTTCTCAATCACACCCTAAGTTTTCTTACAGTCACTGTTTCTTTGGCATCCAACTCGCCTTACGACATCCTTGTCAAAGCTATCTACAATAGCCTTTCTACCTACCGTTTGGTTATTGCGTATGGTATAATTCCAGATTCCTGCACCCATCGACGAAATGACCGTTTGCTCAAACCCAATGCATGCACTGTTCTTTTTTCGGAATTTGTAATAGTATGAATAGTACTAATAGTAATAGTATAATAGTGCAATAGTATAATATAATAGTAATAGTAAAATAGTACGGCCAGTCGCCGTGGCTAAGGTCTTGTTTGTGAGCCCGTATCCCCGGCTTCGAAACACAGCGGTTCTGGTTTTTCGAAAAAAGGTATAGGTGCCGGTCGTTCAGAAAGCAATGGCAAACTACTGAACGTAAAATTTTCCCGGGATTCACGAAAATCAAAAATTGCTGGGGTTGACTGCTGCGTCCTGTGAAGGACATGCAACTAAATTTTTATTTTATAGTAATATGAAACAGTTTATTGCGACCAGCTTCTTGACAAAAATATGTGTACAACGTCATAGCGATGCTTTGAAGTATACGAAATTTCACATTCAGTCCCACTAAACAATATTCACACATTCCAATGTTAGCGAAAAGTGGTAAGATTTTTTTTTTTAAATAATAATAATCAGGTTTCATGAAAGAACCCACATTGACGACACCTCTGAACACTAACAGTTTCAACAGCGTGGGGTTCTTGCTATAAGGCCAATCCCGTGAACCACGGAGAATATTCAACATTGAACGCTGATTTTCTGGCTGAAGGTGTAATACATTTAAAATTATGGACTTAATCCCTGACCCGTAAATTATATACCGCATATAAACAAACATTGAAATCTGCTGTACAATCTCCAGAACAAAAATGTTTTTGTTGGGTGGACATAATGATAAGGTTATATGCTAAATCTGCTCATTTCCCTCAGTTGGTTACCGAGATATGGATTTTTATACGGAGGGAACCAAATGTAAATGCACTATAGTACACAGTTCCTCTCAAAAAGTACAGTATCTTACTTGTAACGCTTTCCATCTGGATCAAACTGCTTTGGACCTGCTTGAGAATGCACTGGAAACCTCCGACCTCTGATATTCATAGTTCCGGCTTGAGACGTCTCGTCAGGGCCTGGTCGAGGGAATGTCTTTCTCGCCTTGGAAATGCTGTTGGCACGATATTGTTGGATGAACTCCAGAATCGAAGGAAATATTTGGCCTTCGTATGCCATCATGTGTAGTTTGAATTGTTGACTGTCTGCAGACGGTATGAGATAAGATATAAAGATTGAAGTAGTTCAATGCCAGGCCCTGTTTTTGGGAGTCTACACGTAAAAGCACAGGCCATATCTTCCTAGACATATATTTTATAGACCAATCGGCATTCGTGGGTTGGTATGACCAGTATCACCTCGGTCGTCTTTGCTTTCCAAAACATTTCTGGTACCTATTTTAGGTTGTGTCGACTTGGCGGCCCAGGTAAGATTTTAACATTCGTATCCACCCAACGAGCATCGAATCCTTGACTCCCGGGACGGCAGGCGAGTGTATAGTCACTACGCCACCTCGGCTCCCGGCGTATATTCTAGGCTATAATGACCTGGTGTGATCATATTCTTTCCTCGCCATCTTTGGTTTTCAGACAATTGTTAGGAAAGTAGAAAAGGCATCCTGTACTCACTTTATAAAGTTGGGCTCGAACAAACGAAATAATCGTCCCGCGGCTGGACTGAACGAGGAAAACTGTCTTTAAAGATAATGGCGCAAATTATCTTATACTATTCAAACCAATGTATTCCCTTAGTGAATTTAAACACAGAAGCCGCAAACGATATGTTGCACAATTTATTGCCGGGTATATATCGCTGCGTCTTGCCAGGTGCATACTGCAGAGTTATATATCAAATGAAGGTAATAAATGAATAATATGTGGGGGATTCAAATGGATACCTTAAAAGTAAGATAGAAATTGAGTAACCATGCCACTGTCTTGTTAGTTGCATATCCTTTACAGGACGTTACAGTCAACCACAGCATTGTTTTTTTGTATTTTTTGTTTTTTTGGTTATTTGTGATATTTTTGTCAAGTTTACATTCAGTAGTTTGCCATTGCTTTCTAAACGCAATGCGATCTGCTGCCAGATTGTCCGCAGCTGTATTTCGAAAGCAGTATGCGCGATTAAAAATTGCATCAATAACCACTTTCGCCATAGAGTCGGTGAACAGGATACACGGAACAATATATTTCTGAACACAATGTACTGACCTGAGTTAATGTAGACATAGATGCCATAACTCTGCAGTGTGCACCTGGCCAGATGCAGCCGAAATAGGTCAAGTCAGCAATCGTGCAATACTGTATATTGTTTATACCGTCTATGTTTAAAATATGTTTTTTTTTAAAATTCATTCTGGGGGAAAAATATTGTCAAAGATAAAGTCTCTCTCTCTCTCTCTCTCTCTCTCTCTCTCTCTCTCTCTCTCTCTCTCTCTCTCTCTCTCTCTCTCTCTCTCTCTCTCTCTCTCTCTCTCTCTCTCTCTCTCTCTTGCTTTCCTATGTTAGTGTAACAAGCACAATTATGAACAAAAGATGAGTGATTGGAAGAGCTGAATGTAAGACAGGCCTGCGTGCCCAATTTCTGACCCTTTGAAAATACAGTTTGTTCTCTCTCTCTCTCTCTCTCTCTCTCCCTCTCTCTCTCTCTCTCTCTCTCTCTCTCTCTCTCTCTCTCTCTCTCTCGTACTGTCTCTCTTTCTCTCTCTCTCGCGCGCGCTCTCTCGCTCTCTCTCTCACTCTCTCGCTCTCTCTCTCACTCACTCTAACGCAATCACACGCACACGCACACACACACACACACACATACGCATTAACTCAACATAGCACACACACAAAAAGACATATCAATCTGTCAAGACACAATATATGTTTGTTCAGTTGGTTGATACCACTAAGAATCACAAATATATACCTGCTACAAACCGAACCATCCAAACGACAAAGGTCACATTGATTTTATATTAGCGAGAAATCAAAGAAGCAGGTGACATATAAGATGTATGCGCAGTCCTCAACTTAAGTATAACACAAGATCAGAAGGCATCTATTATCACAATAAGAACCAACAAGAGAAGAAAGCAAAGATCATGCAAAAACATGCCATCTGAAATAGTAAACTTAAAAAGCCTCTAATATAAGGCAGTGAGGGAAAAGTATGAGAAAGAACTAAATGAAATTTTTGTAAAATTACCTACAGAAAGAAAACCAGTGGAAGAAGAAGGGAGATGTTCAAATAGAGTCTTTCAAACACTGACAAATAACATGGAATCTCGAAAAAAAAACACAGAACACAGATAATGTAACTAACAAGATGGGGAAAAGAGAGGTTAAAGAAGCTGTAAAAGACAAAACGAAAATAATAAATTAGTGAACATGTCTGCTTATTATCCGTGGTTAATTGATAGAAAGGTTGTAAATGCTCGGGAAGACTGAGTTTTAATTCTGAAGTCCGATGCATTAGTGTTAAATTTAAGCTCCGGAAAGGGCTTGTAGCAATAGAGGTGAGGTTGCGGTAGGGTTATATCCCTTGACCCGGTACCAGACTAACATCTCCAGGGTGACATCTGCAGAGCTCTCCTTCCCTCTCCTTCCCTCTCCAAGCTCAGATCCAGCGGGGTATTCAAGCCGGGTAGTGAAACATCACATCTCGGGTGTGCTGTATTATATTGTTTCCAGATCATAATTCAGCACATCACATACGCATTTTAGACAACAATGTCGGTTGAATATGTGGGAATGAAAATTGAGATGATAAAAGAAATACAAAAGCGGCAAATTAAATATTTCGACCACGCCAAAAGAAATAACGCTCTTAGAAAAACCAGACTGGAGATTGAAGATAAGCGATCAAGGGATAGACAGCGATACAAGTGGGGAGATAACATCAAAAGATGGACGAACAGCAGTCTGGCAGGTTGCACAATCAAGGTGAGAGACAGACAGTGTTGAAGATCCATTACAACCAACCTTCATTGTAAAGAGCACACATGTTTGATTTATTGAGACTGTACATAACACCTCAATTTTCAATTTAACACCTCTTTTCTCAATGCAATTGACAATAAAATATAATACCATTAGAACCGTATTAGAACAGCTAGTGTATACCTTTTAGTGTCTCTTTCATGACAAATATAAGGCCGGTGGGGTTGATTGTGGTGAAGTCAGTTCCATAATAAGCTGTTAGGACAATCAGTGTAGTGTCGGAATATGCTGAACTTGTCTTCTGGGGCAGCAAGATCAAGCAGTCGTGGGTACAGTTGAGGAAGCTGGTTCCGTAGCTCTCCAGTATGATGGCGTTAAGTTCATGTGATACTTCATGAAACAAGCCTGTGTAGGCAGCTCGGATCCCGTAGGCAGGGTGAAATCTGAAGATAAATCACCGAGATTCATATAATGTTGCTGGAGTGGTCATATTTGGTTACATACTGTTTATACTTGTGCACATTGTGGGTAATAGTACCAATAATAATAATAATAATAATAATAATAATAATAATAATAATAATGCAAATTATTATTATTTTTATCATCGTTTTCCACTCCCTCTCCTTCTCGTCGTCTTCCTCCCCTTTCTTCTTCTTCGTCTTCTCCTTCTTCTTCTCTTCGTCCTGCCCATCTTATTTCTTCTTCTCTTTTCTTGTTCCTTCTTTTTCTGTAACTTCTCCTTCACTCCTTCCTCTTTTCATCATTATCATCAGCATCATCATCATCTGTATCTTCTTTTTTTTTTCTTCTCTTTTTTGTTGTTCTTTTCCCTCTCTTTCTTCTTCTTCTTCTCCTTCTTCTTCTTCTTCTTCTTCTTTCTTCTTCTTCTTCTTCTTCTTCTTCTTCTTCTTCTTCTTCTTATTATTATTATTATTATTATTATTATTATTATTCATCGTCATCTTCTTCTTATTCTCCCCATATGTCTTCTCCTCGCATATTGTAAAGCCAAGTGGAAATTAGAACATCCAGGCCACCAGACAATGGTGCATAAGCTTTTTTTTTTTTAAAGCTTTTAAGCTTACCCTATCACACCTTTCAGCACCACATGTCTAAGAACTGTTTAGACAAGAAACGGTGTGGGTTAATTAATTACCACAGGTGTTGTTTGTAACTGTAATTATTCTGCTATAGCATGACCTATAGAGTCTGTCCCGTGCTCCATCTCCACAATATCTAAATGACAATACCGTTAGCAGTATACTCCATGGCGTTGTCTTGTAACACGATTAAGCCATTCCAATTATAAAGTCAAATGGAAATCAGAACATCCAGGACACCAGACAATGGTGCATATTACCAACTCATCTGAAACGAACATATAACTATCTTCAGACTTTGCACAGGACAAAGCATCATCTCATCTTGTACCGCTTGTACCTCGCGGTGTCTAAGTGAAGCATAAAAATCGGGAGAGTGCTTGTTTGTGGGCTCCATATATCGAGATTGTTGCCACATTATGAGAAATTAAAAACTGTAACATGTTGTGACAACCGGAAAGATTTGTCAAAAGAGAGATAGAGGAAGACAGCGTGAGAAAATTCTTAACGGTCTTGAGTTATGGTGGGAAGGGAGTCGACGCACGAACTGATCCATGCCGTCAGTGTTCGTAATTTGTGGAGAAGCATGATCGCCCACGCCAGCCAGACTGGTACTGGATGATGATGATGATGATGATGATGATGATGATGATGATGATGATGATGATGATGATGATGATGATGATGATATTAAGTTTCCCATGGGTTCTATATTTTTTTCCTCTGTCCATCTTTTACATATTCGACCTCTTCTTCTGGTTCCATTTGGTCTGTACATCATTGCTTGCTGTGGTATACCTTTACTTGTGTGGCATAACTATTTCACTTTCTGTTTTCCAATATAAACATAGGAGGACACAACCTGAAATACGACTTCTTTAATCAACTACATATTGGGATGAATGATGAATGTAACGATTGTACTGGGTACATTACACATAAACATGTGTTAGGACACTGTTACCATTCTTTGCTTTCCTCATGTGCTCCAGTAAGACAGACGGCATTGAGGTTTTTTAAAAAAGTTAGTTGCTTATGCTTTACAGGACGTAGCCGCCAACCCCAGCATGTCTTAGCTGATGGTAATTCCTGGGCAAGTATACTTCAGTAGTTTGCTATTGCTGCTTTCTGAACGACTGGCACCCATACCATTTCATAAAATGCCAACGTTTGGCGGTCTTTCGAACGCGGGTATGCACGAATACGAACTGCGTCCGTAACTCTTCGCCACGGACCTGGCTACATTGAGGTAAGGCAAACGATAATCAAAGGTATTGTTTCTCTCGAGAGACCAACAATCAACATTCTTCTCCCATCATTGTAAAAGACATTTCATTTATCAGACTGGACCCGTAATCCACCTGTGAACGCAGCACTCTTCGAGTGATAGATGACAACATGCTCCTCTGCCTCAACGATGCACCAGTAATAATGATTGCTATGTGATTGTGTGATACAACGCCTCTGTTGTTTATAGTGATTCATCTATCTTCTCTAGTTTTGTTTTTATAACATCGAAGTGAATTTTTAAACGTTGTCGGGTCTCCCAGGTCGACCCAGCATAAATTAGGTAACTGAAAATGTCTTGGGTAGTAAATACGACCGACAAAGTACTTGCCATACCACCCACCTGATTGCCCGAATGGTCTATTAAAATATAGGTCTTGTACTATGTGTCCATTGCGTATTAAGGTGCAAAAATAGTTCCTTTACGTATAGTTGTTTCGCTACTGGATGGCTGTCACTATACTCATTAAATACAATAAACATTAGTTGCATATCTTTTATAGGTCGTCACTTTCAACCCCATCAAATTTAGCTATTTGTGATTTCTTCGCAAGTCCACGTTAGGTATCTTCCCATTGCTTTCTAAACGAACGGCATACTTTCCGATGTATGAAAATAAACAAAAAGGCGGTCTGCTTCCAACTCCCCCGCAAATTGTTTGTTTTATTTTTCGACCGCGGTATGCTGGATTAAGGGGTTATCGACGTTGTTCGTAATCACGTATATTCACGTGGGGAAAGCAGCTGCGCGAGATTCGGCAGCGGATCGCGTCGCGCTAGTAACTTACAAGGGTATGTAGAGTCGGTCGTTCAGAAAGCAATGGCAAACTACTAAATGCAACACTTGCCAGTACATCAACAGCAGCTGAAAAATTGCTAATGTTGACTGCAACTTCTTGTAAGGGATATGCAACATTTAAAACAAAAACATGCTGGATTACGAAATGCATTCGTAACCACTTGGGCACAGAGCCGGTATACAATGAATTCGTGATTGAATAGAAACCTGGTTACCTGTACGGTATGGTGGGCCTTTCTCTTCGTGGGTTCAGATAGTGGTATCGAGGAACTGGTAGAGGCCCAACAACAAATTCCTTTACAACAGGCTCAGGGAGATCGGGTCGTTCAATTATCACCCTTGCTTCACGAGCAGGTTTTGAACCCTTGCCATCCAGAAAGCTTATAGCATCCGTCTTATTTGGAATGTTAAGCTCTATACAATATACGTGGCCTGCATTTCTCATCTGCCCAGGCCTAATCTGTAATATTAGATATTGAAAACAAAGATGACCGTTTAGCAAACATATCATTGTAGATGTGTGAATTAGTCATATTTATCATATCATATATATTACCAGGTGGAACAGACTGAGAACCAGCATGTGGAAAGAATGATATTGCCGAGGATTGGGTGGGGTTCTGAAAAATTCTCAAAACTGAGAGGGGAGACCAGGAGCACTTTCAATCAGATAGGGTGAAAACGATTAATAGTCTGACTCTTTGCTGGCTGTTGAACGAGGGGATGGAGCGCATATGGGAATGCCCTGAGTGCAGTGATATAGGTTCTTAATTCAACTCAACTATCATATCTTTATGAGTTGGAGTGATCTTTCCCTTGCTTATCTTCTCGTTTCCTAATACAACCCCAAGCTCTTTAATAATTGTATTATTATCATACGTCAACACCAGATGTTATTATTATATTTATTATATACACAGAAACATCAATTACTGGAGACATCTAGAGGTCATAGAAATAGAATCATAAATAAATAAACAGACATTGATTCGCATTCATTGAATTAAAGGAAGGGTGCAAAGAATATAGGGCAAATACTTATCATGATCATCATGTGGCAGATAGTTTTCAGGAGGTTGCTATAATTACTGCCCGCCGTGAATGGATAGGTGCGCTGGTTCTTAAATTTCCGGTGTGTTGATGCTGTGGTAGGAAGTTCAACCCCTACACCAATCAGCTGGACTAAAATTTTGACTTCTCGTCCTTGACTTGGGTACGTAAATTGCAAGTACCTCTGAAGTAGGAATGGGTTTGCCATAAGGCGAGGGACACTAGTAATAGTGAAAGCTAATCCACACGCAAAATTCAGTCCAGTGCTACTAGACATTGCGTGTATGGACTACACTTGCGTTCAAAGCGAGTGAGCGCAAAAATAAAACATCAAGGCCTGACGAAAAGTGTCTCGGTCTTTTGCTATTTGTACCTGTCACACGCACCCTCATGTCCAAGGTGTCAGCAATGTCCTGTGCCCATGATCGTACTGGTTGGCCCATGTCTCTTCTTCCAGAATCACGTCTACCATTGCAATTTGTTTTCCAGCCAATAAATCGTCTAATGATGTCTAGGTATTCCAGCCAATAAAACGTCTAATGATGTCTAGGTATTCCAGTTTCTGATGCATGGTATTGTTAATGAACCGGCTCTGTGGCGAAGGTGTTTCGAACGCGATTCGCTATCCCGCTTACGGTATTCGAAACGCAGCTGCTCTAGATTTGGAAGCAGACCGCCATAGTTGTTTTTCTTACAATGGTATGAGTGTCGGTCTTTCATTAAGTACTGGCAAACTACTGAACATAACCTTGCTTAATAAATCACAAACAGTCAAAAAATGCAGAGGTTGGCTGTGACGTCCTGTAAGGTACATGTAATTAACTTTGTATTCAATGTTTACATCGTGTAGAATGTCTGTTGTTTTATTTCTTCGATTCACGATATTCTAACAGCGTTTTTGAAAAAAGTAAACACAAAAGACTCAATTTTCTTCAAAAACACTAGAAAAATGGAAAATCGAAACCTAAAGACACAGGAATTCGTGTCTATAATTTTCAGTTTTTGTATTGTCTAGTGTGTTTGATATTGTCTGCTGGAATTGTGGCTTGAGGGCCCGATGACTCATCTCATAATTCTGCGACATACAGAGTCGAAGGTTCAAATTTATTCGCGAGCGATTTGACAGCAAGCCGCTTTCCGCTAAATTCGACGTATAAGCGTCGGCAGAAAACAATAACAAACGTACACATTGCCTATAAGATCACAAACAGCGAGAAAATGCTTTTGTTGATGCGACCTCCTGAAAAGAACACGCAGCTAACTTTTAATGTGTCGTTTTATCACTACTTCGTGAATAACAGAATTGTCTGTGCCTATAGTTCAGTTGTGACTCAGATGGTTGAGTAAATGTAAACACAACCCAGACATGGCACTGACTTATAGTGGCAGCGGAAGCAGGTCATGTGGTAGACCCGGAAAACCATAAGCTAGTGGAACCGCAGACAGATTTAGATTTTCTTATATACAGCTCATACTAAGACCTATAGTATCATCATGACACGATGCTGTGAAAAACCGAAAGATTTGGAAGACAAATAAGAAGACAATGGTGATTATGACGGTGATAATTGTGATGTTGGTGGTGATGATGATGATGATGATGATGATGATGATGATGATGATGACGATGACGACGACGACGACGATGATGATGATGATGATGATGATGATGACGACGACTGACTGATGATGATGATGATGATGATGATGATGATGATGATGATGATGATGATGATGATGATGATGATGATGATGATGATGATTTGACTAACAATGTAGTATTAAACATATAAGGCAACTTACGCCCAGCTCCTCTTGTCTCACCAGATAACCGTACACTGCCGAAATTTCTGACGGAGAAAGATCTTCAAAAACGTTATCGTATTTGCCGTCGGTGTCCTTATAATCTCCATCATTGAAATGGTAATCTTCACAAGGTGGGAGGAGTTCATCTGGGCAGAGTAGCTGGCTGGACTTGTCTATGGACTTGTTGGTGCTTGCTGCTGTTGACGCCTGGTTTGTGTCACACAGCAGGTAGCTCTCCGCCGTCCGACAGTCCCGGGAGACTATCAGCGTGACCAGGAGAGCGATGTTGGTCGTGAGAGATAGCGTTAGAATGAGGCTTCTTGGAGAGCATTTGTTCATCGCCTGGCGACAGGGTGACCTGCACTGGTAGAGAACGTGCAACTGTATATTTGAATAATTAACTGATTAAGTGTCATGGGATGATTAATAATCTTATACGACTTCCCGTATTTGTCATGGGCATATATACAGTGGTTGTCCTTATGAAACCCCGTTTAACTTGGTATATAATACGAGTACAACATGTCTACCATATTAAAACTATTTAAGTCATAATTGTGACACACCCCTACTTCCCATTTTCCGCTATCCATTTGTGTTAAGCTTAAAGCTACTTTTTGTTTGGCACTGAATCTACCAATATCCCTATGCCCAGATGAACTCCAACCTTGTGAAGCTTATAATCCCAGTGCTGATTAATTGATTTATTGATATTTAAGAATGGACACCACAATGTTCCGCACAAACGCACTGATGCTCCCTTTCCAACAACAAATATCACAAGGTGTAGTTGTTGATTTTTAGTAAAGGTTTTACATATTATTTTGCTTTTAACTAGTATATTTTTAGGGCCTCTTAGGCCTACTACGTGCGTTTCTGCTCATTGTGGTCCACTAAGGGCCATCTGCCAGTGGTAGTGGACAGTGATTTAGTGATTCGAGTTTGCAGTTTGGATGACCGCCTCTACACACTGGCCAGATCAAGTGCAGATAAATCTACACTTCTATCTTTGCCAAAAGCATTAAGCAACACGATGAATCTTTTAGCCTTTATCTAGTTGTCTTTCGTAGGTTATTATCATAGGTCTGTTTGCATAGTCCAGCCGTTTCTCTGGAATTTGTTAACCCCTTCGTGTCTTCCTCCTTCTTTTCGTTCTACGCTTATTTCCATTTGCTGAGGGTATTGATATCAGAGCATGGTCACCGTAGCCTTGGCGAAAACATAAAAATCCTTGACGTCACTAGAATTGAGACAACAGAAAATATCATAGTCCTGATATAACGAGAAAGAAATATAATCGTCTATGCATCTCTGCTGGTCGATAACTATACAGTTATTATGTTCCTTCGTCAGCTTTCAAATTATACACATAAGTGCTGGATACTGTTTTCAATGAACAGGCGTAAGGTAACGTTTATGTCGAGGAACTTAACCGCATCCTTGTACCGTTGTGTTTTGTTTTCTGTCCTACTTGAAAGCATCTGCAACGACGAATACTGGTGCATAGCGAACCGTCGGCGCGGAGGCGACGACAGAGTGGAACGGCCGGGGAAGCAGATGGTTTCTCACGGCTGAAGGAGCTTGGATATGATGGGGGAATAAAGTGCCGGGTGCAATATGTTCTCCTCCCCATTGGCGGGGAGAACACCGTGGACTTACATGGACTTTGTCACCAGCACATCCTGCCTATCCGTTTCTCTGACTAAAGTATAGTCAATGAGATGCTAATGTTTTGAGCGAGGGTGCACCCATAAAGTTGTTTCAGGTGGGTAGTCAAGAGATGGTGTTGATGATGATGAGGTCAAGCTCTGTGCAGGATGAGTAGTCCATTGCTGTTGATGTGAGATAACACATTATCATCATCATCATCCATTGCCTTACCGGCTGGCGTGGTCGATAATGCCTCTCCACAAATTATGATCTCTGACGTCATGGATCAATTCGAGTGTTGACTCCCTTCCGTGCCATGACACAAGACTTTAGGGAATATACTCACGCTGCCTTTCTCTATCTCTCCTTCCGCAAATCTGTCCGGTTGCTACAATATGTTCCAGCTTTTGTCTTCTCATAACATGACCAAACAAAAACAATGACTGTCTCTTTATCTGTCCGGTTGCTACAATATGTTCCAGCTGTTGTCTTCTCATAACATGACCAAACAAAAACAATGACTGTCTCTTTATCTGTCCGGTTGCTACAACATGTTCCAGGTCTTGTCTTCTCATAACATGACCAAACAAAACAATGACTGTCTCTTTATCTGTCCGGTGCTTGCTACAACATGTTCCAGGTCTTGTCTTCTCATAACATGACCAAACAAAACAATGACTGTCTCTTTATCTGTCCGGTTGCTCAATAGTTCCAGGTCTTGTCTTCTCATAACATGACCAAACAAAACAATGACTGTCTCTTTATCTGTCCGGTTCTACAATATGTTCCAGCTGTTGTCTTCTCATAACATGACCAAACAAAAACAATGACTGTCTCTTTATCTGTCCGGTTGCTACAATATGTTCCAGCTGTTGTCTTCTCATAACATGACCAAACAAAACAATGACTGTCTCTTTATCTGTCCGTTGCTACAATATGTTCCAGCTGTTTTCTTCTCATACATGACCAACAAAAACAATGACTGTCTCTTTATCTGTCCGGTTGCTACAATATGTTCCAGCTGTTGTCTTCTCATAACATGACCAAACAAAAACAATGACTGTCTCTTTATCTGTCCGGTTGCTACAATATGTTCCAGCTGTTGTCTTCTCATAACATGACCAAACAAAAACAATGACTGTCTCTTTATCTGTCCGGTTGCTACAATATGTTCCAGCTGTTGTCCTTCTCATAACATGACCAAACAAAAACAATGACTGTCTCTTTATCTGTCCGGTTGCTACAATATGTTCCAGCTGTTGTCTTCTCATAACATGACCAAACAAAAACAATTGACTGTCTCTTTATCTGTCCGGTTGCTACAATATGTTCCAGCTGTTTGTCTTCTCATAACATGACCAAACACAAAACAATGACTGTCTCTTTATCTGTCCGGTTGCTACAATATGTTCCAGCTGTTGTCTTCTCATAACATGACCAAACAAAAACAATGACTGTCTCTTTATCTGTCCGGTTGCTACAATATGTTCCCAGCTGTTGTCTTCTCATAACATGACCAAACAAAAACAATGACTGTCTCTTTATCTGTCCGGTTGCTACAATATGTTCCAGCTGTTGTCTTCTCATAACATGACCAAACAAAACAATGACTGTCTCTTTATCTGTCCGGTTGCTACAATATGTTCCAGCTGTTGTCTTCTCATAACAGACCAAACAAAAACAATGACTGTCTCTTTATCGGTCCGGTTTGCTACAATATGTTCCAGCTGTTGTCTTCTCATAACATGACCAAACAAAAACAATGACTGTCTCTTTAATCTGTCCGGTTGCTACAATATGTTCCAGCTGTTGTCTTCTCATAACATGACCCAAACAAAACAATGACTGTCTCTTTATCTGTCCGGTTGCTACAATATGTTCCAGCTGTTGTCTTCTCATAACATGACCAAACAAAAACAATGACTGTCTCTTTATCTGTCCGGTTGCTACAATATGTTCCAGCTGTTGTCTTCTCATAACATGACCAAACAAAAACAATGACTGTCTCTTTATCTGTCCGGTTGCTACAATATGTTCCAGCTGTTGTCTTCTCATAACAGACCAAACAAAAACAATGACTGTCTCTTTATCTGTCCGGTTGCTACAATATGTTCCAGCTGTTGTCTTCTCATAACATGACCAAACAAAAACAATGACTGCCTCTTTATCTGTCCGGTTGCTACATATGTTCAGCTGTTGTCTCTCATACATGACCAAACAAAAACAATGACTGTCTCTTATCTGTCCGGTTGCTACAATATGTTCCAGCTGTTGTCTTCTCATAACATGACCAAACAAAAACAATGACTGTCTCTTTATCTGTCCGTAGTTGCTACAATATGTTCCAGCTGTTGTCTTCTCATAACATGACCAAACAAAAACAATGACTGTCTCTTTATCTGTCCGGTTGCTACAATATGTTCCAGCTGTTGTCTTCTCATAACATGACCAAACAAAAACAATGACTGTCTCTTTATCTGTCCGGTTGCTACAATATGTTTCACAGCTGTTGTCTTCTCATAACATGACCAACAAAAACAATGACTGTCTCTTTATCTGTCCGGTTGCTACAATATGTTCCAGCTGTTGTCTTCTCATAACATGACCAAACAAAAACAATGACTGTCTCTTTATCTGTCCGGTTGCTACAATATGTTCCAGCTGTTGTCCTTCTCATAACAGACCAAACAAAACAATGACTGTCTCTTATCTGTCCGGTTGCTACAAATATGTTCCAGCTGTTGTCTTCTCCATAACATGATCCAAACAAAAACAATGACTGTCTCTTTATCTGTCCGGTTGCTACAATATGTTCCAGCTGTTGTCTTCTCATAACATGACCAAACAAAAACAATGACTGTCTCTTTTATCTGTCCGGTTGCTACAATATGTTCCAGCTGTTGTCTTCTCATAACATGACCAAACAAAAACAATAGACTGTCTCTTTATCTGTCCGGTTGCTACAATATGTTCCAGCTGTTGTCTTCTCATAACATGACCAAACAAAACACAGACTGTCTCTTTATCTGTCCGGTTGCTACAATATGTTCCAGCTGTTGTCTTCTCATAACATGACCAAACAAAAACAATGACTGTCTCTTTCTAATGTTTGTCATAGGTTGTCTATACGACTCAGCTTCCCTTAACGTCCGGATTGCTCATTTTTGTTGTCCAATTAATTTTCATTAATCTTCTATAAAACCACACCTGAGACACCACATACTTTCCAATTGTGCAATTTCTGCCATTTATATTATCGTTGCCTACTCGTGCATCAAAGTCACGATATATATGTTTGTGGATCTGATGAAATAGTTGCATGAGTTCTTAGTTTAACTTATCCTTATGATAATTTAACTGTTTAATTTATCTTTATCTTTGCGGGCCCGCAGGTAAAGAACTAGCTTACCTCTGCCTGAAATTAAGAGACTAGTGAGAAAACATTAAGAGTTGGAAGATAACAAACACAACGTGAATGCTTACATTCAGCTAGAGTCTATACCAGGCACTGCGTTTTTCTGTTACCGAACTTTACCGGAGATGTTTTTACGGTAACTTTCGTTTTCTTGTTTATGTGTTTAGGATTTAATGACGTTTAGAGTACTCATAATGTCAAATTCCCCGATTATTTCAAGATCGAGTTAAAACAGACAGGGATTACTTTATATAGTTTTTCCCTCCCCGTTTTGCGTTGTGCATTTCTGGCAAATCGGGAATCCTTGTTATACCGGAGAATCAGGCTGTCTATTCTAAGCGGTAAGTAAACCCGTAAACACCGTTTTATGAGACTTACTACATTGTTATACTATGCATTATTAAATTTAGCATCCATTTTTATGTCTAGTTTGTAATTTTCGACCATTTAAGTTGGCAATCAATGTCACACTGAAATTATGAAGATCGCATGCTGTAATGTGGTATTTACTAGTATTTCAGTGGCGGGAGATGGCAGTTTATCTTGTCTTACTCCAGCTATGAACATTTAATATTGTTATGGAATATTCAGAGCGACTACAATGATAATGAATGCATGTTTACATTCAACACCCATTATTGTATGTATGTGTAATTTTTCATCACTCTACATGGACCAGATCATTGTTAATTTTTCATCTTTCTAACAGAACATCTGTTGTCAAAATGCATCTATTTGCGCTGGCTGACAAGACTCGCGTGCAGTTCACTCGCGGTCTGGCGTCACACAGATGACGTGAAGATGTATATATCTGTGTGCGTGAGTGTATATATAAACCGGCAGAGTCATTTTTCCTTGAGTTAGACAGGCTGCTGTGTTAATCTCCCTTGGCAACAGTGTAAACCGATAGTTGTGTGAGTGTGTAGGTAGGGTCACAAAAAGTGAAATGTCAAAATCGTTTTTCTTCTATCAATCAATCAATCAATCATGTACCATGCCGGAAAGCGTGGGCGGTCATGACTCGCCATTTCACTCGATCACCAGTGTCGTGGATCAGCTCAGTGTTCCTGTCTCGTCCAAGCCATGTGGCCAAGCCATCCAGGTATTTTCCTCTCGGTCTGCCTCTTGTTCTGTTCCCTTCGTTCTTGCCAGTTGTCACCAAGTTCTCCAATCCATTTCTTCTCATAACATGTCCAAAAAATTTTGACTGTCTACGTCTAATTTCTCTAATCAGTTTACGATGTTCATTTATCTCCTGTAGTACTTGGTCATTTGTTTTTCTGTCTGTCCATGGTATTCTTTGCATTTTCCTCAGAAACCACATTTCTGCAGCCATCAGATGTTTTTCAGCTTGACTGCCCTTTGTCCAAGTTTCACATCCATACAAAAGAACAAGCTCTATGTATCCCCTCAACACTCTTTTTCTCGTTTCAGTTGACATCTTTTTACTGGTCAGAATGTTTTTCATCTTGCTAAAGGCTACTTTCGCCATAGCCATTCTTGTTCTAATCTCTTCAAGGCATCTCCCATCAGATGTTATGACTGTTCCAAGATACTTGTACCGATTCACTTGTTGAAGAATATTTCCATTTTGTGCCACATTGTGGCACTTCTTCCTTCCTAGTGACGACCATAACCTGAGTCTTTTTACAATTTAATTCTAACCCCAGTTGCTCACTGTGTACAACAACCGCATCTACTAATTGTTGTAGGTCCTGCTCATTGTCTGCAATCAATACTGTATCATCTGTATATCTAATGTTATTGATGTTTCGTCCTCCAATGCTGATTCCATTTATATCCTCTACATTTCTGAAAATATTTTCACTGTATAGGGAAAAAAGATCTGGAGACATCACACATCCCTGCCTAACACCTCTTTTAATTGGCTGATACTGTCCCACTTCATTATCAATCCTTATTGCAGCTTGTTGTTTCCAATATATGTTCTTCATAAGTCTAATGTCTTTCCCATCAATTTGTAGATCTGCAAGCATATCCACCATGTTGACATGTCTAACTCTATCAAAAGCCTTTGTATAGTCAATAAAGCAAAGATGTATATCCTTGTTTACTTCTATAGCACGTTCAATAACTGTTCGCAGCATATACACAGCATTTACTGTACCCTTTCCTTCTACAAACCCACATTGTTCTTCCCCTATTTCAGGTTGTATCTTCTTCCTCACTCTTTGCATGATAATTCTTAGCAAAATCTTTGTGATGTGACCCATTATACTAATTGTTCTATGTTGATCACATTCCAAGGTTCCTGATTTCTTTGAGATTGCAATAAATACAGAGTTACATAATTCTGCAGGTATATCTCCAGTATCATATAATGTGTTTCTTCTATATGTCCCTTTTAAACGGTAAACGTGCACACAAACATTAATATCTCGGCTTAAAATTGACCTACAGACTTGAATAAGGTACCATTGGATTTGTTTTTTCAAGACCTATCCAACTATATAGGTTATATAATTAAAAAGCAATTTAGAAAAAGTTACTAAAGTGGCTAGTCTAGACTTACATCCATGAGAGCAACATGATTTCTTCTTCCCGGCCTGGAACTTATTGCCACATCAGTATCAGAATCGTCGTGTGACGAAATTTTCACATAGGATACTTTACTCATCTTATGATTTGTGTTAAATCAAGGAAGTGGCCATTGTCTGTTTTACTTGGTCTGGATGATCATTTTGTGAATTATAGAGCACATCAGGGTCATTTATTAGTTCTACCACCCCTGAATAAAATAGAACACAATTGAATTGGACTGGAGACTGCTGTACAGAAAGAAAGGTGAGTGATTGAAGGTATTCTATGAATTTACTATAATAGAGAATATAAATTTGTTCTCTCTTCTTTCTCTCTCTCTCTCTCTCTCTCTCTCTCTCTCTCTCTCTCGATCTGTCTGTCTGTCTGTCTGTCTGTCTGTCTGCTTGTCTGTCTGTCTGTCTGTCTGTCTGCTTGTCTGTCTGTCTGTCTGTCTGTCTGTCTGTCTGCTTGTCTGTCTGTCTGTCTGCTTGTCTGTCTGTCTGTCTGTCTGTCTGTCTGCTTGTCTGTCTGTCTGTCTGTCTGTCTGTCTGCTTGTCTGTCTGTCTGTCTGTCTGTCTGCTTGTCTGTCTGTCTGTCTGTCTGTCTGCTTGTCTGTCTGTCTGTCTGTCTGTCTGTCTGTCTGTCTGTCTGTCTGCTTGTCTGTCTGTCTGTCTGCTTGTCTGTCTGTCTGTCTGCTTGTCTGTCTGTCTGTCTGTCTGCTTGTCTGTCTGTCTGTCTGCTTGTCTGCTTGTCTGTCTGTCTGTCTGTCTGTCTGTCTGTCTATTTCTGCGTCAGTCTGCCTGTCGCATAACATGGTAATATGAATTGTATATGGTTAATTATTTATTTGACAATGTTTGTTTTTTCCTATGCGAATGAAACATGTACAATAAATAATTGATGACCGAAAGATTGATTGGAACAGCCGAATGTCAAACGTGCCAAATTTGTGACTCTTGGGGAGGGGGGGGAGGGGGGGGGGGGGGATTCGTTCGTTAGTTTATTTGTTCGTTCTATGTATATATCAATGTATGTACGTTTTTGTGTGTGTGTGAGTGTGTGCGTGCATGCGTGCGTGCGTGCGTGCGTGCGCGCGTGCGTGCGTGCTTGCGTGTGTGTGTGTGTGTGTGTGTGTGCGTGCGTGCGTGCGTGTGTGTGTGTGTGTGTGTGTGTGTGTGTGTCTCTTCTTCTTCTTCTTCTTCAGCGTTCCGAGCCATTGAGGTTCTGTGCTGCAGATACAATCCGTCTCCATTCGTCTCTCAGGTTGACCTTCTCTTGCCAGTCGTTGATTCCAAGTGCTTGTAGGTCTGTATATGTATTATCTCTCCACCGCCTTCTTGGTCTACCTCGGGGTCTGCGGTCATTTATTTCCTGAGTGTAAGCGAGTTTTGTTTCCCTATTATCTTCCATTCTTTCTATATGCCCCAGCCATTGTAGTCTATTAGCCTTCATGATACCAGTGATTAGCGGGGACTTAAACAGATCATAAATGTCTTTGTTACTTCTTCTTTTCCACTCTCCACTTTGTGTATCCCTAATGGGTCCAAAGATGCGTCTTAAAACTTTGTTCTCAAAGGTTTGTAACAAGGCTTCGTCTCCTTTCGTTGTACTCCAGGTTTCAGAGCCATACAGCACAACTGGTCTGATCAGTGTTTTGTATATTGTGATTTTGGTGTTACGAGATAGCGCATTTGATTTTAGTAGATGTTGTAGTGCATAGTATATCTTATTTCCAGAATTGATTCTAGTTTGTATTTCTTCCCTTATGATGTTGGAGCAGTTGAAGATTGTACCCAGGTATTTGTATGTTTCCGTTCTTTTAATGGTCATATTATCTATTTGTATGTGGCCAGAGTTTTTAGCCATTCCTTCTCTTGAAATTACCATATATTCTGTCTTATCTTGGTTGATAACCAGCCCCATCTGTTGGGCTTTTTCCTTTAAGTGAGTCAATATTTCCAATGTCTTTTGTTCATTTTCCCCTATAATATCTATATCATCTGCATAACCAAGCAGCTTGGATGTTCCTCCAATATCACATTCCTCCTTTACCTTCCTTACAACTTTCTCTAGAGCCAGATTGAAGAGTAGCGGCGATAGTGCATCACCCTGTTTCAAGCCAGATGTTATTTGGAAAGGGTCTGATTTCCTGCCTTTATATGTTACTATATTATAAGTATCTTCCATGCATAGTCTGGTCATGTTGATTAACTTCCTTGGTATTCCAAATTCCTGCATAGCATTCCATAGACTACTCCTACGGACACTATCATAAGCCTTTTTAAAATCCATAAAAATGTTATGGAGATCTCTTTTATATTCCCAATTTTTCTCTGCTATTTGTCGTAAGATCTGATCTATTGTTGATCTGTTTTGTCTAAAACCCGCCTGGTAGTCACCTAATATGTCTTCTGAATATGGTTTTAGTCTATTTAGTAATACTGCGGATAGTATCTTATAGCTTGTGGACAGTAGTGATATTCCTCTATAATTTTCACATTGGAACTTGTCTCCTTTCTTAAAGATAGGTATCAATAATGACTCTTTCCAGTCATGGGGTAATTCTTCTGTCCTCCAGATTTTTATTATTAGTTCGTATAGCTTTAGATGTAATGCATGGCCACCTGCCTTTATAAATTCAGCAGCAATTCCATCAGCCCCTGTTGCCTTATTGTTTTTAAGTCGTGTGATTACATATAGGATTTCTTCAAATGCAGGTTCTTCAATTTGTGGTTCACACGTTAGAACCTCTTCCTGTGGGAAAGTGTTACTTGGAGCTTCACAATTTAGTAATTCAACAAAATATTCTTTCCATGTGTTGCACATTTCCTCATTGGTATTTATCATATTCCCATTTTTGTCTTTTAAACCATATGTGTTGTGTTGGTGCCCTCGTTTCATTGACTTCAGTTCTTTAAAAAACTTTCTGGATTCAGTTTTTCTGGTGATTAGTTTCCATATCTTTGATTATATTACTCATATATTCTCGCTTCTGCTGTCGAACTATTTTTGTAGCCTCTTTACATTCATTTCTATATTGCTCTTCCTTTTGGATGTTGTTGATGTCATTTAACCATAAATGTCTGGCATTCTTTTTCCTAATGACTGCTTCTTCACATTTTTGATTGAACCATCTGTTCTTTCTATGCGTGGTTAACACACCGAGACATTCTTCTGCGGTAGATTGAATTGTATTCTTGATGTTCAACCAAGTTTGGTCAACGCTTTCCTCCAAAGGGTTTTGCAGAGTTTCAAGTTTACATTTTATTTCATCTGTAAATTTCTCTTTGACTGTAATTTCTTGTAGTTTTTCTCTGTTATATGTTGGGTGTAATCTTTGTAATTTAGTATAGAAAGCTCTCTTAAGTTTTATTTTAAATTTTGCTCCAACGAGCAAGTGGTCGCTGTGGCACTCAGCTCCTCTATAACTTCTAACTTGTTGTATGTTTGATGCATTTCTGTTGTTAATTAAAATGTGATCTATTTGATTATAGGTTCTCTTGTCACATGATTTCCAAGTTTGTTTGTGTATATCCTTTCTTTGTAGTCTGGTACTGCTAATCTGCAGTCCTTTGGCTTCTGCCAGGTTGATGACTCTCCATCCATTATCATTTGAAATTGTATGTAGGCTTTCCATACCG
The DNA here is from genome assembly GCA_014155875.1 of Cepaea nemoralis. Classification (NCBI taxonomy): domain Eukaryota; kingdom Metazoa; phylum Mollusca; class Gastropoda; order Stylommatophora; family Helicidae; genus Cepaea; species Cepaea nemoralis. The sequence goes on along the minus strand of JACEFZ010018754.1, from coordinate 226,951 downwards.
GCCACTTTTTTATGAGTTCGCTCTCTACCTATTTTTGCATTGAAGTCTCCCAGCACAATCAGGATGTCCTGTTTGGGGGTTTCTTCTATGACATATTCCAAATCATTATAAAAGTCTTCTTTAACGTCGTCTTCTTTCTCTTCAGTAGGTTCATGTACATTAATCATCGTTATATTTTTCCATTTACCTTTTATTCGTAATTTACTAATTCTGTCATTACTAGCTTTAGAGTTTAGAACGTTCCCCCATAACTCTTTTTGATGACAAAACCTGTTCCTAATTCATGTTTATTTTGGGTGTTTCCTCCATATATTACAATCATTCCATTTTGCTCTAAAGTACCCTCTCCTGGCCACCTTATTTCTTGAATTGCTGTTATATCCATTTGATATTCAACCAGCTCCCGGGTTAGTTCTTCAGCCGCTCCAGCTCGATATAGTGTCCGTACATTCCATGTTCCAAATCTCAAGAGTCCTTTAACGTTCCGAGGTCGTTGTCCAAATAAGTCAGTCCAAATTCGAGGCTTATATATCTGTTTCGTAACAAAATAGTTTTTACAAAGGTAGGGATGTTAACCCACGGTTCAACCCCCAACCTGGAGGACCAGGGTGTTTCTCTTTGTCTGTTCTCTACCCCTTGACCTGTCCGGCTTGGGAGGCCCTGCTGGTAGCTACGCTACCGCCGGCATAGCTCTCAAGACCATTGAGAAGCTCAAGCTCCCCCGCCACGTCAAGGTGGAAACACCATCGGGGGATATATATATATATATTGTCATGAAATGCAGCCTTTACTTCCCAGAACAAATTTCGGTTCACTTTTGATGAACCATGTAGAGATATTACAGAACAAGGAATGAAATTCTCTATCATAAAGAATGCTGGGGAAAGGAGAAACAGACCCAGAATTGATAATAACACCACACAGTTATGCAGTGTTAAATGAACCGCGACTGTGAGTGGAAATTAAAACTGCCCAGGCCTGACACAAGCAACCTGGAGCTATAAACATGCCAAGTCCAGCCATTCACACAGACTCAACAGAGTGTGAACAGACCTTGTAAAACTGATCCTAAACTTGACTAGAGGCTAGTAACTCCTGTAGACAGGTAGAAAGGCGGGGTGTTAGAAGGATAATAAACCATTTGGACTGGATTCAGAAATTAGGTGTTGGGTGTCTGGCAGAGGCAATTAACACGGGGCCTGTGGACTTTGTACCAGACAGAGAGGAGCAAGGTATGAAGGCCAGTTCAGAAAGAATTTACGACTGGACAGGTTGGGAGTCTGCACTGTAGGAAACTGTGAAACTGATCTGGGGCAGGCAACTCAAAACCATCCAGGTGTGACACTATGGTGATGGTTAGTGGTTCAGAAAGCATTTATGACTGCCAGGGGGAGATAAGTCAGCCTGCTTGGGAAAAGAGGCGTGAACTGGCCCAACACTTGAATAGAATTAATTACCTATAGGAGGTCAGCATGTTTCTGTCATATCAGACAGAAAGGTGCCAAGGAGATAATACTGTCTGCTGGACTCACATTAAATAAGGGTCCCTAGCCTGTTTCATGTCAGAAAATGTTTTACTTCTGAACAGGTGAGACAGCCAGCTCAATGTTTGTAGTCATATGTATGATTCTGATGTTGGTAGACTCCACTAGGAAAGTTAGTTCTTAGTCTTTTAGATGTATGCACTGACTTTCAGTCTATATCTGACCTAGCTTACTTCAAGAATTATCATTGCTTCAGGTTTCTTGAGTGTATACTATTGCTATCAGAGTTGTTATTACTATACCTTTTGGCAGGCAGACTTTGGACTTTCATTTATCATGTTAGATGTCTGTTACTCTATGGACACTATTAGTTTCTCAGTCGTTGTAGATAATCAGGTTACTACAACTTGTTTGAATTTCCTACTGTTAGTTAGTTAGTCTTTCCTCTTGTGCCTAAGGCGGCGCATAGGGCAGAAGTCCTGTCTCTCCATGCCTGGCGGTTCGCTGCTATCTGTTGTAGATCTTGGATATTTACTTGGCCATTGAATGAGCCTTCTCTAATGATGGTTCTACGCAGGGTCTCTCTTGGTCTTCCCCGTTTTCTTTTCCCTACCGGTGACCATATGAGGGCTTGGTAGGGGAGTCTTGTCTTGTCCATTCTGAGTACATGGCCGATGTAGTTCCAACGGCGTCTTCTTATGAAATTGGATACTGTATCTTGCTTAGTCTCTTGTCTTATTTGCGAATTGGTTCTGAAGTCTGTCCAGTGGATGTTTAGAAGTCTTCTAAGACATTTGTTCTCAAAATTGTCTAATTTTTTATCTAAAGCTACCGTTGATTTCCAACTTTCACATCCATACGTTAACACTGGAATCACACAAGAGTTGAAGATTTTAAGTTTTGTGTGTTTGCTGAGTGTCTTTGACTTCCAGATGTTTGACAGTTTGTTGAAGGCACTAGATGCCAGTGCGATTCTAGTTGATATTTCTGGTGTTGAGTCCCCTGTGGATGTCATTTTGCTTCCTAGGTATGTGAAGCTGTTGACTTTTTCAAGAACGTAGCTGTTCAATTTGGTTTCATCTGAACTGTTGGTAAGATCAATAGTCTTTGTTTTTGTGGTGTTAATTTGGAGACCAATTTGCCCTGAAACATTTTGGAGGTGGTTTATTTTCTCTTGAGCATCCGGATGTGTTGAACTCAAAAGCACTATGTCGTCGGCAAAGTCCAGGTCTTCTAGAATTTTGTCAACCCAATGAATACCCATATTTGTGTTGCTTGTGCATTTGCGCATGACCCAATCGATAGCTATTCCAAAAAGCATCGGTGATAAGACACAACCCTGTTTCACTCCTGTTTCGACTGAGAACCAGTCAGAGTTGCCTGTTTCTGTTCTTACGCAGCAACGTGTCTCTTTGTAGAAAGATTTTATGACGTTGGTATATTTGGTAGGAAAACCATAGATGTTAAGTAGATTCCAAAGTGAAGGACGGTGGATGCTGTCGAAGGCTTTTTGAAAGTCGACAAAGTTTGTGATTAATTTCGACTGGAATTCTACGGAGTCTTCAATGATTATTCTGAGGGTGAAAATGTGGTCTATGTGTCAGGATCTTCTATTAGGCTCGTTGGCTAACACATGTGAGACAGTACAAGTACAACGTGATTCGACGTAAGACACAGCAACACAATTTCTATGGATTTATTACCACATTAAATACATAACAATAGTTACAGCAATGTACAACATATAACAACTCACAACCACAATACAGCTCATAGGTCTGACGCTCACGATATCAGTCGTTCAGCTCACAACCACGGAGATTCACACAAAACGCCTTGCTCTCGACACACACGTCCGTTCAGATGTCCAGTCCCAGCTTGGTCTGAGATTAGCACACACACTGCCCACTGCCTCTGGTGGGGTCACGTGGCTTTGCGTGCGTCTGTCGTCAGCGCTGGTCGCGTGTCAGGTAAGAATCTCGCCAGCCGACAACTCTTGTCAGTAACGATGTTGCTGCGTAGCTAGGCAGCTAGGCTCTGACATTCTCCCCGGGTACTTCAATGAAAGATGCCATCTTTCATTCATGATGTATGTATATACTGGGGTAGTGTTAATTTCATGTCAGAGACTACTTTTTCCCAGTGTTATGCATGAAAATACATATAAGGCATAGAAATATATACAAAAAAAATGTAAGTTGCATCGAAATGACAAATGAAGTACAACTTTTAACACAATTCAGGTTTCATCCCCCTGATGCCTGGTTACCTTCATTGCAATAATACCCAGTCAGATCAGTAGTTCCAGCTTCACGCATCTACCTCGCAGCTATTTGAAAAAAAAGTAATAATATGATTGTTTTGCAACAACCATCTAGCCAGACTGAAATACGGCTTTGTATTTAGTCGTATTAAACACTTAAACTCTGCCCTCATTTGGTCAGAAGCTCTTATGTTGGTTTGCAATGTTGGCAGCTCTATGACATGCTTGGTGGACGCCTACCTGCTGTGCCAACCATTTGAGCAACAAAATGTCTATCTATACAATATACATTAATGAATATGTTTCAAATTATGGCCCTTGATGTAATTCACAAATGCAAGGGAAGTAATTTTGACATTTAAGAAATTCCATACATTACAATAATTATTTAATTTCTTAGTGTCATTGCTTGACGTTTCTTCATATTAACGAGAAAGAGTCGGTAATATGAATACATTAATCAAGATATGATTCTAAGATTACACTAATCAAAATAAATAAGTACCCAATTGGTATATTATATTTTATAGATTGAAAAAGATTTTACAAGTGTCATAAATTTTTGGCAATTTGTACATAGTCTGCTAATTTTGCTATACTTTTTAAATTATACCGGAAATACACACGAAACGAAAAATTTGGTTGATGTTACATTTTCTGAACACAAATGATCCGGTTTTCTTTCGGAACGGATAGTAAAATGTTCTCACAGTTCGTGTATGATGTTATAGTATCACAACGGATTATGGTGGAATGTTCTTATTTCCGATGTGTTCACACGTCGAACAATTTGGATTACATTCGCTGTAAAGGTGGTGTAGGAGTCAATGTTCAGTCCACATTTGCACATGTTAAAATATCACGGTGAAAAAAATCACCCACAAATGTCACAATGGTAACGTTCGCTTCTGGTAAGTGGATAAGCGTCTGTGACCCTGTTGTTGGTGTCTATATACAATTAATATTGTTCTCATTCTAACACACACTACACAATTATACTACACTCATTACATAACTTGATTAAAATAAGAATATTATACATGTCGGTTTCTAAACCGTATCACAACTTTACTTATAGACCTTACACAGTAGGTGACTGGAAAAATTCACACATTGGTGGCTGTGTTGGGCTGAGTGTAATATTACACAGTGCACTCAGACATTGCTTACTGGGTCTGTCGGACAACGGGACAAAAGGTCGGCGATTGTATTCATTCTGCCGGGAATATGGCGAACTTCAAAACTGAAATTCTGAAGCTTCAAGGACCAGCGAGCAATCATGTTATTTGATGGTACTGCAGAATTGATATACCTTAATGGACTGTTGTCAGTTTCGATGATAAAGTGACGTCCTAGAAGATATTTGGACAGCTTTGTGACACTTTCTACTAAGGCCAATGCCTCTAATTGCGGAATGGACCAAGACCGCTCTCGGGGCCTTAGTTTTCTTGATAGAAAACAAACGGGATGCAGAATGTCGTTGTATTCCTGCAATAGGACTGCACCGATCGCAATGGAGCTAGCATCTGTTCTCAATCTGAAAGGTAAACGAATGTTGGGCAATTTAAGGATGAGATTAGGTGCATTCTTATCAGAAAAGTGTGCCAAAACTTTATCAAATGCATTTCGTAGGCATTCATCGTTTACAACTTTTTCGGGTTTATTCTTGGTTAGTAAGTTAGAAAAAACCTCAGTCAGTTCTGAAAAATCAGGAATGAAGTTCCTGTAATAATTAATAAGTCCCAATAGACTGCGGACTTGTTTCTTATTTGTTGGAAGTGACAGTTTTAGAATTTTCGAGACAATTTTGTTGTCTGTCATGACAAAGCCATTGGATATTCTGTACCCCAAAAATGATATCTCTTGGTAAGCCAGGCTCACCTTTGAGGGCTTCACTGTCAGTCCGTGCTGTCTGATACGTTCTAGTGTCTGTTCCAGTATCTTTATATGTTCCGTCATTGTCTCTGTATGGACACAGATGTCGTCAATATAGGAAACTATATTAGGGATGTCAGATAGGAGGAGTCGTGTCATGCGTACAAATGTGGCTGGGGCATTGACTAGCCCAAATGGAAGTTTGCACCATTCGTACAGTCCCCAAGGCGTGGCGAAAGCTGTTAGATGTCTGCTGTCTTCATGTACAGCAATCTGCCAGTAACCTTTAGCCATGTCAAGGGTCGTGAAGAACTTCGCGTCAGTCAGTTCTGTCAGAAGATCGTCCGTATTTGCCATTGGTTCAAGATCTAAAACAGTTATTTTGTTCAGTTTTCTGTAATCAATGCAAAGTCGTATTGTGTTGTCCTTTTTCCGTACAATGACCATAGGTGAAGAGAAGTCTGATAGGGATCGTCTGATGATGTTGTTTTTTTCTAAATTGATGATTTCCTGATGTAGTTGTTCCTTGTAATGTAATGGTATGGTGTATGGTCTGCATCTTATGGGTGTGTTTGATGTGAGTGTGATGTGATGCTGTACTAACTCTGTTTGTCCTGGGTTGTCTGAAAAGATGGTGTTGTACTCTTGTATCAACTGTTTGCAACTGTTTGTCTCTGCTTGACTTAGGTTTGGATTGATCTTGATCTCCTTCAAGCAGTTTGTCGTGTCTAATGTAGGTGTTGGAATCTCGTCGCTAGAATCGTCATCTTCGTGATCTATTATCACGGTGCAAGCTGTCGTATCGTCTTGTTCGTTGTTTCTGTTGTAGTATGGTCTTAGCATATTGATGTGAAATATTTTGTGTTTGTCTTTTATTAGGATTTCGTAGTCAACAGGAGAGATTTGTCTTGTCACTTTAAAAGGTCCCTGCCAAGAATCTGTCAGTAGCTGTCTGTCACTAGGTAGTAGTAGTAAGACGTCCTGTCCAGCTGTCAATGTTATAGTCCTGTTACCTTTGTCTGCGTACTGTCTGTAAGTAGCACCAGATAGTTTTAGTGCACTTTTAGCAATTTCACATGATTTCATTATCCTTTCACGCAATGATGTTACATACACAAATGATGATATGGGTTTCAATACTGGAGTGGAATCTGTTAACATTTGGTGATAAATTGTTAATGGGCCTCGTGGTTTGGCACCATAGATGAGTTCAAAAGGAGAGAAACCGGTACTAGAATGTGGTACCTCGCGATAAGCAAAAAGGACAGCTGGTAAATATACATCCCAGTTATTGGGGTGATCTTGAGTTACTTTGGCTAGCATGTGCTTCAGATCCCCGTTAAGCTTTTCTATAATCCCGCTCGAGTGAGGATGATAGGGGCTATTGAAGACTTGCTTCACTCCTAACATTTTAGTGAAAGCTTGAGTGGATGCAGCGATAAACTGCGTGCCTCTATCAGACTGGATAGTATCTGGAAACCCAATTCGGGAAAAAATATGGAAGAACACTTCCATGATATCGTTGGCAGTAATGTTCTTTAACGGAATCGCTTCTGGCCAGCGACTACATTGATCAATAATTGTTAGAATATATTTATTCCCTCTAGTTGTTGTATGACTAAGAGGGCCCACAATGTCAACTGATAATTTTTCAAATGGTCGACTGGCTAAGTCAGTGACTTGTAACTTTGCCTGTGGGTGTTTCCCTTTCTTTACCAGTTTCTGGCATGTATCACAACTTCTGCAATAAGTTTTTATGTCATTACAGAATTTTGGCCAATGAAACTGGGTCAATAGTCTTGACCTGGTTTTAACATATGCCATATGACCTGCAAAAGGTATATCGTGAGCAAGATGTAACGCTTGCCTGCGATAAGTAGTTGGTAACACAGTTTGCTTTGTTGTAACGTCACCTCTGGTGTAGTACCTGGTGAGTATATCATTGTATAAAGCAAAATGCCATTTAGCATTTTTGGTTACTCTTGGCTTTTTGCCGATCAGGTCAAAATACTTTGACAGTGAAGGATCAGCTTTTTGAGCTGTTATGAATGTTTCCTTCATAGAGTCACTAGGTGGTACTTCTGGGCTAAGCATTTGAATAGCCTCAGTTTGGTTACTTTCATCTTGCACTCTAGCAGTAGCTCTTGTTACTGCGTTCACACACTCAATGACATCAGATGATGATGGAATGATATCGTCAATGATGTGATGAGAACTTAGTGCTGCATTAGCTAACATACATTCAACAGGTGATATGACATTTTCAATGACATTTGGTGGTGATGTGTTATCATTAATACATAGTGATGTTGTGTCATGGTTATGAGGTTTGTCATTCACCTCCGGTAAATTTCCTATGATTATATCGCACACTGGGTTTGTAAGTGCTGCGACTTTTACTTTCCCGGTGAGGAATGGTGTTTCGATGTATGCCCAAGCTAATGGATATTTTTCAATATTGCCTGAAAATGTTCTACATGTGATGTGTCTACCTGTGTAGTCTGTAGGTGTTATGAATGTTGTTTTCAGGCCAATAAGTGTACTCCCGGTGTCGCGAAGTACTGTAGCGAACTTGCCATTAACATACCCGTGATAGATGTCTAACTTGCCTTTTGAGTCTATTACTAAGTTACCTTCCTCATTAGCAATAGGGATGGCGTGCCCGCATGTTAAGATACCATTTTCAAAGAAGGTATTACAGACAGTGCATGTGTTGGAACTAAATGCATCACAAGCCTGTGCTGCATGTACAGGATGTTTTTCTGTATTTTCGTCTTCTGACGCTGAACTATCGAACAAGGCGGCATTGGCTTTGTTGGTCATATGCCTGCCTTTACAATCCATGCGATGGTGACCGTAAGCCTTGCAGAGAAAACATTTACGTGCACTTTTGAACGATTTACGTTCTCTGTCTTGTCTGTTTACCATATTTTGCAAGTATGTTGGGTACCCTGGGTTTTTATCGCACATCTCGTTCAAATAGTGAGACATTTTACAGTGAACACAATGTCTAAATTTTTCAGAGGTAGGCCTGTTTGGTTTTTGCCTACTATAGTTTTTCTCATAGTTGGCTGCTGCTACCCAGTTACTGTCAGTAGCTTCAGTGGCAAAACACTGTTTATTTGCCGTATAATAGGCCGACCCACGTCTTTCCATTTCTTCCACACTTGTGCATTCATTCTCCTGCAAGAACTTAGAAAAAGATGCTGGGATAGAAGAAATAACTTTATCTCGAATAATGAGATCTTCTAATTTATCATAATTTTTGTTAATTTTGGCTGATGACGTCCATTTGCTGAAAATGTCTCGGACTAAACAGAGGTAGTCAGAGAACGTTTGAGTTGATTTTGGACTCAGTTTACTGAATTGTTCTCTGTACCCTGCTTCATCTAACATGAAATGTGCCATTATTTTAGATTTAATGTAATGGTACTCTTTTCTGAGGTCTTTGGGGATGGTTTCAATGACTTTCAGAGGTTCCCCAGATAGACTCCTCATATATAAAATATTCCATTCCGAAAGTGGAACTTGGTAATGTTCCATTAATGTCTCAAAATTTTGGGTAAAGGCTGCTATGCAGTCACCCGAGGTATAGTTACGAACGATACCTTGGTACTTCTTATACTGGTTTTCTTTTTCCAGTCTTTCAGATTTCTTTGACTCTTTATGTATTGCAGTCTCAGTGTCCAGTTGTTTCATTTTCAACTGTAGTTCAAGTTCTTCCCTCTTGCTCTGAGCTGCTATTTCTGCTTGTTTTAAAGCTGTTTCTGCTTCTACTTGCTTGGCAGCTTTTTCAATCTCTGCCTGTTTCAAGGCTGTTTCTGCCTCTACTTGCTTGGCAGCCTTTTCAATCTCTGCCTGTTTCAAGGCTGTTTCTGCCTCTACTTGCTTGGCAGCCTTTTCAATCTCTGCCTGTTTCAAGGCTGTTTCTGCCTCAGCTTGTTTTGCAGCCATTTCTGCTTGTTTTAGAGCTCTTTCTGCTGCTCTTTCATCGCGTTCGGCAGCTTTTTCCTGAACAAGTAGGTATTCTGCGTATTTCTTCTCACTCCATTGTGTTAATTCATCACCTTCCAACTTTAATTTTAACCCCATATCGATGAAATCAAATAATGTCGACATGATGGAGAAAATATGTCAATGAAAATCAACCACACAAAATATGTTGTAAATGGTTAGTAGAAAAATAACTTACAATTGATTTGACTATACGATGCGTGCCCACTAATGCATACGTAAAGTTAAAGTGAAGAAAAATATACTCAAGTGCCCTTGGATATGGTGACGAATGGTTGGGCAATCGGGCTAGAAAACTGTAAGGTCGTACTTCGGAACCACTAATGACCTCTACGGCAGGGTTATGGATGGTATGCAAAAACCTGCTTTGTTTTTGGAGAGAAATAAGTTAGCGTGTGTTTGTTGGTGTGTGCCTGTAAGTCACTAAGTGTTGATTTGGTTTGGATGGCGTTGAGTATAATTGTATGTCGTAAATTTGTCGTCAACAGTGTTTCTTTCAACAGAAGTTACACTCTTTCCAAAACTCTTTGCGTTCCACAAACTCAATACACAAAAACAATCTATCTGTATTTGAACACTCAATAACATTGATGACACATCACTTACATCAAGATGACATTCAGTAAGGACACAGACATCAAGTTTACAAGATGGCGACAAGGTCAAAATGGCGGCAAAATCACAATGTTGACAAGGTCAAACGGTGACAATTTTACAAATCACAAATGTTTAACACGTTTACAGGATCAAACAATATGTACTGTACATTTACTAATGATCTTAAACATATTTAGACAATGTAGTAATGGATCACACTGAGACTTTTCCGATCACATGTACATCACTATAACCTTGACAAATTTTACAAGCACAAGAATTATAGTTTTAAAGTTTTAAATCACAAAGACGAACAACACACGTCTAAATATATTAGGTTCTTAAATAAAGACGAGCAACCCACGTCCACACATGTCAGGATCTTCTATTAGGCTCGTTGGCTAACACATGTGAGACAGTACAAGTACAACGTGATTCGACGTAAGACACAGCAACACAATTTCTATGGATTTATTACCACATTAAATACATAACAATAGTTACAGCAATGTACAACATATAACAACTCACAACCACAATACAGCTCATAGGTCTGACGCTCACGATATCAGTCGTTCAGCTCACAACCACGGAGATTCACACAAAACGCCTTGCTCTCGACACACACGTCCGTTCAGATGTCCAGTCCCAGCTTGGTCTGAGATTAGCACACACACTGCCCACTGCCTCTGGTGGGGTCACGTGGCTTTGCGTGCGTCTGTCGTCAGCGCTGGTCGCGTGTCAGGTAAGAATCTCGCCAGCCGACAACTCTTGTCAGTAACGATGTTGCTGCGTAGCTAGGCAGCTAGGCTCTGACACTATGCATGACCGTTTTGGTCTGAAGCCTGCTTGTTCTTCTCTGAGCCTTTCATCTATCGCCTTTTTCAATCTCTCAAGTAACATGCTACAAAAAAGTTTTCCTGGTACTGACAATAGAGTGATACCACGCCAATTATTGCAATCAGACATATCGCCCTTTTTAGGCAGTTTGAAAATTACACCATCTTTCCACTGTTGTGGTGGGGATTCGCTTTGCCAGATTTCATTGATCAGCTGTAACAAACGTTGTAAGGTGTTCTCATCTGCTGCTTTGAGCATTTCTCCTGAGATTTCATCTTCACCAACAGCTTTGTTGTTCTTCAATTTTTTGGTGGCTGCTTTAATCTCTTCCATGGTGAATGACTCGCAGGAGGCATCCAGTGGGGGCATAGTAATTTCTCCATCCAGGTTCGGAACAGTGTCAGGCTGCGGTCTATTTAATATTTCTTTGAAATGTTCTGCCCATCGTTGCTTTTGAAGGTCATCGGATAACAGTTGATTCCTACTGTACATTAGGAATACTTTCATATGCCTAATGTTTAAGTATATGTCATATGAATATACGACGCTAGGACTATGCTTCGTACATATTCTTTTTGTGTATATACGTCTCATTTCGTATACATACAAACTAACTAGTGCATTGTGCTATTATGTTAAAGTATCATAATATGTCTAGTTTAATTAATATGTTTCTGTGTATTGGATGTTTGATATATTGATTTGTCATATGCAAACCTACCAATAGGAAGTGTTATGTTATTGGGTGTGCATTGGCACCTTGCCTATTGGTTGCATTTGTAGCAAAGGTGTAATGGTACAGACATTACCCACAAGTGTTATGGGGTATATGGTGCTAAACCTTCTCATCATATGGTGGAGGGTAATTCACGGAAGTC